>CM062815.1:418500716-418810716 GCA_031772625.1 Pinus tabuliformis
CATAAAAACATCAAACATCGATGAACTTGTCGAACATGATGGGACCGAACCACTCCTTCTCAGGGTTTGTTAAAAATACTCAGAGGGATTCATCTGAAGGATGAACTTACATATCAAGCATATGTTATCATCCTCAAGATTGTTAAAAATAAAGAGGTACTGACCAGAAATGGTTGGGGAAATTGGGAAAACAATGTACTCCACTTATTAATGGTAGCGAGTCTCTCTTGAACATGACACTCTTCCACTTCATCTTCATAATTGTTGGGTTGGGAAACCTGCTTGTATTTTTGGTTAATCACACCATATCAAAGCCTCCTCTTTTGGTTTTGGGTCAATGCTACTAACTCCATTCAGTGTCGTTGATATGTTCAAGAGAAGTCATTCAGTTGATATCTGCTATGATACTCTTAAGCCTTCATTCCATGTATGTTGTTCTTGAATCAGTTCCACATCAACATCATTATGTCTCAAGTCATGATACCTATTTTGTGTCGTTGATGGGGGATACATCAAGACCCTCCTGTGGCCGGTCACTTTCTATCAATATCAACTCACTATCTAAGAATTTGACCTAGAAACTCTCCCCTCAGTATCTTGGGGCTTGAATACATCAATGGAAAGTTTCCTCGGTCTCGGTGACAGTTTTTCATCATTGGCCTTCAACTGAAAGATTTTGTGTGGTTTTTGACTTCAACTCATTCACTCACACCATACAGATTGTACTGTCGTACCTTGAGATCCATTAACATCATGAGTGGTTTCTCTCGCGTATGTTAACAGTTTACAACATTAGTCGATAATCAGATGGTGTCTACCATGTTCAACTCCAACTCCTTTAATCATATGGCTAGACTCATTGATCCAAACTTAAACATAAATGCAAAAAATTACAGATATAAATATAAATACAGAGATGCAGTACAAATAACACTTCATTTCATTAAGATCAAACACTGAAATATGCTTACAACATAATGGAAATAAGACTAGTCCGGGCGATGGTAGCTTATCTTTGAGAAGAGATGTGGTAGTTACATGCCTCTAAACTATGTTACAATGAGGATCAAAGGCCTATTTATTATTGAGAAACAATGGAGAACCCTAAACATCCAAAAGCCTAACCCTAGGAGATGAAGTGCCAAAACTATGGGCCCTGTTTGGGTAAATTGATACATCAACTTCCCGGGGTCGTAACTTTGGCATACGGTATTCGTTTGACGCACACAATACCTCGTTAGAAATATCTATCTGAGGACTAAAATGTTTGAGTGGACAACATTAATTAATGACCCATGTTGGCCTCAGTTTTCCCAAAAAAAAGTCATTTAGGGCCTCAAAAC
Organism: Pinus tabuliformis; assembly: GCA_031772625.1. NCBI lineage: Eukaryota > Viridiplantae > Streptophyta > Pinopsida > Pinales > Pinaceae > Pinus > Pinus tabuliformis. The sequence continues at coordinate 418,502,060 of CM062815.1, forward strand.
GGCTCCAGAAGTTCAAGACCCAAAAAACTACCAAAAATAGTAAATTGTGCTACAATTAAGGAAACTAAAAACACTGAAAGAGACAGTGGTGGGGGTTTAAGTGGAAAAGGAGGGTGGCCACCAACATCCACCTGGATCAGTCCTCCCCCCTTAGGAAGCAATGTTTCCCATTGCATTGAGTGCCTCCATGAGATGGAGAAACTTCTGTTGAACTTGGTCCCTGGTGAGCCACTTGCCTTGGTGCAGGAGTTGGCTAGCTTTGACAACCCGATATAGTTTGATATTCTATTACCGATTGTTCTTGACCTATGTGTCCATAATCTGATTAGTTGTGGCCCATTCCATGCAGTCTGGTTTTAACTCTGTTGGTGTGAGTTGTTCTGCAGTGTCTGATGTGTCCAGAAATGGTGGGAAGTATGGTTGAAGGCGGTCCACATTGAACACTGGTTGTAGGCCAAGGAATGGGGGAATGCTGAGCTCAAAAGCATTGTCTCCCACAACCTTGGCAATGGTCTAAGGACCATATCAGAGTGGTCTGAGCTTCCTATGGGCTCCAGTAAGGTGTTCTTTCTGCAAATGCAATCAAACTTTGTCGCCCACATGAAACTTGTGTGGCACCCGATGTTGATCATGTCACTGCTTGTACTCGAAATTTGACTTCTCCAAGATGTCGTGAACCTGCTAATGGATGTGTTGGATGCATTCTATAAATATGGTCCCTTTATTAGCCACAAATAATACATGTGTGGATTTTGTCTGTGTAGTCAAATGAGGCATGGAAACATCAATTAGACATAATGGTTGAAATCCTAGACCCACTTGAAAGGGACTGCGACCAGTCAAGCTATGGAGAGCTCTATTATAACTGTGTTGCAAATAGGGAAGACTCTCATCCAAGGTTCGTGGATTCTTAGAGTTGTACATGCAGAGTATGTGCACTATCATCCTATTGACGACCTCCATCTGGCCATCAATCTGGGAATGGAAGGCAATTGACTTGGTGAGCTTGGTGTCCAATAATGTCTAGAGGCTTGACCAGAATGTGCTCAGGAACCTGCTATCCCAATCTGGTATAATGGTTCAAAGAAGAGTTTGGCAGTTTCCTCTGTTGTGATACTCTTCTTACAAGCCACCAACATAGCCGTCTTAGAAAATATGTCCACGACCAAAAATACACAGTCATTACCATGCTTGGCAGAAGGGAGGCCAGACATATAGTCCATGGAGATGGATTCCCATGGCTAGCTAGGAGTAGGCAGACTATACATGCCTTTCTTCTTGATGGTTGTCTTGGTGATGGCACAAGTACTACATGATCTGATATATTTCCCAACATCCAATTGAATTTTGGGCCAATAAAAGTACTTTTGTAGTACAACCACAATTTTCTCCACGCCAAAGTGTCTTGTGACCCGACTATAGTGCACCTCCCAAATCAGCTTGGCACACTCACTAGAAGGAAAGCAAAGGTGGCCTAGGTAGCATAATAATGCATCCTGGAGGTGGAAATCGGGAACTTTCTTTCCATATACTAGCATCTGGTATGTGGAGGTGAACTCTGAATCATTTCTGTATAGTTGTAGCCATCCAGAGGTCTCATGGCCACAAGAGTTGAGAACAATAGTCAGTGCTGCAAATGGGGGTTGGCTAAGGCAATCTGAAAATTATTGGTGTTTCCCTTTTTGTATTTAGTGTTAAAGTTTGCAGATATGTAGACCATTTCTGATGGTGATCCTTCTTAAACTTCCCTTGTGTCTGTATAAACTGAAGATGTTGGTGATTGGTGTGGATGACCGACTCCTTCCCCATAATGTAATGCTTTCATTGTCGGCAAGCCTGCACGATGGAATACATCTCTTTATCATAGGTGGGGTATTTCTGAATTGTATCAGAAACTCTCTCACTATGATAGGCCACTGCATGCCATGTTGGGTGAGGATTGCACCAATAACATAGTTTGAGTCGTCTGTCTCGATTTCAAATGGTTGTTGTAGGTCTGGCATTATGAGTACCAGTGCAGAGTAGAGTTGGTGCTTCAACTCAATAAACGCCTTTTGTTGGGACTCGAACCAGGAAAAATTTTCTTTTGCCTCACCCTTAGTAATTTGACTCAAAGGCCAAGTGATATGGGAGAATCCCAACATGAACCTCCAATAAAAATTTACAAGGCCCAAAAAGTTGCGAAGCTCCGTTAGAGTGGTCGGGGCTGGCCAATCCTGAATGACTTGGATCTTATTCATATCCACATGCACGCCACGCTCATCTATGATGTAACCCAAATATTGGACTTGGATCATGCCAAAGGTGCATTTCTCCAAGTTGGCACATAGTTTGTGTTGCTGAAGGGTTTGAAGGACCTACTGAATGTGTTGCAAGTGTTCTTCCCAACTTTTGTTGAAGATGAGGTTCTTGTCTAGATAAACAACCACAAATGAGTTGGTGATGGGCCGCAAGATGTCATCCATTAGCCTCATAATAGTAGCAGGGGGCATTTGTCAACCCAAAGGGCATAACCAACCATTCAAAAATGCCTTCCTTGGATTTGAAGTCGGTCTTCCATATATCTGTGGGCTCTATTGGAACCTAGTGATAGCCAGACTTCAGATCGATCTTGCTGAAATACTTGGACCCCTTGAGTTGGTCCAGAAGGTCATCAATCCATGGGATTGGATACCTGTTCCTGACAGTGATTTTGTTTATTCCCCAATAATCAATGCAGAGCCTCTAGGTCCCATCCTTCTTCTGTACAAGTACAATCGGGCTCCCACAAGACGAGGAACTTGGTCGGATGTGCCCTTTTTACAGCAACTCCTAGATTTTTTGCTTGATCTCTTCATTTTCCAGAATGGAGCAGCGATATATCATCCCATTGGGTAGAGGTGCTCCGGGAGTTAGGTCAATCGAATTGTTGACATGATAGTGCAAGGGTACCTATGTGGGTGAGGAGAAGATCTCCTTGTATTCTTCCATGGTCATATCCACTTGCTTCTGTTGCTTGTAGGAACCCTTCCCAGGGGCCATGGATGTGGCTACGATCTTCCCCTTAATTTGAGAGTGAATCAGAAAGAAAACAAATTTCCCAGCCTGGGACATGATGTTACTGCATTTATTAGTATAGATAAAAGAGATGGTGGTAGGCGAGGCTACCTCCAGAATCCTGTATAACTCACTACCCAAAGAAATCATAACAGAGTAGGGTTTAGACTTGTATACAACATGTCGCTTCCACCAGTATGGTTGTCCTAATAATACATCACAAACTTCAAGAGGAGTAACATCACACAGTACCTCATTCGTGAAGGGCTTGATGTTGTATGGAAGGAAACATTGTTGGCTAACACGAAGATTTTGTCCTTGGTGAATCCACCCGACGGTGTACGACTGCGGATGTGTTGTAGTCAGTAGGCCTAGCTGCTTCACGACATCTATTGAAATGAGGTTCTTTTGGCTCCCATTGTCGACAATGAACTGCAGCGGAAAACCCTTCACCCACATCTATGAATGGAATAGGCATTCCCCCTCCTTTTGATATTCAGGCTCAATATTTTGGATCTTGGTGGTGACCATAGTGGCACTAGGTTCCTCTCAATTATCTGCTTCCATTTGTCATTCCCCTTATCGGGTTCTGACTCATGTTGGGTGTGGAGCCTGATTATCTTCTTTATTCAAAGGTATCTCTGCATTGGACCCCATTTTGTAATGGGGTGGCAACATTGCCCATTTGTTCATTGTCGTGGCAGGGGGGGAGGGAGGCGAAGGAGATTTTTATGAGCCCCCCCTAGTGGGGGTTCGGGGGTAGCGTCCCCAAAGCTAAAAATAGATGTAAAATTTCCTTGTAAAATATTGTAATTTTGTAGTCAATTTGAGTCGTTCATTAGGCAGATAATATGACGGTAGAAGTTCTATTTAATTTAGGGTTTTTTCCCCTAGAAGGAAACCCCTCACTATATGAAGGAATTGTATTGTGGCTATGTAGATGTGTATTATGAGCGAGAAAGAGAGAGGAGACTCTGTGAGAGTAAAGAAGAAATTACAATGGATTGGTTGTAGGTTGTATCTCTTCATTTTGCTGGATAATATAAAAGGAAGGATTGGTTGTTTCTTTGTGGACGTAGCCCAAACTAGGTGAACCATGTATATTTGTGTCTCTCTCTTGTTTTATGCATTTTCTATGTTTTTATTTCTGCAATATTTTATGTGTGTCATTGCTCTGTAATATATAATTTTCTAACAACTGGTATTAGAGACGAAGGTCTATTTGGTTGATAAACTCACAGAAGAGAAGGGTTCCTGGTTCGAGTGGGAGCAATGGTAGAAAATGGTAGGTTTAGGGTCGAAAAATTTAACGGCCAAAACTACCATCTATGGAAGATGCAGATGGAAGATAATTTGTATCAGAAATATCTGTGCCTACCATTGAGTGGAAAGACAAAGAATTCAAGAAGTATGACAGACATAGAATGGGGTATTCTCAACAGAAAGGCACTTGGAACAATACGATTTTGCCTAACAGCGTCGGTAGCCTTTAATATTTCAAAGAAAATGACAAAAGATGGTTTAATGTCGGCATTGGCCAAATTATATGAAAAAACCTCGGCCTAAAATAAGGTATTTCTTATGAAGCATTTATTTAATATGAAGATGTCAGAAGATGGATCTGTTGCTAATCATTTAAATGAATTTAATATGATTACTAGTCAATTAAGTTTTGTAGGGGTAACTTTTGATGATGAAGTTAGGGCTATTTTATTTTTGTGCTCATTTCTAGAAAGTTGGAATGGTTTAGTTATGGCCATTAGTAACTCTGTCTTTAGATCTAGTACTTTAAAGTTTGATGATGTTGTCGGTGCAATCCTTAGTGAGGAAATGCGACAGAAAAGCTCCAATGAGACATCAAGGAATGATTTTACTACAGAGAATAGGGGAAGAAAAATGGAAAGAGGAAAGAGCAAAGGATATCGTAGTAAGTCAAGGAAAGGCATATCCAAGTCCAAATTAGGGATAGTGTGCTAGAAATGCAGGAAGAAAGGAAATTTGAAGAAAGATTGTAAGTCTCGGAAGGGAAAAGAAGGAGACATGCAGCAAGAAAACAATCATGAAGCGAATTTGACAAGTGATGTGTTGCAAGGTGCTTTGACTCTTTCATTAGAAAATATTATTGATTCCTGGGTGGTAGATTCAAGGGCCTCATTCCATACCACACCTGATAAGAAACATTTTCATGACTATGTTCAAGGAGATTTTGGACAAGTTTGTTTGGGTGCTGATAAAATCTATAAAATCATTCGAATGGGTAAAGTTTTCGTAAAACAATAGAATGAAAAAATGGCTATTGAAGTAGGTCAGGCATGTTCCAAATCTGAAGAAAAATCTAATTTCAACAGGGCATTTAGGAGGTGAAGGTTGTGTAACTACTTTTACAGATAAAACTTGGAAGGTCACTAAAGGAGCCCTAGTAATAGCAAAATGAGAACATGTTGATACATTGTATTTATGCAATGGTATTTCTAATTATGTTGATGTTTTAACCTCTACAGGAGTAGATAAAACATTGTTATATCACAGGCTTGGGAACATGAGTGAGAAGGGGATGAAGATTCTTCACTCAAGAAATTTGTTTCCAGGTTTGAAGCAAGTTGATTTGGAATTTTGTGAGAATTGTGTTTATGGAAAATAGAAGAGAGTCAGATTTCTGAGAGTTGGGAAAGAAAATAAGAGCGAAAAATTAGAGCTTGTGAATGCAGATGTATGGGGACCTTCTCAGGTATCATCTCTCGGTGTCTCTCATTATTTTGTTACTTTTATTGAATATGCAACCAAAAAAACCTAGATTTATTGTATTCGAAATAAATCTGATTGATACTTTCAAGAAATGGAAAACTTTAGTTGAAAATGAGACAAGAAAAAGGTTTAAGTGTCTCAAATCAGACAATGGGGGTGAATATTGCAACAAAGCGTTTGATAAGTACTATTCAAAGCATGGAATTTGTAGAGAGAAGACAGTTCCAGGAACACCACAAGAAAATGGCGTGTCAGAAAGGATGAACGAGATAATCATGGAGAGTGCAAGGTACATGAGATTGCATGCAAGATTGCATTTACAATTTTGGGTAGATGATGTAGATATTGTTGTTTATCTAATAAACAGAGAGCCTTCAAGTTCCTCAGATGGTGGTATTCTAGAGGAGGCATGAACAAGTGAAAAGGTAAACTACTCTTTTTAAAGACTTTTGGTTGTAAAGCCTTTGTCCACATTAATAAAGAAAATAGAACAAAGCTTGAGGCAAAATCAAACAAATGTACCTTTATTGGATATGGTGTTAATTATTTTGGCTATCACTTATATGATTATGAAAATAACAAAATCATTAAGAGCAGAGATGTCATATTCAATGAAAAGGTTTTGTATAAGGATCAGATGTAGGAAAAGAAACATGAAAAAAAAACAAAGAATACACAGTGCTTGATAAGATCACAGAAATAGTAAAGGTGCCTGAAAATCATAATTATCAACAGCCAGAACAAAAACAACAACCACAATAGCAACAGGCACCTCAAACACCTGAAAGTGGTGTTATAAGATCTACAAGGATAAGTATACCCCCTGAACGACAATCTCCTTCACTATATTATGTATGGTTGACTAATTTTGGTGAACCAAAATGTTATGAAAAAGCAGTGCAGGTAGAAACCAGGAAGAAGTGGGAGCTAGCCATGAAAGAAGAAATGGAATCCTTTGATCCAAACTTAAACATGAATGCTACAACTTACAGATATAATCATAAACACAGAGATGTAGCAGAAAAACACTTCATTTCATTAATAGAAAAATATTGAACTATGCTTACAAACATAATGGAAATAAGATAGCTCGGGCGATGGTAGCTTATCTATGAGAAGAAATGTGATGGATACATGCCTCTGAACTGAGTTACAATGAGGCTCAAGGGCCTTTTTATTATTGAACAATAAGAGAAAACCCTAAACAACCAAAACACTAACCCAAGGAGACGTAACACCAAGATTTTATGGGCCCTGTTGGGGTTAGTTGGGCAGCCAACTTCTCGAGGTCGTAACTTGGTCATATTATCTCCGTTTGACGCATATAATACCTCGTTGGAAACATCTCTCCGAGAACTACATTTTTTGATGTGATTTCCATAGCAATCACTGAATATTTCTATGGTAATCATGTCGGAAGATGTATTCCTTGGAGGTATCTTTCCAACAAGGTATCATACACGTCAAATGGAAATAATATGACCAAGTTACGACCCCGGGAAGTTGGCAGCCCAACTAACGCCAATGGGGTCCATAAACTCTTGGTGTTACATCTCCTCGGGTTAGGGTTTTGGTTGTTTAGGGTTTTCTCTTATTGTTCAATAATAAAAATTTCCTTGAGTCTCATTGTAACTCAATTCAGAGGCATGTATCCACCACATCTCTTCTCATAGATAAGCTACCATCACCTGAGCTATCTTATTTCCATTTTGTTTCTAAGCATAGTTCAGTATTTTTCTATTAATGAAATGAAGTGCTTTTCTGTTGCATCTCTATGTTTATGATTATATATTTAAGTTGTAGCATTCATGTTTAAGTTCAGATTAGTGGTATCAGAGTGGTATGCTCTTTCTCTATTTTTCTTTGCATGTCCCCAATGAGGTCAGGGTATAAAGAGTTAGGGCTCGTTCTAGTTGAATCATTGCAGTATCAGCCTCACAAAACCCGACTGTTGGCATTATGGCTAAAGTGTTGTCCTTGATGGCAACCCATTCAGGTTATAGATCACAGCAGCAGAGATTGATGATCAACTATCAAACATTGAAGAAAATAAGGGGTATGCAGGTACACCTTACATAAGGTGCGTACACGCAGGCCAATGTTACATAAAGTGCGTACATACCCGCAGTTATCCCGTTCAGGAGGTGCGTACCCCCAGTGCACACATTTCAAGGCAAAGAAATTCACATGTGGGGTTTTCTTATGTTTTACTCTTGGTATTTAGCCGACGGTATTGTGTTATTATGGTGTCGGCTCGTGGTATTGATCCATGATTTGAGGAAGAGCTTTCCTATATAAAGCAAAGGAGATCATTTGGCTTGAGTATGTTTTTGTGTGTTGAACATCTTATGAGAGCTATATCTGAAATATGATGATCTCTTGGGAGTAATGTCTAGATCTAAATAAGGCGAATCTACTGATGGATTGAGATCTCTTCGGCGCATGATCAGATCTGTAGATCTGACTGTCTGGGTTATTCTTGAAGTCTTGAAATCATCTATGCCCGAAGGTACGCAGGTACAGTGAAAGAAAAGTGCGTACATACGCAGGAACGAAGCGTTTCAGGTGCGCCGGTACGCAGGCACAGAAGGGTTGCAGGTGCGGAGGTCCGCAGGCAGTTCAATGGACACAGAGCGGAGTAAGCAGGCGAGCAGTTGAGCAGGGTGCGTACGTAAGCAGGCGAGCAGTTGAGCAGGGTGCGTACGTAAGCAGGCGAGCAGTTGAGCAGGGTGCTTACGTAAGCAGGCAGTACATGGGTGAAGCTGCTTACTTCTCTTAAAATCTCTGTTTATCATTTTTATGATCTGGGTTGTTGAAGTGATGTTTGGTTCTGGTATTATGTTCAGATAACAGCAGTAATTGAGTGAATGATTATGATTAACTTCAGTTTTGGATCGATTTAAAATGACTTATCTTCATGTGATCTGATGTACTAGATCTGGTTGATAACTCTCATAATATCATTGTATATGTATGGATCTGGTGATTGGGTGATTCAGAAGGTTGTTTGATTATGAGCTTCAAAGTTGTTGTTGGGTTCAGTATGAAAATTGGATGAAATGTGGCCTTTCAGATTATGTGTTGTGCTTCAGTGTATCCAGTCTGAAAATTGATGAAACGTGGTACCTGGAGGAGAGAAGATTGTAGATCAGCACCTACGTACTAGTATCTAAGCTAGTACAAGAGCTAAAGGAAATCTTTGGAGCATTGTAGCAGGTAGTAGCCTGCGTACTAGTAAATGGATCGGCTAGTACAAGAGCAAAGGGGGTTGTAGCTCCCGTGCTGGTATAAGACTGCACCAGTACAAAATATTGTAAAAGGATTTTCTTATTAAGAAGAAGATTGAGATGACTTGCAGCAGGTGGTTTTCTCCCGCATTGGGTTTCCACCTTATATCATGGTGTTCATGTGTGTGCCTTATGTGTGATGATCTATTCTATGTTACTGCATTTGTTAACTGATAATATGGTTGATAAAGTTCTAATGCACTTATTGAAGATTAATTAACTTAATCATAAGGATTTGTGGAAGTAGCATATATGAATCTAATTATGGAAATGAAAAAGTTTTATTAATGTGATAATACTGATTCACCCCCCCCTCTCAGTATTATTTCCAACACCAACAACCTCTAATGGTGGAAGAAAATAAATACGAGGGGGAAAGAGATGCTTTGAAAATGTTGTTCAAGGGATCCCCTCAGCGATAGAGGGACGTGATGATGGATAACTTTTCCCAGATCCTTCAAAGGTTACCCATAGGTGATGCATCTTCATCCAGCAGCCACTCTGGAGGAACTACTCCTTTTAAGGTACAAGTTAACTTCGATATTCCAATATTTGAAGGCCTCATAGATGCAAACACCATAGATAAATGGTTAAATCTATTGGAAGGATATTTTTTTAGTTCATGACATTTCCAATAAGGAAAATATTACTTTTGCACTTCTCAAAGCCGCCCCACACATCAAAGACTAGTGGGCAACCTACTGTGAACAAAAGGACGAGAGTGAACCCTCGTTTTTTTCAGCCACACCCACTTGGAATTCTTTCCGATATTCCATCAAGGAACAAGATTACCCTGTCAGGAGCTATGAAGATAAATACATAAAGTGGACCACGCTATGGCAGGGAAGAGACCAAGATGTGCCAGATTTCACAAATACTTTCCATACCCTTCGCATGAAGCTGGGTATCAAGGTTACTAAGTGGCATTTGGTGCTCAAGTATCGCGACTGTCTACACAAGTACATCCAGGACGAGATGGAGTTCCTAGACATCTCCTCTCTTGTCACGACGTATCGGTATGCTGTAAAGATTGAGCAGAAGTTTAAATAGAAGAAGCGAGACTTTGGATCTACAAATCCAAAGCAAGGAAAAGGTGCCTCCAAACCACAAAACAAAGGACCAAGCCTAGGCGAGGCTACCCAGGACAATCCGTTGAAGTCGCAAACAAAGAACAACACCACAAAGATGAAGAAGGACACAAGAAAAGGGTGTGAGTTCCATAAGAGCTCCACTCACAATACAAGTGAGTGTCGGGCCAAGCAGTCACTAGTGACTGAGCTGAAGGCTTCCAAATCAGAGGCATGTTTTGACTTTGAATCAGAACCCGATAACGGAACTGATAAATGGAAGCATATCATTGATGTGGAGCCCAGTGCCACTGTGGCCACCACAAAGATCCAGAAAATTGAGCCCAAAGATCTAGAGAAGGGGGAACGCCTCTTCCACTCATAGATGTGGATGTAGAGTTATCCGTTGTAGTTCATTGTCGGTAGCGGGAGCCAAAAGAACCTCATCTCAGCAAACGTCATGAAGTGGCTAGGCCTAAAGACTACAACGCATCCATAGGTATACACCATCGGGTGGCTTCACTAAGGACAAGATCTTCACGTCAGCCAACAGTGTCGCCTTCCCTACAACATCAAGCACTTCACAGATGAGAACTATGTGACGTTGCTCCTCCTGAAGTTTCTGATGTATTGTTAGGACAACCATACTTGTGGAAGTGACATGTTGTATATGAGTCTAGACCTCGTTCTATGATTATTATTTTGGCTAATAAGTTGTACAGGATACCAGAGGTAGCCCTCCTACTGCAATCTCTTTGATCACTGCAAAGAAATGCAGCAAGATCATTTCCCAGACCAGGAAATTTGTTTTTCTTATGATTCTCCCTCAAGGCAAGAAGAAGGTTATGGCCACGAATTCAAGGAAGGGCTCCTATGCACAGTAGCAGCAGATGGAAAAGGTCATGGAGGAGTACAGGGATATTTTTGCCTCACCCACAGGGGTACCTCTGCACTGTCAGGTCAAGCACTCCATCGATCTGGCCCGGGCACGCCACTGCCCAATGGACCGATATATCAACGCTCTGTTCTAGAGAATGATGAGATCAAGAGGCAGATTCAGGAACTACTGTAGAAAGGGCACATCAGGCCAAGCTCATCACCCTGTGGGAGCCCGATTGTATTGGTACAAAAGAAGGATGGGACTTGGAGGCTCTGTATTGACTATCTGGGGCTGAACAATATCACTGTCCTGAATAAGTACCCAATCTCGCGAATTAATGACCTTCTAGACTAGCTCAAGTGGGGGAAATATTTCAGCAAGATTGACTTGAAGTCAGGTTATCATCAGGTGCTTATCGAACCCTCTGATGTGTGGAAGACTACCTTCAAATCCAAGGATGGCCCTTTCGAATGGTTGGTCATGCCATTCAGATTGAAGAATGCCCCTACAACCTTCATGAGACTAATGGATGACATCTTGCGACCCTTAACCAATGCATTCGTGGTGGTGTATTTAGATGACATCTTGATCTTCATCCAGAGTTGGGAAGAGCACCTCCACCATATTCAACAGGTCCTTCAAAACCTTTGACAACACAAGTTGTGTGCTAACATGGAGAAATGCACCTTTCTCCTGACCCAGGTTCAATATATGGGGTACATCATTGATGAGCAGGGTGTACATGTGGACCCATCCAAGATACAAGTCATTCGGGATTGGCCAGCCCCAACCACTCTAACAGAGCTCCGCAGCTTTTTGGGTCTTGCCAATTTCTACTGTAAGTTCGTGTTGGGATTCTCTCATATCACTTGGACTTTAAGTCAAGTCACCAAGGGTGGAGCGAAAGAAAAGTTCTTTTGGTTGGAAGCTCAACAACGAGTGTTCTCCGAGTTGAAGAATCACATATGTTCTGCACCAATGCTCACATTACCAGACCTGCAACAACCATTTGAGATTGAGACAGATGCCTTCGACTATGTTATTGGTGCGGTTCTTACTCAGCATGGGCATCCAGTGGCTTACCACAGTGAGACACTTTCAAACACAGTCTAAAAGTACCCCACTTACGACAAAGAAATGTATTCCATTGTCAAATTATGTAGTCAATAGAAGCATTACATTCTGGGGAAGGAAATGGTCATCCACATAGAATACCAACATCTATAGTTCATACAAACACAAGGGAAGTTGCAGAACGATCGCCATCAGAAATGGTCCACCTATCTGCAACAGTTCCATTTGAACATTAAGTATAATAAGGGCAGCACCAATAATGTCATTGATTTCCTCAGTCGACCACCGGTCATGGCGCTAATCAATGTGCTCGACTCCTATGGGCACGAGACATCGGGGTGGTCGCATCTTTACAAGAGCGATCCAGAATTCGACAACATATACCAGACACTCCTAGAATGGAAGCAAGTTCCAAATTTTCACCTTCATGATACGTTGTTATGCCACTTGGGACACATCCGTGTTCCTTCAAGTGAGCGTGCCAAGATGATTTGGGAGGCGCACTACATTTAGTTCGTAGGACATTTCGGAGTAAAGAAAACAATGGTGGTATTGCAGAAGAATTTTATTGACCAAAACTTCATCAAGATGTTGGGAAGTACATTATATCCTTCACCGCCTGCACCATTTCCAAACCAACCATCAAGACGAAAGGCCTGTATACTCCTCTACCTACTCCTAGTCGACCTTGGGAATATGTATCCATGGATTATATGTCGAGCCTTCCTTCTACTAAGCACAACAACAATTTCGTTTTTGTGGTCGTCGAAAACTTCTCTAAGATGGCCATCATGGTGGCCTGCAAGAAGAGTATCATGTAGAGGCCACTGCTAATCTCTTCCTCGAGTGAGCGTGGGTTCACTTTGGGATCCCACAATCCATTATCTCAGATCGAGACAACAGATTCCTGAGTGCATTTTGGTCAAGTATCTGGTTGATGCTGGATACAAAACTTATTAGGTCCACAACTTTCCATCCCCAAATTGATGGCTAAACAGAGGTTGTCAACAAGATGATCATACACATTCTGTGCATGTACAACTCAAAGTATCCACACACATGGGATGAAAATCTCCCCTATCTCCAACACAACTACAACAGAGCTCTCCACAACTCAATAAGTCATCGCCCCTTTCAGGTAAGGTTGGGATTTCATCATTATGCCCCATTGATGTGGTCATACCATTTGCAGCCACTCAGGTAGATTCAGCTCACATGTAGTCCGAAGCTGAAAGGGCCAACAACTTCATTGAGCACATTCAACACATCCACCAACAGGTCCATGATATATTGGATAAAGCTAATGCTAAGTACAAGCAATGCCATGATCAACATCAAGTTCCGCACAAGTTCCAGGTGGGCGACAAAGTTTGGCTACATTTGCAAAAGGAGTGCCTTGTTGGACCCCACCGCAAGCTTCGCCTGCTCCGATATGGGCCATACACCATCACCAAGGTCGTCGGTGACAATGCCTTCAAGCTCATCATCCCACCGTTCCTTGGTCTGCACCCAGTGTTCAATGTAGATCCCCTTCGACCATACTTTCCACCACTTCTGGACACATCTGACATTGTAGAACAACTCACAACCGGACTGCATGGAATGAGCCACAACTGATCAGATCATGGACACACAGATCAAGAACACTCAACAACATAGGATACAACTATATCGATTTTTCAAAGCAGGCCAACTCCTTCACCAAGGAAAATGGCTCACCAAGGACCAAGTTCAGCAGAAGTTTTCTCATCTCATGGAGGAACTCAATGCAATGGGGACCGTTGCTTCCTTGTAGGTTTTAACCCCGTACAGAAATTACCTGCATACGAATTCTAAAACACAGAAAATAAACAATGTGAGATCATAACACATAAAACACATATACATAGAGATTTCCCCTAGATCCTAAAACTGGGACTACCAACTTGGTTTTTCATTATGTTCCTTTCAATGTTATAATACATATTTATACATGCCGAAGCATCCAATACCATGGACCCAAAACCATCGCATCTAATACCATGGACCGAAAACCATCACGTCCAATACCATGGACCGAAAACCATCACGTCCAAAAAACATGTGCAAAAATCATGCACAAAACCATAGGTGGGTCCGCCCAACCTAACATAGGGTCCAAAACCAAAATTTTCCGGGACGCTGCCCCATACCCCATAAAGTGGGGTTACGGGTGCCCTTCAAACCCCCTGTTAACTACGTGGAAAGAATATAACACAACCCAACATTCTCCCACTTGTTGTTTTCTTTCCACAAGGGGCCATAAGAGAGCTTAGTCATTGTCCCAGCCCTGAAATGCCCATTGTCTCTCTACACCAAGAGAACTTCTCAGAGCTCACATATTTTGTCAATGCATCTGTAGTATTCTTCAAAGTGTCCACCTTTACAAGCAACACCTTTTTATCTTCAATCATATCCCTCACAAAGTGATATTGAACATCAATGTGCTTTGTCTTTGAATGATATGCAGGGTTCTTTCCCAATAAAATTGCACTTTGGCTATCACAATCTATCCTTATAGCTTCCTGTACTAACCCCATACTTGAACACAATCTCTGCAACCAAACTGCTTCCTTGCTTGCATGAGTGGTTGCCATGTATTCTGCCTTTGTAGTTGATAGTGCCACTATAGATTGTTTCTTACTCATCCAACTGATTGCACCTCCAAATAGGTTAAACACATACCCACTTGTAGATCTTCTCCGATCCAGATCTCCAGCCCAGTCTGCATCAACAAAGCCATGAATAGCCAACACTCTATCCAATCCTGGTCTTCCTTGGTAGCACAGACCATAATCACTAGTGCCATGCAAATACCTGAAAACCCACTTTACTGCTGTCAAATGCTCCTTTCCTGGTTTTGACATACACATGCTCAATACTCCCACTGCATGTGCAATGTCTGGTCTAGTACAGACCATTGCATACATCAGGCTACCGACTGCACTTGCATATGGAACATGGGACATGTCCTCTTCCTCTTCTTGTGTCTTGGGACATTGTTCAGCAGATAACCTCACACCTACAGGAATAGGAACCTTCACCAGTTTACTATCCTGCATATTACACCTCTATAGTATTTTCTCGACATACTTCCTCTAGTTTAACCAGAGCTTCCTCTTTGCCCAATCTCTTTTAATTTCCATGCCCAAAATATAGTTTGCAGCACCAAGACCTTTCATGTCGAATTTGGAGGACAATTGGGTCTTCAAATCCTGGATAATTTCTTTGTCATTTCCAACCAGCAACATATCATCCACATATAAGACCAGATAAATAACACAGTCACCAATTAATTTAAAATACACACAGTGATCTGCTTTGCTTTTGATGAAGCCAAGTCCCCGTATAAATGTATCAAATTTCTGATACCACATCCTTGGTGACTGTTTTAACCCATACAGAGACTTCTTTAACTTGCATGCCAGTTCTTTCTTACCCTTCACTGCAAAGCCTTCAGGTTGCTTCATGTAGATTTCCTCTTCCAGATCCCCGTGAAGAAATGTTGTCTTCACATCCATCTGTTCTACCTCAAAATCAAAAGCAGCAGCAACAGATAAAAGTAATCTAATAGAAGTTACCTTGGCAACAGGAGAAAAAATATCATCAAAATCAATTCCTGACACTTGGGAATAACATTTTGCTACCAACTAAGCTTTGTATTTCTCCACTTTTCCTTCTGCATTTGTCTTCTTTTTGAACACCCATTTGCTGCCAATGGGTTTCCTTCCAGCCGACAACTCCACCAGATCCCAAGCCTCATTTTTGTGCAAAGATGTCATTTCATCAACCATGGCCTCTTTCTAGAGTTTTCCATCCTCTTAATCTACTACTTCCTTCACAGTTCTGGGATCATTGTTAGTAATAGATAAAGCAAAGTTTGAACAGAAAGCATATGGACTATACCTTTCAGGCTACCTTTTTTCTCGAAATGATCTTCTCAAAGCCGGAGTTTGTGGCTCTTCATCTTCTGATTCCTCCTCTTTTGTAGAGTCTGATTCTTCCTCCTTTAGCTCAAACTTTATCTTCTTGGGTTCCTTTGGTTGGATTTCATGTTTAATAACATTTTTCACCTCTCTAAACACCACATCTCGGTTGTACACAACCTTTCGTGTGACTGGGTTCCAAAGCTTATAACCCTTTAAACCATCCTTATACCCAATAAAGATGCACTTTTCAGATTTACTATCCAACTTGGTTCGTTTCTCCTTTGGAACATGTACATATGCATCACATCCAAATACCCTCAGATGTGAAAGAGAGGGTTTCTTACCAGTCCATACCTCTTGTGGAGTCTTATCCTCCAACGCTGATGAAGGTGACTTGTTGACCAGGTAACATGCAATATCCACCGCCTCTGCCCAGAATTCCTGTCCTAACCCAACACCACTGAGCATGCTTCTTGCCTTTTCCATCAATGTCTTATTCATTCTTTCTGCAACTCCATTTTGCTGAGGTGTATATGGAGTAGTCTTCTGTCGTGCTATACCACACTTCTTACAGAATTCTTCAAATTCCTTACTGCAAAACTCTCCACCATTATCTGTCCTCAACACCTTTATCTTCTTCTCTGTCTGGCTTTCCAGCAGAGCCTTAAATTCTTTAAACCTATCAAAGACTTCAAATTTCTTCTTAAGGAAATATATCCATGTATTCCTTGAGAAGTCATCTATAAATGATACATAGTACATAGACTTACCTAGTGATGGAACCTTCAAAGGTCCAAACACATCACTGTGCACAAGTTCTAATATCTGTTTCGCCCTCTTACTACCAGAGGGGAAACTCACCTGATTCTGCTTTCCATATACACAATTTTCACAGAAATCAAAATCCAGAGAGCTATTACTCATAACCTTCTACCATACCTTTACCATGAAGTATCCGAAGACCCTTTTCTCCAATATGTCCAAGCCTTTGATGCCACAGCATGGTCTTCTCTTCAGAGACCACTAGATTTTCCGCTCCACTTTCAGGAACCACAGAACTATTGAACCCATCAATAACAGTGCTACCTTGTAGCTTGTACAGAGTTCCAATCCGAACTCCCTGCATCAATACCAGTGCTTTCCGAACCATCTTGCAGGTATCCTTCTCGAACACTGTTTTTACACCTGCATCATCCAGCTTGCTAACAGAAATCAGATTTCTGGATAATGTAGGAATATGTAGAACACCTGGAAGCGTTCTAATCCTTCCACCTTGCAATTTCAACTTTACTTTTCCGCGACTAACGATTCTAGCCTTCCTGTCATCCCCCAAGAAGACATCACCACCATCATATTTCTCATACTCGCAGAACCACTCTCTAAGGGGAGTGAAGTGAAAGGATGCACCTGAGTCAATCAACCATGCCTCATGATCTACATGTGTACTTGAAGAAGCCAAGTACACATCCCCACCTTCATCTGAGGTGGTTTTCGCCTCTACAGAAGAAGCCTCATCAGATCCCTTTCCTTTGTTAGGAGCTTTAGATTTACAATCCCTTTTGTAGTGCCCTTCCTTTCCACATTTCCAGCACACCACCTTTACAGTTTTTCCTGGAGATTTAGATCTCCCTTTAGATTTAGATCTCCCACTCGATGACTTATTTTTGTTTCTATTCTGGGTCTGCCCTCGTACAGACAAGGCATCACCATTTTGGCTCTCCATATTTTTCCGTCTCATCTCCTCTGTCAGCAAGGATGAGACTATTTCATCAAAATGCAAGGTAGTTGCATTGCTACCTATTGCAATAACCAAACTATCCCATGAATCTGGTAGAGAACACAACAAACTGATGCACTTATTTTCATCTGAAATTTTAATATCAACAGATGCTAACTGACTTACCACATTATTAAATGCATTCAGATGCTCTGTCACCGAGTCTCCACCTTTCATCCTCAGGTTATACAGCTTTTTCCGCAGGAACAGTTTATTCACCAGAGATTTAAATTGGTATAAAGTCCCTAACTTGTCCCACAAAGCCTTCGTCGTAGCTTCCCCTGATACATTCAGCAATACTGAATCTGAGACACACAATTGTATTGTGCTCTTTGCCTTCCGATCCAACTTCTTCCATTCTTCATTGGACACTCCCGTTGGTTTAGTACCTGGATCTACCGCGATCCACTGGTCTTTATCCACCAACAGATCCTCCATCTTGAGTTTCCACAACTCAAAACTCTGACCATTAAATTTCTCGATCTCTATCTTTCCACTGCTCGCCATCTTCTTTCACCACCAGAATCGATCTCGCAGATCTCCCACTGAACAGGGTCTACCACAGGCCCGAGCGAAACCCCTCAGCAACAAAGACGTCCCCTTGAAGCCAAAACAGCTCTGATACCAATGTAGGTTTTAACCCCATACAGAAATTACCTGCATACGAATTCTAAAACACAGAAAATAAACAATGTGAGATCATAACACATAAAACACATATACACAAAGATTTTCCCCTAGATCCCAAAACTGGGACTACCAGCTTGATTTTTCATTATGTTCCTTTCAATGTTACAATACATATTTATACATGTCGAAGCATTTAATACCATGGACTGAAAACCATCGCGTCCAATACCATGGACCGAAAACCATCGCGTCCAATACCATGGACCGAAAACCATCGCGTCCAAAAAGCATGTGCGAAAATCATGCACAAAACCATAGGTGGGTCCGCCTAACCTATCATAGGGTCCAAAACCATAATTTTCCGGGGCACTGCCCCAAACCCCATAAAGTGGGGTTACGGGTGCCCTTCAAACCCTCTGTTAACTACGTGGAAAGAATATAACACAACCCAACATTCCTAAGGGGCGGAACTAATCTAGGTGAATATTGATGGCCACCCGCCTATTCCACTTGGACCCTCACCATTGTTCTTTCAATTTTTTCAGTTCCCTTAATTGTAGCACAGTTTACTATTTTTGGCAGTTTTTTCAGGTCCTGAACTTCTGGAGTCATTTTGAGGCCCTAAATGACGTTTTTTTGGCAATATCAATCGTCGCGGGAATTTTGCCAAAAAAACATCATTTAGGGCCTCAAAACAGCTCCAGAAGTTCAGGACCGAAAAATTTGCCAAAAATACTAAATTGTGCTACAATTAAGGAAACTGAAAAACTGAAAGAAACAATGGTGAGGGTCTAAGTGGAATACGCAGGTGGCCACCAATATCCACCTAGATCATCCTTGGTACATAATCAAACTTGGGATAGTTAGGTTGCATGTACGTAAAACAACATTGCAAAATAAATGGGTTTACAGGTTGAAGGAAGAAGATGGAGGTAGAAAAAGGTATAAAGCTAGACTTGTGGTGAAGGGATTTGCAGAGAAGAAAGGTATAGACTTTGATGAAACATTTTCTCTTGTTAAAATGACTTCAATCAGAACTATTTTAAGTCTAGTAGTAGCAGAAGATTTGCATCTTGAGGAGTTAAATGTAAAGACAACCTTTCTCCATGGGGATTTGGATGAAGAGATCTATATGCAACAACCACAAGGATATGAGGTCAAAGGGAAGGAGAAACTAGTGTGCAGGTTGAAGAAGAACTTGTATGGCTTAAAACAGGCTCCAAGGCAGTGGTATCTAAAATTTGACAGGTTTATGTCCGAACAAGGTTATACTAGATGTCACTTTGATCATTGTGTTTATCTCAAAAGGAAAAATGATGGCAGCTATAGTATATTATTATTGTATGTAGATGACATGCTTGTTGCAAGGTCTAACATGCAGGAAATAAATATGCTCAAACAAAAATTGGCAAATTCATTTGCAATGAAGGATTTGGGTGTTGCAAAACAAATCATTGGTATGAGAATAACTAGAGACATGAATAATCGCAAATTCACATTGTCTCAGAGTGAGTACATACAAAAGGTGTTGAAAAGATTTAATATGCAGAATGAAAAACTAGTTACTACATCTTTGGATAGTCATTTCAAACGAAGTAAGGAGAGGTGTCCCCAGACTCGGGAAGAGATTGATTATATGTTTTAAGTTCCATATGCATCAACAGTTGGAAGCTTAATGTATACAATGGTCTGCACAAGCCCTGATATTGCACATGCAATGGAAGTTGTAAGCAGGTACATGAACAATCCAGGAAAAGAACATTGGATGGAAATGAAGTGGATTCTTAGGTATTTGAGAGGTACCACATATCAAGCATTATGTTTTGGTGGTTCAAACATTGCTCTACAGGGATATGTTGATGCATATATGGTAGGTGATAAAGATAACAGCAGGAGCACCACAAGGTATGTGTTTATTGTAAGTGGAACAACTATCAGTTGGGTTTCAAAATTGCAGAGTGTTATTGCACTCTCAACGACAGAAGAAGAGTATGTTGCTGCTACAAAGGCTAGTAAATAATTATTTGGTTACAAAGGTTTTTGGATGAATTGGGCAAGTAGCAGGCGTTGGGCAGGTTATACAGTGACAACCAGAGTGCCATTCATCTTGCAAAGAACTCAGGATTTCACTCCAAGAATAAACATATACAACTCAAGTACCACTTCATAAGGTTAGTGTTGGAAGATGGACATTTGAAGCTAGAAAAGATACCCACTAGCCAGAATCCTGCAGATCTGTTAATAAAAGTTGTAACCAAGGAGAAACTGAGATTCTTCTCAGTTTCAATTGGTCTTCAAGTATGATGATGAAGATGAGAAACAAACAGGTCCAAAGTGGAGTCATTGTCCAACAAATGAAGCATTGGCGGAGTTGCTATAATTAGTCTCCAAGTGGGAGATTGTTGGGTGTGGAGCCTACTTATCTTCATTATTCAGAGGTATCGCCGCATTGGACCCTAGTTCGTAATGGGGAAGCAACACCACCCGTTTGTTCGCCACCGAGGGGGAAATGACGATTTTTATGAGCCCCCCCTTGGTAGGTGTTTGGGGCCAGCGCCCCTAAAGCTAAAAATAGATGTAAAATTGCCTTGTAAAATATTGTAATTTCGTAGTCAATCTGAGTCGTTCATTAGGTAGATAATCCGACAGTAGAAGTTACATTTAATTTAGGGCTCTTTTCCCTAGAAAGCAACCCCTCACTATATATGAGGGAATTTTATTGCAGCTATGTAGATGTGTATTCTAAGTGAGAAAGATAGAGGAGACTGTGTGAGAGCGAAGAGGAAATTATAGCGGATCGGCTGTAGGTTGTATCTCTTCATTTTGATGGATAATATAAAAGGAAGGACTAGTTGTTTCTCCGTGGACGTAGCCCAAATTAGGTGAACCACGTATATCTGTGTCTCTCTCTTGTTTTATGCATTTTCTGTGTTTGTGTTTCTGCAATATTTTATGTGTTCCATTGCTTTGTAATATATAATTTTCTAACAATTCAGAGTCGGAACATGTGTCTTACTAGGAAGCCTTCAGCTCAACCACCAGTGTCTGCTTCGCCCAACACTCACTTGTGTTTTGAGTGGAGCTCTTATGGAACTCACACCACTTTCTTGTGTCCTTCTTTGTCTTCATGGTGTTGTTCTTTGCTTGCGGCTTCGACGATTATCCTAGGTCGCCCCGCCTTGGCTTTGCCCTTTGACCTGCAGTTTGGGGTGTCTTTCACTTGCTTCGGATTCACAAATCCGACTATCCTAGGTCACCCCACCTTGGATTTGCCCTTTGATCTGCAGTTTGGGGTGTCTTTCCCTTGCTTCGGATTCACAAATCCAAAGTCTCAATTTTTTTGTTTAAACTTTTGCTCAATCTTCACAGCGTATCGGTACATCATGTCGAGTGAGGAGACATTCAGGAACTCCATCTCATCCTAGATGTACTTGTGTAGGCAGTCATGGTACTTGTGTACCAAATGTTTCTCAGAATCCTTGATACCCAACTTTGTGCAAAGGATGTGAAAAACATTGGTAAACTCTGGCACATCTTAGTCCCTTCCTTGCCGCAGCGTAGTCCACTTTATGTATTTATCCTCATAGCTCCCGAAAGGGTAGTACTGCTCCTTGATGGCATCTCGGAACGAATCCCAAGTGGGTGTAGCTGAAAATAGTGAGGGTGTACTTTCATCCTTCTTCTCACAGTAGGTTTCCCACCCGTCCTTGATGTGGGGGTCGGCTTTGAGAAGTGCAAAAGTAATCTTTTCCCTAATGGAAAATCATGAACAGAAAAATATCCTTCTAGAAGATTTAACCGTTTATCTACGGCGTTTGCATCTATCTCACCCTCAAATATGGGGATGTCAAAGTTAACTTGTACCTTAAAGGGTATGGCGCTTCCAGAGTAGATGCTGGAAGGAGATGTGTCACCCTTGGGTAGACGTTGAATGATCTGGGCAAAGTTTTCCATCATCGCGTCCTCTATTGCTCGAGGGCTTCTTTGAGCAAGATTTTGAAAGGATCTCCTATCCCCTCATCTCTCTTCTCTTCCGCCATGGGAGGCCATCGAGATTTGTGAGGCTAGTGTTGCAAAGGTTCGACCAATTCGAGCCCTAACTCCTTATATCCGACCTCGTTGGGGACATGCAAAGAAAAACAGAGAAAGAGAATACCGCTCTAATACCACTAATCTGAACTTAAACAAGAACGCAAAAAATTATAGATATAACCATAAATACAAAGATGCAAGGGAAATAACACTTCATTTCATTAATATCAAATACTAAAATATGCTTATAACATAATGGAAATAAGACTAGCTCGGGCGATGGTAGCTTATCTATGAGAAGAGATGTGGCGGCTACATGTCTTTGAATTATGTTACAATGAGGCTCGAAGGCCTATTTATTATTGAGAAACAATGGAAAACCCTAAACATCCAAAATCCTAACCCTAGGAGATGAAGCACCAATACTATGTGCCTCGTTCAGGTAAATTGGTACATCAACTTCCTGGAGTTGTAACTTTGGCATACGATCTCTGTTTGATGCACACAATACCTTGTTAGAAATTTCTATCTGAGGAGTACAACTTTTGAGCAGATAACATGGGTCAAATTATTATGTTGGCCCAAGTTTTCCCAAAAAACGTCATTTAGGGCCTCAAAACGACTTCAGAAGTTCAGGGCCCGAAAAACTGCCAAAAATAGTAAATTTTGCTACAATTAAGGAAACTGAAAAACTGAAAGAGATAGTGGTGGGGGTCCAAGTGGAATAGGTGGGTGGACACCAACATCCACCTATATCACTCATACATTGGACCATCAAGTGAACGAGATAGAAGACCCCGAATCTAGTTCCATCCACCCAAAATGCACTTTCAAGATTAATGCAAGATTGTGAAGAATGATGGATATGATCATATAGACAATCATCCAAGCATGGGTCCACTCTTTGTTATCAATGGACTAACTTCTTGATCATTTCACATGTAATGTTAGCTTATTTGATGAGCATGGGTATGCCTCCCTTAGCAGAGATATCATGATGAAAATGTATTCTAATAGATAATGGTCTCAGCCAGTTGTTCTTGATCCACACTTGTCACAAGGTAAAGAAATTTAGTCATCAACCACCATTTCTGACTTTTCCATTTAGGGGGCAATCTATTATAGGCCATTTTTTTGCACCTGATCAATATGCTTGCAAACCGGATCAATCATTATCGGTGAACATGTTGTCATCATCCCTACATAAAGACCTAAGCACAACCTTTCCAAATAACTGAGTTTATGGGTTTAACTATTTCAAATCAGAGATTTTAAGTCCCAGTGCACCCTGCCCCTTTAGAGACCTGCGTTTAGCAACAAGTTGCTCCTTTTTTCACCAGTGTTGATCAGCAACAACTTTCTCCTTGCTGGGGGTGCACTGATTCTAGAAATTCAGGAGAATTAAAAAGAATCCCAAAGCTTCCTCACCAGAAACTTCCAAAGGTTATTTTAACCATTTATCTTGGATAAGAATCTCGAGTCCTATCTGACCCTACCTTGGAGACTTCACCCTTTATCCCTTGAGCTCATCCTCCCATCTTAAGTGGATCTCAAGCCTAAATTGGTAAATGGATAAGAATTCATAAACTACCATCCCTCTCATATAAATTTACTACCATCTACAACATCAGGGTTGGATTTTGGAGACTAATCATGCCCTCATGTTGCTTCCTTGAATCTAAGAGAGTCATCATCTTCATGCATTAGGGTGACATTGAGGTGTGCTTTGTGACAAGGAAGGACAAGTCAACTTGGGGAGATCTCTACAAGATCAGCTACTATTCTTGGTTGTAAACTCTCTCCTATTTCTATTAATACAAAGAGTATATTGTTTTCCTATGTGTTATGTTACATTTACATTCATGTATTTCAATGCTTTGTTGATCCATTGAATAAAGTAATTGAATTATGCTATGTAGATGTTGTGGATATTTGGCTTGTTGTGAATGTATGTGCAGGTTCTAATTATAGAAATCAGAGCTACAATTGGAGCTTACAAGTTGGGAGGAAAGTAAAGCTTGCGACGGAATCCAAGTAAGGCTCTTTCCCATTCTTCAATTTCTCTAAGGGAAACTCTATATTCTTTGATTTCTGTTGTTCTAGACCAATCCACTAGGTCTAGGGAAGATACTTTTGTCCGTAATCGTAAATTTTGCATAACATATGGAGAGAGGGTCAACAAGTGTCCATTTCCAACCCATATTTGGAAAGTATAAAGAGAAACAAATGACATCCCTAACATAAGTAGACATGTGAAAAGGAGGGTTATGAGTGACTGTTTGTTTGGAGAGGAAATGAAGAATGTGTTTGGATAAATTATCAAATAGAATATGGGCCCAATTAAAAATAAACCTGGTAAAAACTGTGGATGAGAGGGACTCGGTCCTTAGGGAACTAGGAGACATTTTGGTAGGAAAACTATCTACATAACATAGTTGTGACATAAAAAAAGGAGAAGCTAAGGATTGAATGGAATAGACGGCAAATGACTCTTTCTTGTTCTTGTTTGGGTCACTTTTCTAGTCCTTAATTAAACTAGGGATCTCTTTATCCTTACGATTACACTCTTCTTTCATGAAGCTATTGAGGAATTGAGATTTATACACCATATGCAGATCAAGAAAATGATATGTACCATGTATACGTTGCGACTTGAAGGAACCAATGATTGTTCCACGTGAGGTGATGAATTGTCTGTCTGAAATATCTACATTCTCCACCACCCATCAAATCATATCTGTATAAAGCAGAAGTTTGGGATGAGTAGCAATTTTGGTAAGCGGGATTTGGTAGCATCTCTGTTTATTATTTCACAATTTTATTACCACCTTGCACTGTAATGGCCACTGTCGATCTTTCAAAGTCCTCTACAAGTATTTCTTCTTCAAGTAGCTCATACATAACGTTCTAGGATGAAGCATCAAAATCCCTCGTGCATATAGTGTCAGAAAAAAGAAAGGAGTCTAACAAATTTTCATTGATTACTTCTCGGAACAACCAAGTTGGTTCTTGTGCAAATGTTTTTTTCTTCGGCTTCACCATTTCAATTGTTGATACAAGACTTTTGAAGGTGTTCTGCTATTAATAAAGAAAAAAACAGGGTTACAATGCTTTTATTGAGTTATTACAATTAACGTTTATAAATTAATATAACCTGGAAGCAATTGTATAACATAACATTCACATGCGAGAAAGAATTTCATAAAAGGTGGTAAGTGTGGAATTAAATATAAGTGTGTTTTCAAGTCACATGTCATCACAACTAGTATTCAAAGATGAAAACTGGCAAAATGATGTTTGATGGGATTATGAGTTACATCATCCCGCAAGTTAGAGCCCGAAAGAGACAAAGGAAGTATGCTTAAGGGAACATCGGGATGACTGGATTGCAGGGTGATGTGGAGGGGAAACAGACGTACTCCATTCAAAAGAGGTGTGAGCATACATTGACGATGTGTGGATGAGCTAAGTCGTCCCAAAAGAGGAAGCCCAAAATGAATGAAGGTTGTGCGTTTTAAAGGATTGTCGAGATGAATGGACAATAGAGTGATATGTCAAGGAAGAATGCATGTTCCAATGAAAAGAAGAGCCAAAATACATTGGTGTTGTATGGATGAGCTGAGTCACCCTAGATGGAGGATCCCAGATGAAATAAAACATTTGTGCATTAAAAGAGCTAGGATGTTCTGGAGTGGGAATATGTGGAAGACAAAAGACTTGAGGCCCAATAGACTCACATGACGAAAGACTAGAGGCCCAATAGACTAACATGAATATGAGCATATGTGGGACCTACAAGCGAGAGTAATAAGGGTGAGTTGTCCTAGTGCTAAGTAGTCCTGACTCTTTCGAATAAACGAACATTGGTAACCTTCGGGGAAAGAGAGACAGGGAGGACGTGGAAAGAAGATGACACAAAGGGCGAATAAAAGAATTGTAGGCCATATCGTATGGAAGAAAGGACATACATAATAGTTGACGTGTCCTAGAAGGTGATCCCTGAGCAAAAGAGAATGCAGAGTTTATGAAAACTCTGAGGAAGGCTTGCAGAGAAATTTGTCAAGTGTTGATTAAATCACATGAGGATCATAAAACAAAGGTTTTAATAACGTGAATAATCCCAACTCTTATTACATATTTTTATCAAATAAAACATGAAATTAAAGGGTTTTCACTTAATTTTTTAAAGAAATATTAAAGCAAATTCCAATCTAAAAATTTAAAAAGTCCTCATTTCTTTTATTATGATTCTAATATACCATGGGAATTGTTGTTTGCTACACCGCCACAATTTCATAAAACTATATATATATATATATATATATATATATATATATATATATAAACATACTAAATACACATACTTTCACTAAAGACATATTACACCATGTTAATTTTAAATACTTCCTAGAAATATAAATGTTATGGAGTAATTAATAAAATGCATCCATAAAATAAACAATTCAAAAATAATTAAAAACCTTTCAAGTATGGAAATACCATTAATTACTTTAAATGAATCCACAAGTATACCTACTACAATATAATATTCAATCTTCAACACATTCAATATAATTATATTTATGTGTAGTTATATCATTATTTACTTTGAATGAATTCGCAAATGATACCTAATATTCAACACATTTAATATAATTATATTTATGTGTAGTTATAATTTCTTGTGGTTGTTCTTAGAGGTATATGACAACTATCTTTCATTATTATGCTCATTTCATTTAACTACCAATTGGTTTATTTATCACCAACTACCATGTAAGTCTATTTTATGATTTGTGACTACATTATACAAAATAATTCCTCTTAAGTATCTCTCTAAGTACTTGTTGATGGCCAAAAATAATCATGATCAACATTGTGGAGATCAAGCCATAAGTCTATTTTATGATTTGTGACCACATTATATAAAATAATTCCTCGAGTATCTCTAAATACTTGTTGATGGCCAAACCATAAGTCTATTTTATGATATTTTATGATTTGTGACCACATTATATAAAATAATTCCTCGAGTATCTCTAAATACTTGTTGATGGCCAAAAATAATGATGATCAACATTGTGGAGGTCAAACCCTACCCTAATGTTGATGATAGTCATTTTTGTTGATGATAGTCGTTTTTGGAGATCAGGCCCCAATGTTAATGAAAGTCATTTTTGGCTATCAACAATACTCTATATTATTCTCCCTAACTCTCCCTAAGCATATTATATTTCAACACACTTCATATGTTTCATCTCAAAATACAAATGGAAACAACAAAATATGATATACTAAAAAATGTAATCCAGCATAAACATCCACATCAATCCATTCCTCCTAGTGAAATGGTCATGGGCTCCAACTACTTTCTTGTTATATTAATTTTTAATTCTAATCACTACTTTCATTCCATATCATCATTACACATCTATGATATTTTCACACATTGCTTTCAATCTTCTATCTCTATACTAAGTGCTTTTCTAATTCCACGTTCGCCTCGTAGTAAATTTGTTCATAAAGATTCCTTACTCTATTAATATTTGATTCTAATCACTCGTTTGGTTCCATGTTATCATTACACTACTATGATTTATTTATGCATTACTTTCAATTTTCTATTTATGCATTACTTTCAATCTTCTACGTATCTCTATACTGAGTTCTTTTCTAATTAGTTCCATGTAATTACAAAAGTGCTATGATTTACTTATGCATTACTTTCGATCTTTATGTATCTCTATACTAAGTTCTTTTCTAATTACATTTTGCTTCATATATCTCTATACTAAGTTCTTTTTTAATTATATGTCTATACTAAGTTCTTTTCTAATTACATCTTGCTTCATAATAAATTTGTTAATATGTTAATGAAGATGTAATTTTGTTAATGAAAATGGTGTGAATTGTAATATATAATAATTCTCTATTGATTCTTATTTTTCTAACTATTTAAAATGTAACATAATTTCTTTGAAAACGACAACTTCATAAATTCTTCTTCAATTTTACTACTATATCCATCACCGAATTCAATTTTTCTTTTTACATGTAGGATAATTTCATCTAAAATATTCAATTTTTCTATTTTACATGTAGGATAATTTCATTTAGAATAATTTAATTTAATATAATTTCTTGGAAAACAACCACTTCATAAATTCTTCTTCAATTTTACCATATCTATCATGGAATTCAATTGTACTTTCTATTTTACACTTACATAATTAGTGTAAACTAATTTAATATAATTTCTTAGAAAACAACTTTATAAATTCTTCTTCAATTTTACTATATCCATCATAGAATTCAATTTTACTTGTTATTTTACTATATCCATCCTAGAATTCAATTTTACTTTTTATTTTACATATCAATCACAGAATTCAATTTTATTGAATTCCTTTTTATTTACATGTAAGTTAATTTCATCTAAAATAATTTAATATAATTTCAATTTTACTTTCATTTTTACCTAATTTCATGTAAAATAATTTAATATAATTTCTTTGAAAACAACAACTTCATAAACTCTTTTTCAATAACTCTCCTTTAATGCTTCTAAGACTCTCGTTTAGTTCTTCTAAAAACTTTAGCATATCCATCAGAGACTCTCCCCTTAACTGCTTTTAAGACTCTCCTTTCCCCTTTACTGCTTCTAAGACTCTCCCCTTCTAAGACTCTCCTTTATTTCTTCTAAACTCTTTTTCAATAACTCTCCTTTAATGCTTCTAAGACTCTCGTTTAGTTCTTCTAAAAACTTTAGCATATCCATCAGAGACTCTGCCCTTTACTGCTTCTAAGACTCTCCTTTCCCCTTTACTGCTTCTAAGACTCTCCCCTTTATTGCTTCTAAGACTCTCCTTTCCCCTTTACTGCTTCTAAGACTCTCCTTTATTTCTTCTAAGAACTTTAGCATATCCATCTAAGACTCTCCTTTAGTTCTTAGACTCTCCTTTAGTTCTTCTAAAAACTTTAGCATATAGCATATCATCATAGACTCTCATTTAGTTCTTAGAATATCCATCACATCCATCATAAACTCTCCTTTAGTTCTTCTAAGAACTTTAGAATATCCATCATAAACTCGCCTTTAACATATAGCATATCCATCATAGACTCTCCTTTAGTTCTTAGAATATCCATCACATCCATCATAAACGACTCTCCTTTAGTTCTTAGAATATCCATCACATCCATCATAAACTCTCCTTTAGTTCTTCTAAGAACTTTAGAATATCCATCATAAACTCTCCTTTAGTTCTTCTAAAGGTTCTAAAAGCCTTTATGATGGATAACTCTCCTTTAGTTCTTCTAAAGGTTCTAAAAACCTTTAGAATATCCATCATAAAGGAGATTTTTCTCTCCTTTAGTTCTTCTATGAACTTTAGAATATCCATCCTAAACTCTCCTTTAGTTCTTCTAAGAACTTTAGAATATCCATCCTAAACTCTCCTTTAGTTCTTCTAAAAACCTTTAGAATATCCATCATAAACTCTCCTTTATCTCTCATGAACTCCTCTCTCCTTTAGTTCTTCTAAGAACTTTAGAATATCCATCATGAACTCTCATTTAGTTCTTCTAAAGACCTTTAGAATATCCATCATAAACTCTCCTTTATCCCTCATGAACTCCTCTCTCCTTTAGTTCTTCTAAAACCTTTAGAATATCCAACGTGAACTCGTCTCTCCTATCCATCATGAACTCCTCTCTTCTTTAGTTCTTCTAAGACCTTTATCCATCATGAACTCCTCTCTCCTTTAGTTCTTCTAAGACCTTTAGAATATCCATCATAAATTCTCCTTTATCCACCATGAACTCGTTTCCTTTAGTTCTTCTAAGACTTTTTTAGAATAGATATTTGATTTGGTTTCTATGTTTATACTCAAGACACATACTCTATGTCTTGATAACTATATGGTGTAAGTGGTAAAATACAACAGCTTTAAAAATTTTCAAATTTACTATTAGAAAATGTACTTTGCTTCTAAAAACTCTTTTTCAGATTCAATCAGAAAAGCATTAAGGTAAAATAATGCATCAAATTAAGAAAATACTTAAAAAAACTTAGTGAAATACTCAACATCCAATCCAACCCATCCCACCCATCTAATACAATTATGTATATTTGACATTTTCTGATAAATATTAGAATTTGATCTATAAAATATGACGTATAACAGAATGACATATAACATTTTTTAATAATAAATATCAAATAAAAAATAGCATTATCATTTAATGAATTATTTTCCTTTAGCAAATGAAAACGAACAAAACGAACAATAATGTTACATTATTTACAAAGTTAAATGTCGTTAATTAGTAACATATATTAAAATGCACCATCTAATACAATTATGTATATTTGACATTTTCTCATAAATATTAAAATTTGATCCATAAAATATGATGTATAACATAACGACATATAACATTTTTTAATATTAAATATCAAATAGAAAATAGCATTATCATTTAATAAAAATTTTTCCTTTTAGCAAATGAAAACGAACAATAATATTACATTATTTACAAAGTTAAATGTCGTTAATTATTAACATATATTAAAACGCATAGAACAATTGACCATGATCAATATAAGCATAAAGTGGTTCAATGAAATAAGGCATCTACGTGATGCGACCATTGGTTTATGAACAGTTGCATCTACTCCGAGTTATTGCCTACACAAGACAAAAACACAAAAGTTAAAAGGAAAAATATCGAAGATTTATATAAAATCTTAACAACACAATCATTGCCCTTTCACAACTCAAATAAAAATATATCCACATGTCACATGTCGTAAGAATATGAATATTCGAATATATATATATATATATAAAGAATATGAATATATTCGGTTATATATATGTGTTAGGTTTATCTTCAGTTATTGAGTTTAGTTTATCTTGGGTGACTGGGAGGAATGAATCCTCCCCGCCAAAGTTTAATTTCACAAATGAAATAATGAACTTTATTGTAAATCTAAATAGTTCCTGGAGAATCCAAAAATTCACTGGGTTGAAAAAATACAAACAGTGCAATACCACCTAGCACCAACTTTCAGCTTGGCTGTCACCACGACCTCTTGTTCACTGGGACCCAAAATGATTGACTCGCCATGCTAGAATGCTCTGCATAAACCCACGCCTAGGGTTCTCTGCATACCTCCTTCCTCCCTTCAATAAATTGAGGAGATTGCTTTTCTCCCAGTGCTAACCCCCTTTGTCCCCATTCTGGAATTTTCACCAAATATGGAAGCTCTTTTTCCCTCCTCTCCCGTTGCTTCGAATCAGTGACCCTTACTCAAAGCAGGTATGCATGTTTTTGCTATTGGAACAATAGGTTAAGCAATTCATTACACCTATGTATCTTCTGGAGACAGTCGGTGGATAGTCAACAATGGATTAGGAGATCCAAACTGAGGGGTCTACCAGGTATCCCATCGATAGGTCAATTCGACTAGAGTAATCAATTGATGTGTAGAATATGACAGAATTCAAGGAGTTCATTATGCACCCTAACCAATCTGACTGGATCACATATTCCCCACTCCAAGAGAGTTGGTTACAACTTGATACAATCGATCTACATAATGATTCATGTGCAGGATAAGAAAGAATTCAAGAAGTTCATTATGCACCCTAACCAATCTGACTGGATCTCATATTCCCCACTCCATGAGCGTTTGTTCCAACTTGATACAATCGATCTACATAATGATTGATGTGCAGAATAAGAAAGAATTCAAGAAGTTCATTATGCACCCTAACCAATCTGAATGGATCTCATATTCCCCACTTCAAGAGAGTTGGTAAAATGAGTTGGTTACAACTTGATACAATCGATCTACATAATGATTGCTGTGCAGAATAAGACAGAATTCAAGAAGTTCATGATGCACCCTTCACCAATCTGAGTGGATCTCATAGTCCCCACTTCAAGAGAGTTGGTTACAACTTGATGCGATAGATCTATGTAAAGATTGATGCGCAAAATAAGACAGAATTCAAGGAGTTCAATTAACCCTAATCAATCTGAGTAGATCTCATATTCTCCACTTCAACAGAGTTGCTTACATCTTGATATAATCGTCTACATAATGCCTCAAAAGCAACATCGATGGGTCTGTCGTTTATAAAATGTGCAAGAGTGATTTTCCATTGCCTTTCTCACCTAATAGTCAACAACATTGGTTCCTTGTTGGTCTATTGGAAATTGAGGTTAAAGAGAAGAATTAAGTAAAAGAATAACTACACTAGACCTCGTAAGTCCCTTGCTCAAATTCTACTCTCCAACATGTTTTAGCTTCTTGAGGATTAAACACTCAAAGAAGTCTATGCATAATTGTCCTTTTCCTCTTCTCTCTTAATTAAATTATATTCCAATAGAAGCATTTGTTAACAAGCCCTGCAATCCATTATTCTTCATTAACTTTTCAAAATTAAAGGGCTTAAAGGAAATACTGAACTGGCAACCATAAACCATCTTATTATTTTCACATTTTTAAGGGCTTAAAGGAAATTCAGAACTAGCAACCACACACCATCTTAATATATTCACACCAACATAACCTCAAACTTGCATGATTATGATCTATGAACATTTATAGCAAATGGAAAAAATTAGCATAGTACCGTTCTTTTCTAATTGACCAAATAAATAAATTGCAGAGAAACCCCCAAATCATTCCTAAAAGAAACACTAACAAGGGAAAAAGAAGGATTGTACTACATACTTGAGGGGTTTTGCAGAAGAAGGTCGAAAAATGATATGCTTTCTTGAGCTTGTCCAGATGATTCATTAACCAGTTTGCCATTTGAAAAGTTGAAGGCCTTGTCCTCTGTTTGAAGAAATGATGGCACTTCAATGTGAGGTAATTGCAGTGCTTCAAAGTGGGGAATGGTAGGCGTTTCAACACGAGGCAGTAGGGGAGCCGTGAAATTATGGTTGCTATGCTTTTGGGTTACAGACCCTCCGAGGTTGCCAGATATCAAGCCTCCTATGAATTTGAAAGGATTGCTAATTTGCCTCCTTATCAGTACAGCTACCACCAATTCTGAGATACGCCATACCATATTTGATGCGAGAATTATTCCCAGGATAAAATGAGTAAACTTGTTTTGCTTCTTCACTTTCCTGATTTCTTCCATCACCTCTTCAATTTTTACCTGCCCACCAATTTCATCACTGCCATGGAGTTCTGTGTCAGAGTTTCTGTCATCTGTTGGTAAACTATTTTCACAGTCCTTTTGACCTCTCTCTGCCTTCAACGAATTCAACTGCAAGAAAGAAACACAACAGATTTAGTTAAGTGAGGTGTGTTGTATAGCCTCGGTCCTAGGTATGGAAAAGATGATCCTTCATCTCTTCATAAGTGTATTACTTCCTGTTAAAGTTCATTGAAATTTAGGCTGTAGTCTGTACAGTGAGTGCATTGAACATGGGCAGTAAGACAGATCTATCTAAACCCGAGTCTCAGGTGTGTTGTACAGCATGGGTCCTAGGTGTGGAAGGGGTGATCCTTCATCTCTTCATAATTGTATTACTTGTCAAAGCACATTAAATCTAGACTATACAGTGAATGCATTGAATATGGACAGTAAGACAGATTTATCTAAATCCAAGACTGAGATGCACCTCAAGGTTGCTGCGCTTGAGGGTATGTATTTCGAGTTTACACAATTTCGGTATCTTGAGTACACAAATGGTGGATGTCTCCGATTTCAGAACTCAATTGGCAATCTCCACATCCATGATCCAATGGAGATAGTTGGGAGTTTACCACCACTGACCCAAGTTCGACACTTGGCACATTTTGTCTGTATGGTTCAAGCTGAGAATCCCCAACGGTATACTTATCTACTCATCTTTTCATAAGAATGTTCTTCCTTATAATAGTTCATTGAACCTAAGCTGCGCATTGGGTGCATTGAATATGGAAACTAAGAGAAACCCATCTAAATATCATATGGAAATCTTGAGAACACACAAATGGCAGACTGCTACATCTATATCAGGTCGGTTGGGCCATGGTGCAGTAGATAGGTGGGAGTTTTCGTAGCCCTGTAATTTTGTCACAAAATTCCCTTCAGTTGCTTATATTGGGACTCCGGAGATACATGAACTCAGAGTTCTCATTAATCTGAAAATCTTTGAGAATCTGGTTGAATTCAAAATTGGCCAAAACCTCTAAAGTCATTGCTCCACAGAATAGTAGTCAATGGTGAGAATCTGATCATGGCTGATTGAAATTTGTCCCAGCTTATCATATCTGTGACCAGAAAAAAAAAAATCGTTTGCTCTGAGATCAGCTTACTCTTGGGTTTACCGCCACTGATAAACAAAGCTCGATTCCTAGCTCATTCTGTCTAAAAGAATATGTTCCAGGAGACTAACCCCACTCCAAACCTAAAATTGATGGTTTTCTATTTAAAACAACAATAAAAACCAATCCTCAGAACAAATATCACACCCAGGGTTTAGAGGGGTTTCAGAGATGCAATATTTTCCCACGAGTCAGTATTACCCTAAGCCAGTGATATCATTGCCCACAACCATATCCATACATACATACAGAAACCATTCTGAGTAGCAAAGTGCATGCATACAGTGTCCATTCTTTGTAGCAAGACACATGGATACATAATCGACTCTGGTTAACAAGATTACTGAAACGAAAAATATGATAATGAAGCATTCTTCTGCCAACAAACTAATTTATATGTATATGTTCTGAGAAAACAGGGGAAACCCATGAAATTCAATTGAAAAACAGAGAAGGCTCACCTGGTCCAGCAATCTTAAGAGCAGATCTCTGTCTTTCTCGTCGCGAACGAGTTTCGATTCGGCGTCCTCTTCATGAGGATCATGTGACTTATCATTACTGAGTAGACGACGGAGAGCCAATTCTATTAAATCTAAATCCCTCTGTGCCGCCCTGTCTGTCATTACAGTCCTGCTTTGGGTATCTATGTGATCTTCTGTACCTGGGCATACAGTCCTGCTTTGGGTATCTACGTGATCTTCTGTACCTGGGCATTCGTTGTTTCCCATTGCTCACAGAGGAACGGATAGAGAAATAGTGGAGAAAAAGTATAAGTAATATTTCCTTGCCAGATGTCGCATTCGAGTGATTGAGAATCCTTACTGCGTGGCATTTGCGTACAGCGACAAACAGAAGATCAAATCTTGTTGATCACTGCTAGAGATTACCCCTCAAATAAAACGGGAACATGATGTTAGCCCATTCGCGTTGATCTTTCTCACTCTCATTGTGTGTCGATGTTGTCATCCTCTGTTTATATATAGTTATATTACGATAGCGTGTCTTTTCCCACGCCTATTTTTAGGATTTATAAGGGAAAAGTGTACTCTTTTCTCTCTTTTTTATACTCTTACAGGGTGGGAGGTAACGTGTTTTTTAAACTTCCTTATAATATTTGAACGGAGAATAAGTCAGATTTTTTTTGGGGTAGTATAAAAATTATGTTTTTTTGATTGAAAGTTATGGAAATTCAGGTTATATTTTGAACAAATTTGGTGGGGGTTTTTGTAAATCTAAGTAAAAGTTGTTAAATTTTATAATTTTAAGTGTATTAGAAGTTTTTGATGGTACGGAATCTAAGTATGGGGGATTTACGCAGTGCATTATATTAGATATCATTTTTGGGATTCAACTGCGTTAAGTAAGTCATTCAAAGTATGACCATTTCCATGAGAGGTAGTCGTAAAGTGACTAATTTCTCATGATGTTTGAATAGTTCACTTAGCACTCATTGCATCGGGTGATGCTCACAGGGGTGAAGAAGTGGGATTGAAACTAGTGAAATGTGGAGAACGAATCACATAGCATCAATCATCACTTCCGGGGCTTGCACCCGGTAACCAGGACTTCCCAGGAGGTCACCCATCCCAGAACTCCTCTGGCTCAAGCGCGCTTAACTATGGAGTTTTTCCCCACAATCAAGCCCACTTAGCTTGCTACCCCATTTGCAAAACCTTAGCAAGTATTGTGCCTCATGAACCATTCAGGTAGAGATCCCTTGACTCTTTTTGAATTTAAGTACGGAATCTATTTCCACCATCAAAAACATGATTCAAAAACTGTATCTACGTGATTTTTTGAAACTTTTTTGCCCAAATTCTAACTATTTTTGGCTAATTCCTCTACTCCTCCACCTCCGTAAACGACTATATATATAATGGTTTTAAAAAATAAAAGCGGTTTTTTTTTTTTTTTTTTTTCCGAAGGTGGCATGGGAAAACCTATCAAACTCAGGGGTCAAACCAACAGTGAGGACAGCCATCTCTGGCTGCTGTCCGCGAATGTCGGTTTTATTATATTGAGTAATTTATAAATTTAATTTTAAAATATTATTTAAAATTATTTTTATTTGGTTAAGGTATGTTTTTGAAAAATGATAAGTGAACTTATATTTATAATAATTATCCTACTTAAAATTGTTTACATATAATCAAAATATTAATATAATTCAAATTCAATACTTATAGTAAGTTGATTTTTTCTCATTTTAATTAGATAAA
Organism: Pinus tabuliformis; assembly: GCA_031772625.1. Lineage (NCBI taxonomy): Eukaryota > Viridiplantae > Streptophyta > Pinopsida > Pinales > Pinaceae > Pinus > Pinus tabuliformis. The sequence goes on from CM062815.1 coordinate 418,539,091, forward strand.
AAATACATATTAAATGTATTTATTATATTTAATAGAAATTAAATGGATAATTATTGAATCGAATAAATAATAATAATATAGTTATTATATTTAATATAAATTAAAGGTATAATTATAAAATTGAGTAAATGTTATTTTGGTTTGTTAGTTTATTTGCAAACTAATAGGATTAATTTATGAATTGAGAAGTTATGGGTATTTAAATCATCAAAATCACTTAAACAAAGTTACACTAATTTTTATATATTATGGGATTTGTGCTCACAAAGTTTTAAACAAATAATTATGTTACTGAAAAAACACCTAATCACTTATGTCACTAAAAAACCCCTGATCACTTAATCATAGATTATTTCAAGAAAATTTTATCTTAAAATTTTTATAATTTATTAAAATATTTTAAAATTAAAGAGAAAAGGACTTGAGATATTAATTTTCAATTTATTGGGATAGGTAAAGATGACACTCTTCCCACTATGAATATTATTAATTTTTGAATATTTAATTTAAAATACTATGAAATTTATAATTTAAAAAAAAAAAATTAATACGAAAATTATATGATTTTATAGGAAGAATATATATGTATTATTCATTTCAATAACAAAATTCTAAATCATTATATCTGTAACACCCCAGGGTTATGTTTAAGCTACTATCATTTATGTTACTTTCATTACTTAAGAATTTAGTAACTAAGGCTCCGGGAAGCCAAGCGAAATCTTTTTTTTAATATTAAAAAAAATATTAATATTATTTTGTTATGAGAATCTTGGAATTCAAAAGAGCAGACCGAAAATAGATTCCAACCTCCAGACAGTTAGAAATAGTTACCCCTCTCTTCCCTAGAGATAAAGGAGGATCTCAATGGGAAGAAGGGGGTTCTGCTTTTTATCTTTACTGAAAAGAAAAGAAAAGAAGTCTGTGAATTTAGGCAAGACGCTACGAAGGAGTGAATCCTAAGTTGAACTAGGGCCAGTGGAGAACTCCGATACAACCAGAGATCAACAAGTATTAGGTTGGACTACGATGTCTTGATGCATATTCTCTTACTCTAAATTAGCTATTGTTGTCTATTGTTCTGGAGTGGAAGCTCGGGGGGAGAAGTGGACGTAATTTCCCTTCTCAAGGTTGGGTGGAATGGTCTTTGCCCTACTGAATTCTTGGATAAGCTGCTCTTCAGATAAGTATTTTATGCTTGAATATGCTATGTGTTTGTTCTAATTTTCACTATGTTGGAAAAGAACAAACTTCATTTTGTTTAAGCTGAACTGCAAGGAATGGTTTGCAGTAGATGTTTGACCGGAAAGAAATTTTTTGTTTATTTATTGTAATTATGGAAGGGTTGTTGGGTTGTGTTGAGATAGACAATGTGATGAGATTGAAATTAAAGCAAACTAATTAATTGAGGAACCTAATAATACGCCTAAGACATAAATGATTAAGGGAGCATTGTGCACCATGAGGAATGGTGTGACTGTATGGTTGCTAAAGTTGTCTTTTTCTTATATATATATATATATATATATATATATATATAGAGAGAGAGAGAGAGAGAGAGAGAGAGATATTTAGCCCTGGAGGGGATACGTTCAGGTAGTCGAGTTTCCAAGTGATGTAAAACCCAAGAGTACCAGATGAGGATAGCGGTTGTTAACTCTGCCATGGGATGTATTCCACATAAAACCAGTAGGGGATAACCATGAATCAGGGTACCTATGAGATTAAAGGAGATTGCTCATGCTGGTAATTGTGGCGTGAAGGAAACCATTTCCTTTGGAAGAATCAGTAACAAAATGATGGCTATACGACAGACTGGGTGAAAACTCATTAAAAGAGACACTATAAAATTTGGTAATGCTTTCTTGCAAAAAAGAAGAAAAGAAAACTAAAATTATTCCAAGCGTGTTTGTATAGAAACTATTGTTTCGAGCATAACCCTCATGGGTCTTTGTTAGGGCTGAAAGAGAAAGAGAGTAGGGTAAATATGGTTCTGGGTACATGGGCACTGAAAGGGTTTAGACCCAGGATGATGAAGGGAACCAATAGCCGGGTCTAGTCCCACTCAGTGACCCCTATTGTGCCTTCACCAACACAGTAATAGAGTCATGTGTGTGTGTGTGTGTGCGTGTGTCTCTCTATATATATATATGGAAAATACCATGAACTGTAAGCTTAAACAAGAATGAAATTTAAACCCTCACTAAGAGGAAATATTTCTAGAAAGTTAAATTAAAAAAACTCACGCTTTTCCTTTGTGGCATCACATATACATGGAAGAAAAAATCATTATATAAAAAGTCTGGAACAAATGTTAAAAAAAAAAAACTTATACAGTGATCCCTATCAGCGGTTGAGGCACACCTCAAGGCCCAACACTTCTAAAATATGTAATACAAACTGAACCACCTTAATATCGACTTTAAATTATAGTTGAGAGGAAATAGGGTTCATTAGATTACAACTATGAATTACCAGACAATTGTTCCTCCCAAGTAGGGAGACAGAAAATTTACATTTGTATTTATAACTACAAATCCATAGGGAGGAACAATAAATAGAACTCTGGAACCTGAGCATGACAGGTAGGATATAGGTCTGGGTTGTTCGCTCAACCATCTTTCCATTTGACTGTAAGTCGTGCTTCACCCGCATGCGAACAAAAAATGGCTCAACAACATTTCTTTCGAGAAGCCTCGTAAAACTCTAGGGTTTGAGAAGAAGTGAGCTATGAATTGCCAGGTGGTTTACCTTGGTATTGGGAAGACTGATGTTAAAACCCTCACTAGTGATTTCCTCAAAAGACCCAACAGCTCCCATATCCTTTTTCCTGTAACTTGTCAAAACTTGTAATACCTGTGAGAATGACAATCCAAAAATTACATGAGAACCAACGACAGTGTTCAAAAGGAACTGACTAGAGAATTAGTCCATATACCTGGGTTCATTATTAGAGGTATGAGGGTATATGCATCCCAATTCAAACTGTAGCGTTCAAACAAAACCCTTGCAACTACATCAGATTCTGTCGAGAGCAAAATAAGAATAAGTTACAGTTCTAGTGCGAATTAAGTGTTGAAAGTAGAACACAGAATATTATCCTAAATAAAGAAAAACCTTAAATCAATTTAGCATCTTCACTTGATTAACAATGGTCTCAGACTTAGTATCACCTGAGTGGTTATTGCTAATGTCAGAACCACATGAAACCCACTTATGCCATCCTGGTTGCAGAGCTCGAATCTAAGAAATGTTTGGTGCAAATGACTGGGTTGGGCAATGAATAGGGTAGGCAACAACTACCCTAACCCACCCTAATCAAATATCAACAATTGGATTTGGAACCTTAACATCCACGATGGGAATCCTTGCATGTGTCATTACCCAGTATTTGTACCCAAGGGGATCGACAGTTGTAGGTTGCAGCCTTTCGGAAGGTTCTTGTTGGTTGTTGTTACGCTGATGTTTTCACTGCTACAACCACCCTCTAAATTTTTCCCATGCTTTGATTTTGGAGCCTTCCTTATGTCCACAGGAGCTTATCTTTTACTATCATCAAGTATTCATGCTATGATAAAAGGCTTATACTTTCATGCTTTGTTTGTGATGCACTGATCCTAGCTTGATATCTTTCACTTACAAGCTAACTCTTAACTTGATCTTGCAACATTGTTGGGCTTGCCTCCAGAAACTACGCAATCTTTCAAGGCAAGCCAGCCTTGCCTCTGGAAACTGCGCAATTCTTCTTGGCAAGCCAACCTTGAGCATGAAAATTACGTAATTCTAGATGACAGCCTAGCCTTGATGATGGAAACTGTACAAAGCATCCATTGAGCTCAAAAATTACGCAATGCACTGAGTCAAGAAGTTGCCTAGTCCTTGAGAATTGTGCAATCCTTCTTGGCAATGTGCATGCAAGTTTCCCGAAAAGAAAAAAAAGAAGAAGCAAAAAACATCCCTAGAAAATAGGGATTCACTAATTAGTTTCTCAAAGGTGGCACACTTACTATTTTTGGAACTTTCCACCAAGTGTCGCTTTTTCCTTGATTTTAGGCATGCGCATCATAAACCCTAATCAATCTAGATCTATATAATGGATGCCCCTAGATCTCATTTGTACATTCAATCTTGGAGCTCTAGCATTCCAAAGGAGATCAAGGAGCCTTCGGTGGAGTTTGTGACGCTTTTCCGGGTGAGTTTTTCTTTTGTCGTCTTTTGTTTCTTTTTTTATCGCTTTTAGTTGTTTGGCTTTTGTGAGTGTTTTTTTGCTTGTTTCTTTTCATGGTTGTTGGTGTTTTAATATATATACGCTTTAACAACTGTTGGTTTGGTTCGTCATTCGCCTTTTACAAGTGTCGCATTAGTTTTCTTGTTTTTTCCCATCAATGGTTGTTGTTTCAGCGAATCTCCTTGCATGTTTGCTTCTCCTTTTGCATGTTGATCTTCCGCACTTGTTTTGCACTGATCTATCCATACTTAGTCAGATCTACACTTCAGCTTGCACCATCACTCAGATCTTCTTGTTTCCCACACTCAATTTAGGTAGATCTTCTCTTCCACTCACCATGTATTACCTTGTCTAGATGGGCATTGCACAAGTCTGAGGCTCAAGATCTCAGCTTGGCCTCTGAGACAGTGAATGCATAGTCTCCACCTCAGTCTATCTAGGAAAAATTGTGCACTGTGTAGTCTTTAGCCTCAATTTGCACCACTGGTTATTGAGACAGCACAATGCGCAGTTCACACAGCGAGTCTCCCTCCTTCACCTCATAAATTGCACAATTTTCCTCATCCGTCCATGTGGTTGTTGCTTGATATTGGTTTGTACGTTTATTTTCTGAAGCTAATTTATGTCTTCCATGAGTAATTTTTCCTCCCACAGGTATTGCAAGTGTTGAGCATTTGTCTTCGTCAGTCATTGTTATCATGGCACCAAATAGATCTACTTCAAAGGATACCACGGAGAGCAACACCAAGGAGGCAATTGAGAGTACGCCAATTTACTCAAACACTCAATTGTTTGTAGAAAAGGAATTAGATATCACATGGCAAAAGGTGAATGAAATTTTCTCAACAAGAACCTTCAAAGTAGATCTGGAAGACCAGCAGGTGTATGTCAATGTCCAACGGTTAGGTCTACACAGGATTGCATGCAGATATCTGGCTTTTCCATGCACAGACATTGTCAATTGGATACTATCCCATATAGATCCAAATACTATGAGTCTCAATACTATCAGTGGACAGAGGCTTGCTTCTTTTCTGGTAGCAGACTATCATCTCATGTATAATTTTCCTGAACCAAAATCACTCATGGATTCATACTTCTATGTGAAAACCAACTACTTGAGCACCAAGGATATTGTTAAAGGTTGGGTGAAAGAACCAAAAAAAAATCCATCAAACACTCACCAACACATACAAGACAAAATCTCTCAGGAGGTCCTATCTGATGTTAATAGTTTTATGTTGTTGAATCAATGGCCAACAAAGCACTGAGACCTTTCTTGAAGGGTGGGCATTCGTACTGAACCAGGTTGTGAACTAAGGTAAACTATTCAACTAGTCACATTTTTTGGCTCAACAACTGTGGATCCATGTATCTAATTCCCTTAGTCTCCCCAAGGGTCGGCAAGGCAGTTTTTACATGTTTGCATATTTACTAGATGCAATCTGTGCACACAATCCATTCCCCCGCGTGAATTAGACTTGGACACCATGAGAGCCTACCATGTATGTTTATTGCAAGATGCTTTTGGAGTGCATCCATAGAGGAGTAATGGAGAAGTTAGCTGACCACTTCCTTATTCCATTGTACAAGATTATCTTTGAGGAAGATCCACCTTGCATGTTAGATTGGGAAATGGAAGCAGTATCGGAGATAGAAGATTGGTTTGCCTCACCAGATGGAACTTTCCTCAGGGTTTTGGCAGACATAAGTCTCCACATATTTTACCGAGGTATGCCACCAATTAGTTAGTCATGCAAGAGGTTGTGTGTCATCTCTCCATAGGGTTGTCAACAACTTTGCAAAGGAAGAAGAAAGCACCTTGGCCAACTCTTCCTATGTAAATCGGATTGTACGAGATCAAGAATCTGAAAGTTGCGAATATCGAAGGAAAGGAAATAGAAAATTTTGCATTCAGTACTTCGGAGTTCAATCTATACGATCCCATGAATGTTTGCAAAGACCATTGTGTGAGGATCCATTTATAGTGGTTAAGTGAGAATTTTCATTGGCGAGAGGAGGAACCATGGACGAATCGTTACAATTCCTCGAAGTTCTGCGAGTCAATCAATTTTGCAGAAACTTCACAGGTTTCTCCGCAAAAGGAAATCACTCCAGAGGAAACACCAGTGGAAGAGCGCAACTCAGTGTGCGAGAACGGAAATAAGAAGGTTGTGCACAATCCAGGGGGGTAGCGAAGCCACAAGATGAAAGCAGACCCAGTCATACTTAAAGCGGCCATAGCAACAAAGAATAAGATGAAACAAAGGGTGCACGAAGCAGAACAGTAGTAGAGGGAAGAACGAGAGTAGGTGATATTTGAGGAGGAAAGGTAGAAGTAGGAACAAGAAGAAAGGTGAAAAGTAATAGCAGAAGAAACAGTGCAAAGGCAAGCTGAAGAAAAAGGGCAAAACCAAAAGCTAGAGGAGGAGAGAAAGCATATGAACGACAAGGAGCTCGCTCAAGAGATAGAGGAGTTGATCAAAAAACAAGACATGGAGGAGGAACCAGAGCGTAAAATCAAGATTTTGACTTGATGCCAAGAACACAACAGGTCGCCATTCAATCTCCCCATCCTCCGGCAGAGCAAGCTCCAAGTGAGGAAGAGGAAATTTTTCCTCTCAATGACGGTCTGATTATGGACACATACAATCTAACTTATGATGAGCTAAATATATATATATATATATATATATATATATAGATATATATATATTAAAATTAAAATTAAAAATTAAATATTTAAAAAAATTAAAAATTAAAAATAAATTTATAAAAATTTGTATAGGCAAGGTAGAAACATTTTCCAGACGACCTCACATCTCCTGCATTTATCAGAGAGAGGGTGATTGTGATAGACACTAGAAGAAATCAAGGTGCCATTGACGCAACCAACTTGGCCTTCATAGGTTCTACAAAGTCAAACATAGACTATTTGATGGCCGAGAACAAACAATTAGCAAAGAACTTGTAGGTGGCTAGGCAAGAGGTTGAAAAACTCTGAGTAGAGTTATGGAATGCAACTCCCACACAATTTTATTTTGAAGAACTGAAGGCAGCGATACTCGGTGAAGTATCGACACTGGGTCAGACCATACAAAGTATTTATGAGGAGCTTGTTACCATGCATAAGGTAGTTGTCCACTTGCATGGGTTGCAACAGAAATGTAAAGATTATGTCAAAAATCTCATGGCTATGAAATAAGTTATTATTGTCATGCATGAATGGTCAATGCAATACAAAGGGGCACCACTTGAACTGGGAAAGACCACAAGGAAAGAAGCAGAGTTGGAGAAAGTGAAGGTTCAAATGCTCATCCAAAATAAAAAATAGCTCACCTCATTCATTGCCAACACTTAGGTCTCATATGCATGATTGTACAACAACCTAGACTTCTTTTTGAAATCACACATGATCCCCTTAGTCGGCTCACTCACAAGATCAAGCGTAGGAATCAAGTCAGGCAAGAGATTGAATAATATTTGGAACATTTGAGACAGATAGCCATCAAGGAAGATCTAGAAGTAAACAAAATGAACATGGAGAAGTACATTGGTGGCCCTGTCCAAATAAACAAAATGTTACTCCTGCTCAAGAAACAAACACAAACCAGTTCCAAGTCAGTGTACCTGAATGCCATGGAGGCCAGAGTTTACTTCCAACCTAACACCATCGCACAGTTTGGGGATGTCATCGCACAGTACAAAGCTTGGCACCATTACGTGACTGAGAAACATCAAGTGGAAGTTGTTGAGCTGGAGTTTCCAAAAACTCAAGCTTAACTATTTTGTCTTATTATGTTGTCTAGTTGGCTCTACCCAATTTTTTCTTATATGGGTACGCTTGTATTATAACGTTATTTTGTAATTAAATTGTAAGTGGAATTCTAAGTTTCAAATGTGGAATATGAAGAGTCATGATGTAATGAATGTAACGAATCATTTTGTAAAGAAGTTGAAGAGTCACGAGGGAAGTCCAAGAGTTACAAGGGGAAGTGAACAGTCACTCGTTTTGTTATAAATAGACCCTCATAACTCATGTAAAGGGATTTTGGGGAGCCAATCTTTTGGCTAGGCTTTGAGCTTAGAATCAGGAGCTTGGGAGTTTGTGAGAGCCTTGGCTTCTTTGTAGCATAGATGGAGTATCTTTCTTCGGAGGAGCAGTTGTTGACTTCACTTTCCATTATAGGGGCTAGTGGTCCATCAATGGCATATGTATGATTGGAACTTTCACTTAATAAAAGCTCAGAGTCAATACATTTTCATTCATATGTTGTGAATATAGTAGGACTATTCTTGTTATGTTTGAAATGTATGTTATTTAACTTATGATTATGCTTATGAACTATTTTATTTTCATTGGTACGCATCTTGTTGAATGTGTGTTGTTGTATAATCCATCACTATTAACTTGTGAACTATTTCGCAGATTATATTGTGATGTCTTTATGCTCGTGTGTTCCTTCCAAGATGCGTACTATTATAGGCTTGTAAGGGAATTACTCATTTTCCCTTCGTGTGTTATAAAATTCATGTATTACACCTGAATTTTCACAGGCTCACACACTTGTTCCCACCAAAGTCACCATACACAACTCTATGTGTTATGTAGCCAAGGTACATCATTAAAACCCACTGCATTGGTAACCAGGTCGTATTCTAAATGGGAATCCTACACCAAACGGTGTGAGGAATAATTGGGACTTCATATCGGGGAGATCCCTTGAATGTTCGCAGGTCCAACACCGTCAAAATTTCTAGTGCTAGAAGGAGGGCCAAATGATAAGCTAAGCCCATGAAGTTTGTTTGAACTTTCTGTATATTTAATGGCTTCTTCCCAAATATTAACCCCGACATGTTTTTCTAGAACCACAAATTTGAAAGTGCCCACGGGAATAATCAATGACTTTTCAAATCTAAAATTTGATGGTGAGGGTGAAACAACCATTCTCAAGCACACCGCTCACTTTCTTGAATTCTGCACTAAACATAATATTCACTGCGAGGGTGCTACTTGCAGGTTGTTCATTCTCACAATCGAAGTGCGCATCAAGGAATTGTGTTACACATTTCCAGCCACTTCCATACACTCTTTTGACCATCTTGTCAAAGAGCTCTTCCATGCCTTTGGCAGGGATGATTATAAATCTATTTTCAAGAAAATCACGCGATTGCGAAAAGCAACTCAGATAAATCTCTTAATCATTTTCATGATCGTTTCATTCATTTTTGTTTTGAATTTTCTAAAGATGATATTGATTCAAATTTGATGAAAGAGAAATTTGAATTTCTTCTTCATATTTTGATGAATCCACAAGAGTATGAGTCTTTTTAAAGTCTCCCAATGTACCTCGGTTATAGAGCTCATAAATTTACAATGAACGAAGTTGCTATTCCAAGTGAATCTCCCTCTTATACTCATCAAACAACTCCATTTCCACAGGTTGAGGTGGGAGAAATTGAGAGTTCATCTACTAATTTACCACCATCTTCTCCCACCCCACATACTCAGAATTTTAGCACAGGTTTGGACTGCGAATCTGATGTTTGTGATGATGTGTTATCTCCTCGTCCTCCATCCATTGATTCCTTTGGTCCTCCTGATTGTGAGTTGTTTGGTTCACCTATTTCAATTGTTTCTTTTGATGTTCATGAGGATAAATTTCAAGATGGAGTTAGTGTTGAGCAACAAACCGCTGATATTATTTATGATTACTATGTGTGGGATTCTATCTTTGAATAAGAAATTGCAATGAAGGTTGATTTTTCTCCTTACCCACCTCTCCCTCATTATCCTGACATATTCCACGATTTTGTCATTCCTGTTGAATATTCCAAAGAATTAGTTTTTGATGATGTCACTCAGAACTCGTGGGATGTTAGTTTTACATATGAATGCGAAAAGGATAAATATTCTCTTCTTGATCTGTCCAATCTATCATTTGATCATTGTGAAGAAATAGAGGGTGAAGTTTCTTGTTTTCAGTCTTCCCCTCTTTACGATTCATTAGATAATGAGGATGCCTACTTTTTTTATATTGAACTTTCTGATCATAGCTATCATGGTATTTTCATTGATTCACTTGGTCACGACTCTAATCTTTCCATTGTTGATCTTTCTAAGCCACCAATTTTTGATGACCTACCTTATGATGTTTTGGAACTTTCGCAAGATGTCAAGGCACTTAAGCCCAAGTTAATGGTTATGTCAGGTTATTGCAATCTTGAGATCAGTCATAGTCCTCATCAAAATAGCATTGTATCTTTCAAGGATCCTCATCACTCCTTCGAACAAATTGAAAATCCACATGTTCCACAATTTTCACATCCTCCATCTGTTTTGCGCGATCCCATTGCTCAATCACTGGATTCGTACCTAGCAAGCTTTGTTGTGAAATGAAAGTTTTCTTATTTATTTATATTCACCCAATTTAGAAGTTTGAAATATTTTTCTTGCATGTCATATTTTCGCAGTGTATTCGAACACCATAATCCTTCCCCAGTGTGTTTTGCATGCACTTTTCTTTTGTATTTCTCTGCATACATTTTCAAACTTCGAGTGTTACATTATGCATCACTTTATCTTTCATGTTTGTTGTTATTGTTGAATATATTTCTTGACATGCATTCCCTTGCCCATATAGGCTAGCTGATGCGTCGATGGTTACACTAGAAGTTTCATTTTACGTAGGTCTGGCCTATTCTCGGTTAGTGTAGGAGTAGGGGTAGTTTATTGTTTTCTTCGATTTTGTTTTGTTTTTTGTTGATTTAATTTCTGCCCCATTATTTTCTTTTCTTTCCAGTTGTAGGATACCTTTCGCATGAGACCGTTTTGGTTTCTGAATCAAGCATAGTGAAGTTCAACAGGAAGTTGTGCTATTGTCAATGCTTGGTTATCTATTTATTCCCTCTCTTTGCGTGAATATTGAATCTTTTAGTCAATGATACCCTGATGGAAAATATGTTCTTTCTCAGAGAAAACTGCAGTGGAATCACGATGCTTGAATCTATAACTAGTACCACCTACTCTAATCGATCTTTTATTTTCATTTCCTTGTCAACTGAGTTGAGTAGAGTAAGGAGGGGAGAAAATTTAACAAGTATGTCAGAGGTATATAAATATCCTTCTCTGAAGGGACAACCTCTTATGCTCTCAATAAGTCAGGATCCCTCTTCTGCCTCATTAAATCAATAAGTTCCTATGCATAGTTCTTTGAACAAAATGAAAAAAAAAAAAAAAAAAATTATATCTATATATATATATATATATATATATATATATAATAAAAGGTGAAAGAAGAGAAATGCTTCTTATGCGAAGAGGTGAAGCAAGAAACTCCCTCGGGGTACTGTCGAGGCTCACTGACAGTGGAGCAATGTTTGTGTTCCTGAAGTGACTCTATCAGGGTACTATCCAAGCCTACCGGCAGTGGAGAAACACCAAAGATGAAAACTAAGACACTGGCATTTATTTTCACTTGTGTATCTTTATACTCATCCCCAATCGAAACAACTTAGTCTGACTTGGCTTGGTTAAGTGTGTCGTTGATGAAGAGAATGGTAAGGAATATATCTTTAATGCAAGCTAAGTGATTAATATACAACGATCAATGAACTGAACAATACTTCCTGAAGAGTTATAACTATTTTGCATGAGATAATACCCATACAGAGAGTTGGATTTCTCCCATTGTGTCGCCAAGTGTTGTAGCTGCTACAACCACCCTCCATAATTTTTCCCATACTTTGGTTTTGGAGCCTTCTTTTTGCCCATGGGAGCTTATCTTTTACTATCGTCAAGTATTCATGCTATAATAAAATACTCTCCTTGTCATGCTTTTCTTGTGATGTACTGATCCTGGCTTGATATATTTCACTCACATGCTAACTCTTGACTTGACCTTGCAACATTGTTGGGCTTGCCTCCAGAAACCACACAATATTTAAAGGCAGGCCAAACTTGCCTCTAGAAACTACACAATTCTCCTTTGTAGGCCAGCCTTGAGCATGAAAGCTGTGAAATTCTAGATGGAAACCCAACCTTGATAATGAAAACTAGGCAAAGCATCCCTTGAGCTCAAAAACTGCACAATGCATTGAGTCAAGAAGTTTCCCAGTCCTCAGGAATTTCATAATCCTTCTTGGTAGTGTGCATGCAAGTTTCCTGAAAAGAAAAAGTAAAAAAACAAAAAGCATCCCTGGAAATAGTGATTCACTAATTAGTTTCCCGAAGGTGGCACACTTACTATTTTTGGAAATTTCCGCCAAGTGTCACTTTTTCCTTGATTTTGGGCATGGTGTCATAAACCCTAATAGGTTTAGATCTATATAATGGACACCCCTAGATCTCATTTGTACATACGATCTTGGAGATCTAGCATTCCCAAGGAGATTAAGGATCCTGTGGTGGAGTTTAAGATGCTTTTCCGAGTGAGTTTTTCTTTTGTCGTCTTTTGTCACTTTTTCAATTGTTTTTTGTCGTTTAGCTTTTGTGAGTGTTGTTTTGATCATTTATTTTCAAGGAAACTAGTGGTTTAATATATATTAGCTTGCAAAAGTATTGGTTTGTTCTGTTGTTTGCCTTTTAGAAGTGCCGCATTAGTTTTTTTTTTTTTTTTTTCCCATTAGTGGTCGTCGTTTCAACAACTCTCCATGCATGTTTTTTTTTTACTTTTGCATGTTGATCTTTTGCACTTTTTTTCACATATCTATCCATCATTAGTCAGATCTTCACTTCAACTTGCACCATCACTCAGATCTGCTTGTTTTCCACACCTAGTTCGGGCAGATCTGCCCTTCCATTGGCCATGCATCACCTTGTCTAGCTGGGCATTGTGCAAGTCTGAGGCTCAAGCTCTCATCTTGGCATTTTTTATTACAGAATGTGTAGTACCTAGCTGGCCTAGCTATGCATTGTGTAGTTCCAGGGCTCAGTCCCATCCCTTGGCCTTAGACTTCGCAAAGCACAGTCTCCACCTCAGTCTACCTAGGCATAATTTCACATTGCATAGTGTCTAGCCTATGGCTTTACCACTGGTTGTTGAGAGTACACAATGTGCAGTTCAAGCAGTCAGTCTCCCTCCTTCACCTCATAAATTGTGCAAATTTAATCATCAATCCATGTGGTTGTTGCTTGATCTTGATTTGTAAGTTGATTTACTAAAGCTAATTTATGTCTGCCATGAGTGCTTCTTCCTCCCATAGGTATTGTAGGTGTTGAGAATTTCTCTTCATTAGTCATTGTTATCATGGCACGGAAGAGATTTGCTTCAAAGGATACCACAAAGAGCAGCATCGGGGAGGTAGTTGAGAGTATGCCAGTTTACTCAGACAGTCAACTATTTGTAGAAAAGGAAACATATATCACATGGCAGAAGGTGAATGTAATTTTCTCAGCAAGAACCTTCAAAGTAGATCTGGAAGACCAATAGGTTTATGTCAATGTCCAATAATTAGGTCTACACAGGATTGCATGAAGATATCTGGCTTTTCCATGCACAAAGATTGTTAGCTAGATACTATCGTATACATATCCAACGACTACGACTCTCAATAGTGCCAGCGGACATAGGCTTGCTTCTTTTCTGGAAACAAACTATCATCTCATGTACCATTTCCCTGAGCCAAAATCGATCATGGATTCTTACTTCTATGTGAAAACCAACTAATTGAGCACTAAGTATATTGTTAAAGTCTGGGTGAAAGAACCAAAAAAGTTTCGTCAAACACCTACCAACACATATAAGACAAAATATCTAAGGAGGGCCTATCAACTCTTAATAGTTTTATGTTGCAGAATCTACGGTGAGCATAGAAGTGAGACCTTTCTTGAAGGGTGGGCATTCTTACTGAACCAGGTTTTGAATGAAGGTACACCATTAAACTGTTCAGATTTGTTGGCTTAGCAACTGTTGTTGGCTTGAGGGGGCCTGACCCAGGTTTGGAGTTAATTAGCCAAAAAAATCCCTGTACTAAATAGAGGAGGAATGACTTGTTATAGAGTTTTATGAACCCAACGTTTCAGACTACCAAGTGAGTCCATCATCAGGGGATGCATCAATAGATATTCTAAAGACATTAATGATGTATCCATGAGCTATAATTTAGGGTATATATATAGGTTATGAAAGAATTAATCTAAGAAATTAGGTCGGCCATTATCCAATTAGTTTGTAATATTCAGATTTTTATTAATTTATTGTTTTTTTAATTAATTAATTAATTAATTAATTTGTCCCTATACTACTGGCCCTTTTGGCAACAGCCCGCAGAGCGCGGACTGAGGTCTCACCCGAAGCAGTATGGGGGGATGCTGGAACCAAGTTTTTGCACCCTTGAGATGTCTGAGGGGTTGGTTTAGTCCAACTATGAATACCTTCACATAGGTCACTTCGTGCACTCTCTTGTCCTCCGAGGCCTTCGCGCTTTGTTATACTCGCCTTCACGTAGCCCTAATCAGGGGCTGAGGTGATTTCGCGCTGCTAAGGAAATGATCTGCACTCTTTCCCTAAGTTACACTGCGGATCTTACTTATCTTCTTATAACTGTTAGTTAACTTCACGTAAACAAATACTTATCTTATATTCGCTTATTCAACACATTCATATAAGTTCGCACAACAAATAAATAGTAAACTTGCAATTCATACCCAATATACTTCAATGCATAAAATAGGAAAAAGACACAGAATGATAAGAAACTTCTCTTTATTATTTTCTCCAACGGTTACAGACTCGACTCACCCTGCGCACTCAGCTGCAGGGGTCTACGCACTCAGCTATGGACTACTAGGCCTCTGCGCACTCAGCTGTAGAGCCTTCTCCTACTCTACAACCCAAAGACTCAACTTTACACTTCAACTTAGACTCAATGCTTCATCTTCTCTTAGATTTTTCGATGTCTCTTTACACTTAGAGCCTCACTCTATTTATACAATCCCATGGTCCACGGACCATGGGTAGAACTCTTAAGCCGACATTACATTACAAAAGTAAGGGCGGACAACCCTGTGACTCAATTACAACTTCGCGCTCCGCGCCCACAAATCGCGGAGTCTTTACATTAGACCTAGTCAAAACTTGGGCTTTAAGCCCCAAAACTTTCCTTGGGGGATCCTGCACCCAACAGGCCCCCAACACAAACATTGTGACTCATCATTGAGTCACTTTATCAGTGTGGAGATCTTCGCGCGAAGACCTCCCAACTCTGCTCAAACTGCTGCAAGGTCAGAAGCGCATTGAGCGGCTGCCTACTGTATCTCTTGGACGCGCTGTTCAGAGACCGCGGTATCTGAACTGCTTCACTGTATCTGCTCCTGTTTCCCCTGCATCTGCGTGAGCTTACCTTCAATTGTTGTTACGATGATGAAAGCCTCGTTGATCCATGGTTGGACACGCACCTTTAGAACCGCTTCTTTGTGTCATGCTGCGTCTACTTGCTCCTTAAGCGCTTTTGCCTGTTGCATTCGTGCGAGCCTCTATGTAAGGGCCACTGTCTGCACGATCCCTTTGACGTCATCATACTGTTGTTGTAGCTCATGCGCCTCTATTTCCAAGCGTTGTATGTTCGGGTCCTCTTGCAGAGCGGTGAGGACCTCGAACGATTCTTCCAACACTTTGGTGCAGTCCTTCATTGCACTACTGATCTCTTCTATTCTTGTTGTGATGGCATTGGCATGTTGTTCCCTTACCTTTGGAGGAGTTGAAGGTTGTGCCTTCAACTTCAGCTCTACTATCTAAAGGTTTAGCTCCATCTAAACCTTGGCCATCTCTTCTCGCGCCTCACGCACTCGTGCTGCTAACCTCTGGATGCACGGCTTTATTGGTGCCTCTTGTTTTGGAGAATTTAGCATCTACGGATAAACACTAATTCACTAGACAAGTAGTTGTGCCTAGAACAACAGTTTAAAGTGCTTAAGACTTTCCCTATAAGAAATAGATAAGAAGATAGGATAGAAGGCCTACCTATAGTTCCGCTTTCCTCTCGTCTCCCTTGTATCGATTCCGTCGCTCCTTCCCATATTTAATATGCTTGAAAATTAGCCTATCAACACAACAAAAAACAAAAACCGATCAAATCATACGATCCATTGAATATAAATGAAAGGAATCAGAAGCAATTCATACATATAAGCTGTGGAGGTTTGCCATTACACCAAAACCCGCAGGTGTTGGTAAACATTACAAGCCAGTAACTAGGATCCCCAGGGTGGAAATTACGGATTCTATAGAGGTGCGGTGATTCTTCCAACACCCCCCCTCAAACGCAACTTGGGGGAATCGAACCTGGGTCCAAGCTCTGATACCATGTGGAGGTTTGCCGTTACACCAAAACCCGCAGGTGTTGGTAAACATTACAAGCCAGTAACTAGGATCCCCAGGGTGGAAATTACGGATTCTATAGAGGTGCGGTGATTCTTCCAACATAAGCATTATGAAAAAACACATCATATGGAAAAAGGTTCAAACACTTTATTAAATAGAAGAAGGAATTACAACCATTAGTGTCTGATTCAAAGTCATTCCTTCAGCTTGGATCCCATCCACATCACATCAAAAGCAAGACAAGCTTGTGGCATCACATCATTTGCTCCAAAGTCAATTCTCATAGCAGCATTATCTCCTTACAATTCAACATAATCCAACCCCTGATCACTTAGATAAGTGGTCAATTTATAGGAAGATGAAGGAGGTTTTGTCATTAATGGTGACATTGAATGGCCTTCCATACATGGAGGAAGGGATGAGAGGATAGGATGATCCTTAACTCATTCCTCATCCATTTTTTAGCTCATAGGAGTTGATAAGACTGGGAAACTTCTAGATGACTCCAAAAGATAAGAATATTCCCCAAACCCTATGTGAATTTTGCTCATTCTTACCTAGCGCAGGTGAAAGGAAGCCTAAGTGCTCTGCAGAGCACCCTGGCAGTGGACTCAACTGCTCTGCAGTGCACCTTCATAAGGGATTATCTGCGCTGGTCCCTCTAGAGGCAATTTCTATATGTCTTCAAGTCATGAAACTGTTTGGGAAGGAAGCATTCAAAGGGTTGACTTGTTTAGGGCATGAACAACTAAACTTAAGGTTTGATGAGCCCTAAAACAATGATCTGAATGTTGGGATTTGATGTGCCCAAATGGATCTGTAACAGTTGCCCCCTAAAGCATGAAGTCAGAAAAATGCCAATGTCAAATGAAATGCTTTACGATGTGATGAGGAGGTATCGAAGTGGAAGGTGACCTGCATCAATTACAATACATATATCATGATATTTGATTTTACATGAATCGCTGAGGGAAGGCATACCCATGCTCAACTTATAAACTTTCATTACATGTACATAAACAGTCGTCTACAGATATAAACCCATGATCGGAATGACTATCAATGTAAAGCCATTGTACATATGATTTAGCACTCCTAATATCGCAGCCCGGATGGATGAAACTAGATCTGGGGTCTTCAATCTCATTCAACTGCTTGCTCAAGTACAAGTCTAACCATGTGAATATGTGATCTGAAATCAAATATGGGAAGACACCATCTGATTACCAGCCGATGATGTAAGTTGTTAACAAATGCGAGAGAAATCACCGATAATGATAATGATCCTCAAGGTACTGCAATACATTCTGCATGGTGTGAATGGATGATTTGATGTCGAACACCATACAAAGTCTTTTGGTCAAAAGCCATTGATGTATGCCTATCACTGAAAGCGAGAAACCTGCCATTGATGCATGCAAGCCTCAAGGTACTGAATGGGTGTTTCTAAGTCAACTTCTTGGATAATGAGTTGATGTTGACAAGAAGCGACTCATCACAGGAGGGCCTTGATGTATCCCACATCAATGACATGAAACAAGTGTAGTGATTTTAGAGATGGAATTTGACTGATGACACAAGGTTCAGGAATGGCGGTCATGAAAATGAAGGTTTATGGTATTGCAAAAGATGAATTTTCACTGAATGACTTCCCTTGAACATGTCGGCAACACTAAAATGAATTGGTAGCATTGACCCAAAACAAAAAAAATGGACAGTATGATAGACTAACGGTGTGATAACCATCAAGCTAATAACCTGACCCAGATAGTCACGGTGATGGAGTGAAAGTGTCATGTTCAAGAGTGACCTGCTACCATAAAGTGGTTTTCCCCTTTTCCCATTTTCCCCAGTCATTGTTGACCAATACCTATTTATTTTTATCAAGCTTGAGGAGGATAACATATGCTTGTTGTATAATTTCACCCTTCAGGCGAATCCATCGCTATTTGATGTTTTAACGAGTCTAGCGAAGGTGAAACTCAGTCTTGTCTAGATGGACAAGTTTGTCGCTATTTGATGTTTTTAACGAGTTTAACGAAAAAGATAACTCGGTCCTTTTCATGTTTAGAGAGTTTGAAAAGGTACAAAAAGAAAACTCCACAAGTTCTTTTTCATAAATTAATCTCTCAAGCCAAAAAAAGTGTAAAATAATACTAGAGAGATGTCGTTTCCAATCTGTTAACGAGATGAAAAGGACAAGCGCTCGGTAATTTTTTCATATTTCGAGAGTTTGAAAAGAGCTTAAAGAGGACCCCACTTTGAGGAACGAGTGGTGTCTAGGATAACAACTAGTTCTGGTGATGTTGGAACTTATCAAAACATGTTGATTTATGTGAAGAGGCTAGCTAATAAGACCACTCATTGCAACTGTTCCTCAAAAAGGGTAAAACAACCAAGTGAAAGCGTATGATTGGCCAAAGGGATGGTGGCGATGGGATGAAAACAACCAAGGCTCATCTGATGAAAGAGGTTGATAGAATGGCAATCACGAGGGTTAAAATGGAAATGGGCTCATTTTTAGACAAGCTTGAACCATAGGGAACTATGCTTAGATTCAGTTTCATGTTTACAAAAGCTTGAAATGAAAACTATGCTTGGAACTAGTTTCATTTGTACACAAGCTTGAAACGAGGACATTTTTTTCTTGAAACTGGTTTCATTTTTACACAAGATTGAAACGAGGAAAAAATTATGCTTGAAACTGGTTTCATTTTTACACAAGCTTGAAACTAGGAAAAAACTATGCTTGACACTGGTTTACATGCCCCCAACATGATGAAAGGGAGAGTCTCCTGTAACCAGATGGAAGTCACTGCGGTGAAGCAGGATAGTTATCCAACACCTTTTGGGCTTCATCCAGATAGGGACAAAAGTGAATGGGGTGATTCCCTTCACATAACCTACAGGGAAACTTAACTTTACCATTAGGTGCATGCCCCCCAAGCTTCATTATATTCACATAAGTAGACTACTCATGGCTATCAAGTGGATGGAATCAAGGTTCATTTATGAGATCAAGTGAAAGAATTGAATGGGATTTTACGAGATCTACTCAAAGACTTGATTTAGAACTTGGGACCTTGTTTCATTCTTTAATGAGCTTGACACAAGACAAGGAACTCTACTCAGATTCTTTATTTCATTTTTAACAAGGTTGAAACAAGACCAAGAACTATCCTCATAGGAGCTGTTTCATTTTTTTAATGAGGTTGACACAGTAAAAGAACTATCCTCATATTCTTTGGTTTCATTTTTTAACGAGGTTGACACATTAAAAGAATTATCCTCATACTCCTTGTTTCATTTTTTAATGAGGTTGACACAAGACAAGGAACTATCCTCGTGGACCTGTTTCATTTTTTAATGAGGTTGACACAGTAAAAGAACTATCCTCATACTCCTTGTTTCATTTTTTAATGAGGTTGACACAAGACAAGGAACTATCCTCATAGACCCTTGTTTCATTTTTTAACGAGGTTGACACAAGACCAGGAACTATCCTCATGTTCCTTGTTTCATTTTTTAACGAGGTTGACACAAGACCAGGAACTATCCTCGTGGGCCTGTTTCATTTTTTAACAAGGTTGACACAGTAAAAGAACTATCCTCCATATTCCTTGGATCACAACTCATAAGAGGTCATGAAGGAGAGATCCGGTTCCAATGCCCCCAGTGCATGATGTACAACATCACTAAAATGATCGTCAGTTGATGTAGGTATGGAATGGGTTTCCACATAATTAACCTGTGGCGGGGATGATACCATTGGTACAAAAGAACCATTTAGGGAATATGGTTGACTAGTTGCCATATTTGGAATGGGAAATGAAAGCTGGTCAACGGTGACAATTCTACCTTCATGCGGGAAACAAATCACTCGAAAAAGTGTTGAAATAATAGCTCCCATGTCATAAACATAGTCACGCCCTAGAAGTAAATTATAATCTAAAGGGTCTAGGACTACCATCATGTTCAGATAAATGATTTTTCCTCCCAAAGTAATAGGCAACTGAGGAAGGATCCCTAATGGTTGAATGGTTCCTTTGTTAAAAGCCAACAGATTTTGGGTAATAGACACAAGCGGTGGCGAACCGAGCACTTGCCAAGTAGTTGAGGAAAGGATACTCACAGATGCACCTTCATCTCTAATAGTGTCAGATACAATCATATTACAAACTTGTACTATGATCTGGAAAGGCACATAAGAAGGAAGGCAGAATCTTGCTAGTCAATTCCAATCAAAGGAAGTGACTAGACTACTTGGAGGGGGTCCCATAGAAATGGGAGAATTAACCCCTTGAGCTACAAAAATGGGAGGATTTTCCTCCTGTCTTGATGGAACAAGCAGATTGCACCCAAGCCCATTTGAATCTGAAGAAACAAAAATAACCTGAGTGGTATCATATTCACTCTCTTCAGGAAAGGTATGATTAACCGAAGGTGAAAACGGGTCAACTGTTACCTTGACCTATTGATTTGGGTCGGGTATAGACTCATAGGATTCACTTTCAGAGAGAGTGGTTTCGACCGACGGTTGATTTTGGTCAACTAATTCATCAACTAGGGAAGGATTTAGGGAGAGTTTCCTGTAACCAGATGGAAGTCGCTGTGGTGAAGTAGGACAATTATCCAAAACTCTTTTGGCTTCATCCAGATAGGGACAAAGGTGAATGGGGTGATTCCCTTCACATAACCTACATGGAAACTTAACTTTACCCTTCTTTCCATGAACTTTACCACCACTAGTTGATGGTGTGTCACCAACATGATCTCTAGAAGTTGATGACATGGGATGATGTGAATGAGAAGACCATTCTTCTAAGATCTGAGGAATATCAAGACAATTTCAAAGAGGATGGTCTCCTGCACATAGTTTGCATGGATATCGAACTTTGTGAGGCTTGACGAATGGTTTCTCATTAGATGTTGCATTCAAAGAAATGGTTGCTTGGTTGCCTCTCTGCTGAATTTGCTTCTTCTTCTTAGCCACCTGGTTACTAGTACCAATACTTTCACCAGGTGAAGAGGAAGAAGGGGAGGAAGAAACAACCAAGGAAGAAGGCAAAGGGTCAACTTTAGGATCAACTGGAGGTTGATTTTGTCTAGTTGGAGGTGTACTCGATTGCGGAGAAATCACGACATTTTGAACCAAGGAGGTTGAAAACAACCATACTGGCAAGCCAATGGTAAATCCTGGAAGGGACAATGTAGCCATATAAGGAGCACAAATATTTCTGAAAGAAGGAAAAGGACTAGGATTCCCATCAAAAGAAATTCCTTGATCGGTGGACTCTGGATTTGTCGCCATATGTTTCAACCTAAGATCAACTAAGGAGTAAGCGTGGAGGATGTTATTCATGGTCAATTAATTTTATTTTAATCAAAGTAACATAACAAAACAAAAGAGGGTAAATCTAGGTAAAAGGTTTACCAAGCAACTGTGAACTGCAGAATACCTCCTGGTGAACCGAGAAGTACGAGCAGGCAATCTCCCTGAATACTGTGTTCAGTGTATCATAGTGTACAAGGTAGCCAACTCAATTACCTAAGGATGGATAGCAACCTAGTGTTGTCCTCCCATATGTACCCGAAAGTACGTGGAGGCCCAATCCGTATAAGCACTGTCTAATGCAAAACCGCACAGTGAGAGCATTCCCATATACTTTACATACTGTAACACCGCCCTATATACCCGGAGGTACGTGGATGAGCTACGATATACTCACATACGTGGAATGAGGTATCACACTAGAGATGTATTGCAGACAAGTTAGCGATAGCTGCTTTATTTTACAACGCCGGAACACGTCTCTAGCCTAGACCTCTAAATGTTTTTCATTAAGTGACAATGCTCCTTTAGGTAAATTCAGATAAATTTTAAGTTGATCTTCTTTAGAATTTTGTTTTCAAGGTTCACCACGCGATGTATGTTTTCAATTCCTAAAATGCAACTAATATGATAAGCATTCTTTCCATTCAATTTAACAATGAAAATCCTTAGCTAGTAGGGATAGAGCAATCATATTTTTTACAAAGAGAAAAGAGCACATCTAATGCAATTTCCCTAGCTATTCCTTTCAAGCATTCACAAACTACAATATGAACGATGCAAGTTTTTCTTTTCAAATCCCTTAATGTTATGATTAACAAGAATAAATATGCACATACAATCAATCAATCTTTCATAAGAACGAAGACTTTACGGCAATTCTATTTTGAAGGAAAAGAAGACTTTACGACACTTTCTTTCGAATGAAGATTAATCAACTATTTTATAACTTTGACTATAGACTAATAATGAAAAATAAAAAATTAAAGAAACATTAATCAATCAAATCAAGGTAGGGCTGGCAAAGGAGATAAAAATTTGTTCTTTGAGACATGACATTCATTGATCAATCAGCAAGCAAACAAACAAAGAAAAGTTGGCAAAAACTCTTTCCAAAGGTGGGAATTTGACCTAAGGTTGATCAGTGCAAGTCAAAGAATACCTAATTGCATTGTAGAGCACTGTCTCTCACTCAAGGGTACTCTGCAAAGCACTGTCCCCTCACCAAGCCTACGCTGATTTTTGAGAGGCCACTAAAGAGTCATCTAACCTCAAATTTTGACCAAATTTCAATGTAAAAGAGATGAAATACAATCAATGAACACAAGTAGGGTCTACAAGGATGTCTTAGGAGGTGGATAAGCTACTAGGAAAGAGTATTCTTCCCCAGCGGAGTCGCCAATTTGTTTTGGAGAATTTAGTATCTACGGATAAACACTAATTCACTAGACAAGTAGCTGTGCCTAGAACAACAGTTTAAAGTGTTTTAGACTTTCCCTATAAGCAATAAATAAGAAGAAAGGATAGAAGGTCTACCTGTAGTTCTGCTTTCCTCTCGTTCCCTTGTATTGATTCCGTTGCTCCTTCCCGTACTTAATCTGCTTGAAAAGTACCCTATCAACACAACAGAAGACGAAAACCGATCAAAGCATACGATCCATTGAATATAAATGAAAGGAATCAGAAGCAATTCATACATATAAGCATTATGAAAGAACACATCATATGGAAAAAGGTTCAAACACTTTATTAGATAGAAGAAGGAATTACAACCATCAGTGTCTGATTCAAAGTCATTCCTCCAGCTTGGATCACATCCACATCACATCAAAAGCAAGACAAGATTGTGGCATCACATCATTTGCTCCAAAGTCAAGTCTCATAGCAGCATTATCTCCTTACAATTCAACATAATCTAGCCCCTGATCACTTAGATGAGTGGTCAGTTTATAGGAAGATGAAGGAGGTTTTGTCATTAATGGTGACATTGAATGGCCTTCCATACTTAGAATTAGTTCCATGGAGGAAGGGATGAGAGGATAGGATGATCCTTAACTCATTCCTCATCCATTTTCGAGCTCATAGGAGTTGATAAGACAGGGAAACTTCTAGATGACTCCAAAAGATAAGAATATTCCCCAAACCATATGTGAATTTCATTCATTCTCGCCTAGCACAGGTGAAAGGAAGCCTAAGTGCTCTGTAGAGCACCTTGGCAGTGGACTCAACTACTCTACAGCGCACCTTCATAAGGGCTTACCTGCGCTGGTCCCTCTAGAGGCAATTTCTGGATGTCTTCAAGTCATGAAACTATCTGGGAAGGAAGCATTCAAAGGGTTGACTTGTATAGGGCATGACACAACTAAACTTAGGGTTTGATGAGCCCTAAAACACTGATCTGAATGTTGGGATTTAATGTGCCCAAATGGATCTGTAACACCTCTGATGGGATGGCCAACTTAGGGACCATCTGGGAGGCCTCCTCAACCACCTACACCATATGTCGGTTCTGCGTGACTACCTCATCACGTTGCAGGCTCAGTTGCTCTATGTTGATTCTTTGTTTGCTTAACACCTATAGCACGTGGCCCTCCATGGCCCACAGTTCTACAGTCACTCCATCTTGCAAGACATAGTGTCTCCTGAGGGAGCGCAACCATGTTGATTCCTACTCCTTTCAATGCACTAAACGTAGGCCTATCGGCCTCGTTTTCTATAACCAATGCCCCCTCTGGCATCACTATTATGTTGGTCGTGTGGGCATGCAACATTTCCTCAGCCGCGA
Source organism: Pinus tabuliformis (assembly GCA_031772625.1). Lineage (NCBI taxonomy): Eukaryota > Viridiplantae > Streptophyta > Pinopsida > Pinales > Pinaceae > Pinus > Pinus tabuliformis. The sequence goes on from CM062815.1 coordinate 418,563,759, forward strand.
TCATTCCTACTGCGAGGTTGGTCGAGACAGTACCAACCTAGGGAATGTGCACCTGCAACTCCTGAATCTGTGCTTGGAGGGCCCCCAACACAATCTAATTCTCCTCCGCCAACATTTGAAGGGCCTCCACAGTGACATCACACACCGTCTCCCCTATATCGTGCATATCTCCCTCAGTGAGGGTGATCAGGTCGAAAGAAGTCTTAGACGCTTTCGACTTCTTTCGCGGCCCCACCTGCTCTCTCGGGTGCTAGTGCTTTAATTGTGTCGTCGTTGTTTGTAGGTCTGCGCCACCCTCCTCTGTCTTTGTCTCCATTTCTTGTTCCTGCTCAGGCGAAGGTGACTTCTGGCCCTCATGCTCCTTCTCTGCTACCTTCTGTGCTTCTATTGCGGCCTTTGTAGCATCCCGTGCCTCCTGCACCTGTGTTGCTGCTGCCTCTTTTCTTCTCTTCTCTGCCAACTGTGCTACCCGTAGTTTTGCCTCCTCCTTCTTTTTCTGTGCAGCAGATTTGCCCACTTCCACTGCGGAGATGGCTGGAGCGTGCCATTCCAATGACCACACCTCAAGTACGTCGAAGATAACATCATTCGTGGCCATGTATGGTAGTTCATTCCACTTCTTCACGAGGTCCTTGCGCACCCTGATGTAGATGTGATGGAAGTCCACCTTAAACTCCGTGAAGCTTTGTAAGTTGTTATAGATAGTGGGCGATAATCGCAGCTTATGGTTAATCCCCATTCTGATGTTCATCTCCATGAACACCAAGAATATTTTATTGTCTCAGATCCTGCGCGCATCTTTAGTGGCCCACAACGAAGCGTACTTCACGGCCTCTGGGAGATCCCTATTAATTGGGGGGAAATGGATGTCCTCAGGCAATTCCCCAGCCACCAGCACTATGGATAGCAGAATCCATGCATAGTGGAAGGTCTTCCCATGTTCTTGTGCCTCACGGCAATTCTCCAGGAATTCCTTGCACAAGTACTCTGACCAGTTAAACTAGACACCCTCTGCACACTACGTGGCAAGAGCTATCACCAGCGCGAGCACCTCATCCACGCGGCACTTCCGCATGACCTTGTCAGCCAGTATCCGGGTTGCAACTTTGACTGCCTTATTGTTGATACTGGAGATTGCGTACCCTCTCTTCTTCTTCTCTAGCTTGAATTTTTCCTTCATGGCCTCCACGATGGCCAAGTCAGTGCTCTTTCCCTCTGAAATATCTGTTGGGTCCTCCCCCTTACAAGGGAGTTGGGTAATTCTATGAATCAGGTGGTCCATGATGGGGATGGGCTCCTCCAGCCACAAACACCCATCATGCACTAGGCAGAGTAGCTGCCTGATGATGAAGATAGTCACTGGGGCACGATGGTAATGCGGCACCCAGAGTAGGTTCAACAACCCTGCCTTTTCAACTTTGCGCAACCACTTGCATGGCTCCAACTCTATGACTCCCATCGCAGTGTTTTTCTTTGGCTTCATGAGCTGCATAGTTGCCAAGTGAGGGAATTTCTTGTGGTCGGTGAGATCCCAATCTTCAAACTTCAAACTCGGCACCCATCCCAGGTGCGCTCCTTCAAAAATGATATCATCAGGTAGCAGTAGAGTCTGCAAAGAGCTCTTTCTCTCATCTAGGTCCTTGGGCACCTTTGCCTTTCCCTTCTACAGAGGAACATACATGGGCAGTTTGTTTAGAGGGTCTGCACCCTTGGTTTCTTCCTCCATTTCTTCGTCCTCCTCTTCCACCAGGATTTCCTCAAGGTCTTCCTCCTCCTCATCGGTTTCCACATTAACCGCTTTCCCCTTTTCTTCCATGGTCAGTTTAGTTCTCAACGGGTTTCGAGGGGACATGCGCACTAGAATCATAGGCTGCTTATCCTTCTTGGGCCTCGGCATGTGTAGCGATTTAGGGATTTCCACGACTATCCCAACGCTTTCAGGGGCATCTCCTACTATTATGGCTTGTGTGGCCTCTTCAGCGGTCATTTCGCCAATATCCATGGCTTCCTCTGGTGTGGTCATACTGCTACTCCACAAATCTCTCAATGGCTCAGGTAAGTGCTCAAACAACACCTTTGACTTCAACAAATCGAATGGATCTGGGTTCATAAATCTCTGGGCGTGCAATAGCTCAATTCTCAAATGGCAAAGTGTTGTTTGCTAGGCAGCCCTTTGCAATTTATAGCACCTTTTGAATTCAAATTCGACCATTCCCCCCAAATCCGGTTCATTAATGATCCTTTGGCAACAGATTTTCCCAAATCTAGCCCATAAAGCCTGCCTTAAATTCCTGCCACCTGCTCCATTTGATCTCAAACCAAGGATCACATCGTGAATAGTGACTATAAAAGTCACTTTCCAGCCAACCCGCATGGCAGCGCAACCACCCTTGCGATGTCGTGAACCTTATGACACTTTGCTCATGCATGTAGCATTGACATTGCGCAGCTCTCGGGCAGTGTAGTTTATAGTCCCGCGCCTCCTTTCAACTGCCTGGAGCACTAAGACTGTGCTTCCCATGGCTATTCAGGTGGCCACACCACCTGTATATGGTTTTGACCGACCATCGCTTACATTTTCTGGGAAAAGTTCACCTTTTAACTTTAATACCTGCATCACGCCACTATCTGTGATCCCCTTAGTAATACGCGGTCCAATCCAAGGCATCAAATTGATCAACTCTCGGTGGTAGCCTCCAAATTTATCATCGTAATCACGCGCATCCTGTTGTATCACCACAACCTTTTTATCAAGAAAATCCCTTTTTATTCCTTCCTCCAGCTTTTTGACTTCTTCTTCCACCATAGCGCTTTCCTCCCTCAAGTGAACTTTTTCCTTCATAAGTTGTTGGAGCCTAAGATCACCCTGTTGGATCTCTTCATCAGGTCCCAAGTGTTCCTCTTCTTTCAAGTCTCCATGACCTGTTGTATCCACGGGCGCTACTATTCGCGGACTAGGCATGATATATTTCATCGGTATTTCAATGTTTGCTTCATAAACCAGCCTAGAAGGCATCTGTTCCATCAGTTTCTTGTACATCACCCTATAAGCCCATAGGACCACTGGTACGTGCAAGTCCGAATCACTTCATTACGTATTACATACCTTGTTTAGTGCTTCACACACTTTATTAAAGGCCTCCAAGTGGATAACCTTCTGTGTGCTCGTTCTTTCCACATTCTGTCGTTCCAATTTGAGGAGTCGTTCGCGCATTTCCCCCCCCCAACACATGCTTATTGATTGTATTTCCCATCGCGAAGTTCATGTGCATCTGTGTAGGTTGTTTATCATATGCCTTTACCCACCTGGAAAAATGCGTGCGCGGACCATCCCATCCATTGTATTTATCTGTTAGTTGCATCTTAGGCTTCCCAAAACACATGTGCATCATTCCCTTGCATTCACACCAGTCCTCAAAGCTTCCTTGGTGTGTACCCCACCACCTCACAGGCATAGTGTACAGTACCCACTTCAAAGCCTGGAAAAGTTTCTTTTCTAGAACCTCCCTTTCAAATCTGTCCAAGAAAGCATATACCTCACCTAATCCATCATAAGTAGCGAGATATCTCACTTGTGTCGATATGCATCGTAGTGATCTTGTCATCATATTACATTTTAGCATGGTTACCTCATGTAATCGGTTCTGCCATCACTCTATCTCCTCATCCGAATCCGACTTACAGGAGCTTTCACGCTCCCATGAGATCTGTCCATCCGTAGTGGGTTTACCCAATCTTTCTCTCGCGCAGTTATTTTGTAGATGCGGTCCAAATCATTGTCACTTTCATAGTCACATACTGGCTCTATATAGCGCGATCCCTCAGCAGGATCCAAAGGTATAACTACATTCAAAGACTTCTTCTCAAAAATCATCTTGCACTTCTTTAGATTAATCACCCCGTTCATGTCAGTGGCCCAATCGATTCCTAAGAGCATGGGGTAGCGATTGCTGTCATCAACAATCTCTATCACTTCAAAGTCTACTAGCGCGCTTGCTCCTTCAATATCCACAGTGATTCCCTACAATCTCCACATAGGTATTATCTTTTGTTGGTTTTCTATTCGTAGATGGATAGGGGACCTTTGCAGGGTAGGCCTTCCCATGTGTTCCCATGTTTGCTTCAGTAGAACGTTCGCATCTGATCCTAGGTCCATAATTACTTGGTCCATCTCATATTCTCCAATCTACGCCGTCAACCTCATTTCTCTTCCTGTCCTTGTCGCAAGCTTTCCAATCTTCTGAACTACGAGTGGTTCTCCTGACGCGGTCCCAACACATTTGTTAATGAGTTCTTGCAATCCTTTTATAGCCTTACTGTCTCGTAGTAGTTTCATGCATGTTTCTAGGAACTTCGTAAGCATAGTTGGGTCCATTTCCAGCTCCGATCTATATTTTCCTCCTGAAGTGGAGGCATCAGTGAAGCTCTTCTTAGCTTCCATGAAGGTTTCCTTAGCGCGCTCCAAATCAAACTCTGCTTCTTTCGTCGGAGCCTTGCAAACCCAAGTACTATCTTCAAGCTATTTTCCTTTATCATCTTGAATCGTAATTCCACTTTGGAGCACAATGTTCACATTTAGATCTTCCTCGCGTGACTCAGACCTCATCATCTGCAAGTTTTGAGTCGGGGGAGGTGGTAGCGCTCCCTTGTCACGTATCCTAGCTATCAGCGTAGGACAATCCTTCGTCTCATGATCAAACAAGGTACAATATAGACATGATGGATGTGTTGGATTCATACAATCATGGGAATAATGTCTTGGCCCTCTGCAATTGTAACATATCAGTTGTGCGTGACCTCTTCTAGGTCCTCCTCCACCTCGGCCTCACCTGCACCCCTGAAATTCGGTTCGCGCCATTCCTGCATTTTGGTTAAGGGGTCGCGATTAAGCCTGAACTCTGTAGGTAGGATTTCTATCCATCATCAGCTCATAGCTTCTACAAGTGTGCTCATCGTGTTCAACCGATCTACAAAAAATACAGAACAACTGTCGCGAATTTTGTGTGTACTTCTGTAACAAATGGCAGTTGTCTGTAGCATGTTTTCCTCCTATTTGACAAATCGCGCACCACAAAGCAGGCGTTGTGATAGGTCTTGCTTATGCCTCTGGTCTTAATACCATTGGTCCTCCTCCCACATGGTAATTCATGAATACCGGGCAATGGTCCTTCTCATGACCCTGACCCTTACATTTAATGCACCATACCTCTTCGTGCACTTCTAGTTGGGTTGTCCTGTCCTATTTCAGACTCTACATCTGAAGGCATAAGTTTCTCAACTACACGTGTATCTGATAAACTCCCAAGTTAGGATTATGTATTGGGGTCTCATGCAGCCTCATCACGATCTCCAAGGCTTCTTCCTGGGTCGTTAACCTCTGTTGCAACAACACCTTCCTCAAATGCAGCATTAGCGATGTTACAAACCATTCGCGGTGTTGTCCATCTGTCAAAGTCATATTAGCTTCGTGAATCATGCACTTCAGCCTCTGATCCAGCTCCTAAGGAGTCTCACCTGGTATCATTGTGATCTCTTTGAATCCAATGATCAACTATGCCTCTGACTTCGACCTGCTAAATTCTCTATTTAGCGCAATTTGGATATCCACGATCCCTGCATTTGGATTGTCATTAGAATGCTTAGTATACCAGGTCAGTTTCTGATCCTGAAGAGCACTGACCAGTATCACTTTCTTTATATTATCAACTATAACTCCTTGCGCATCCCATATGGCTCTTATCACAAACCAAAACTGGTATGGATCTTCATTTCCTGCTCCCTTGAACACATGCAACTTTATCGCGCTTTCCATATTGACTCATGATGGTGGCGGAGGTGGTACAGGTGAAGATGGAGGTGAAGGCGGTGAAGCTGGTGGTAGTGTGGGTGGGGGTGGTATGCGTGGAATCCTCTTCCTTATCAAATTGATCGCAATTCGGTGAGACCTTCACGAGCTCTTCCTCATCCCCTTGCAGAGGTGAAATCAAAGGGCTATTCTCTGGTCCCCTACTTCCTTCGTTTCTGTAGTTTTTTCCACTTCGCGTAGCTCCGGACATCAAGGTAATTGCATAACCCTCTTTTCACACATTAAAATTTTAATCCAAGTATTCAGAGGCTTTACGTACTTACCTCGCGATCCTTTGAGAAAGCATCGCTTAGCCTCGCTATAGCTAACTGAAGTATCTACCGCGAACTCAGTAATGAATCCTCTTATAATCCGATCAAGCCAGTGATCAACAATGCACGTGATCTTATCCTTCGATGCTTCCAATCTACACACCAACTCTGGGGTCCACACAATAGGATTATCGAGCTTCCACCTTCCTTAGCTATCGGCTAGCTTCGCGATCCACTCGTACAACTTAGTAGGGAAAGATGCGAAGAATTTTTTTTGGATCTCTGTGTACAGGTAGCAGTCTAACCACTCTTCTTTTGTTAGTTGCGGATTCCTATTCTCCTACGCCGTGAACTCATGAATTCTCCTGTCCAACCAACCTTCGATTTCCTTCTTAGTTGGATTCCATTGATACGACATCAAACATCTCTACACATATTCCGGTCCTGGCAACATAACTGTTTGTTGGCTTGAGGGGGCCTGACCTAGGTTTGGAGTTAATTAGCCAAACAAATCCCTGTACTACTGGCCCTTTCGGCAACAACTTGTGAAGCGCAGACTGAGGTCTCACCCGAAGTAGTATGGGGGGATGTTGGAACCAAATTTCTGCACCCTTGAGATGTCTGAGGGGTTGGTTTAGTCCAAATGTGAATACCTTCGTGCAGGTCACTTCACGCACTCTCCTGTCCTGCGAGGCCTTTACGCTCTGTTATACTCACCTTCGCGCAACCCTAATCAGGGGCTGAGGTGATTTCGCGCTGCTAAGGCAGCGATCTGCGCTCTTTCCCTAAGTTACACTACGGATCTTACTTATCTTCTTATAATTATTAGTTAACTTCATGTAAATAGATACTTATCTTATATTCACTTATTCAACACATTCATATAAGTTCACGCAACAAATAAATAGTAAACTTGCAATTCATACCCAATATACTTCAATGCATAAAACAGGAAAAAGACACACAGAATGATAAGAAACTTCTCTTTATTATTTTCTCCAATGGTTACAGACTCGACTCACCCTGTGCACTCAACTGCAGGGGTCTGCGCACTCAGCTGCGGACTACTAGGCCTCTGCACACTCAATTGCAGAGCCTTCTCCTACTCTACAACCCAAAGACTCGACTTTACACTTCAACTTAGACTCAATGCTTCATCTTCTCTTAGATTGTTTGATTTCTCTTTACACTTAGAGCCTCACTCTATTTATACAATCCCATGGTCCACAGACCATGGGTAGAACTCTCAAGCCGACATTACATTACAAAAGTAAGGGTGGACAACCTTATGACTCAATTACAACTTTGCGCTCTGCGCCCACAAATCACGGAGTCTTTACATCAAACTTAGTCAAAACTTGGGCTTTAAGCCCCAAAACTTGCCTTGGGGGATCCCATGCCCAACAACTGTGGATCCATGTACCATTTCCCTTAGTCCCCCCAAAGGTAGGTAATCCATATTTTACATGTCTGCATAATTACTAGATGCAATCTGCGCACATAATGCATTCCATGGCATGAATTGGACTTGGACACCATGGGAGCCTATCGTATATGTTTATTGCAAGTTACGTTTAGAGTGCAACCACAGAGGAGTAACTGAGAAACTAACTGACCACTTCTTCATTCCATTGTATAAGTTGATCTTTGAGGAAGAGCCACCTTGCATGTCACGTCTGCCAATGGAAGTGATATCAGAGATATTAGATTAGTTTGCCTCACCGAAGAGAACTTTCCTCAGGGTGTTCAACGGATAGAAGTATTTGCATCTTTTACCGAGGTATGCCACCTATAAGTTAGTCATGCAAGAGGTTGCATACCATCTCTCCACAGGGTTGTTAGTATCTTTGCACAGGAAGAAGAAAGCACCTTGGCCAACTCTTCCTATGAAAATCAAATTGTACAAGATCAAGAATCTAAAAGTCACGAATACCAAAGTAAAGGAAATCGAAAATTTTTCATTCAGTACTCTGGAATTCAATATGTACGATCCCCGAAATGTTTTCAAAGACTAATGTGTGAGGATCCATTTCTAATGGTTAAGCGAGACTTTTCACTGGCCAGAGTAGGGCCCGTGGAAGAATTTTTACAATGTGTCGAAGTTCCATGAGTTGGTCAGTTTTGCAGAAACTTCACAGGTTTCTCCACAGAAGAAAATCTCTCCAGAGGTAGCACCAATGGAAGAGCGCAACCCAATGTGCGAGAAGGGAAAGAGGAAGGTTTTGCACAAAATAGGGGGAGAGAGAAGATGCAAGATGAAAGCAGACCCAGTCATACTTAAAGCAGCCATAGTAGTAGAGAATAAGATGAAACAGAGGGTGTAGGAAGAATAACAAAAGCATAGGGAAGAACAAGAGCAAGATATATTGGAGGAATAAAGGAAGAAGCAAGAAGAAGAAGAGAGGAGAAAATTAATGCTAGAAGAAACAACGCAAAGGCAAGCTGAACAACAAGGGCAGAACCGACAGCTAGAGGAGGAGAGCAAACAGATGTAGGACAAGGAGCTCACTCGAGAAATAGAGGATTTGATCGAAATACAAGATATGGAAGAGGAACTGGAGCCACAGAATCAAGATGTGTACCTGATGCCAAGAACATAGTAGGTCACCATTCAATCTCCCCATCCTCCAACAGAGAAAAATCCAAGTGAGGAAAAGGAAATTGTTCCTCTCGATGATGGTCTGGTTATGGACATGTACAATCTGACTTATGAAGAGCTTCATAAAAAGATTGTATAGCCTAGGAAGAAAAAAATTCCGAGTGACCTCGCATCTCCTACATTTATTAGAAAGAGGGTGATCATGACAAACACCAGAAGAAATCCAGGTGCCATTGTCACAACCAACTTGGCCTTGGCAGGTGCTACAAAGTCAAACAAATACTATTTGATGGTCGAGAACAAACAATTATCAAAGAACTTGTAGGCTGCTAGGTAAGAGGTTGAACAAATCTGAGCATAGTTATAGAACGCAACTCCCACACAAGTCTATTCGGAAGAACTGAGGGCAACGATACTCAGTGAAGTATCGACACTCAGACAGACCATGCAGAGTCTTTGTGAGGAGCTTGTTACCATGCATAAGGTAGTTGTCCACTTGTATTGGATGCACCATAAATGTAAATATTATGTAAAAACTCTCATGGTTGTGCAATCATCTATTATTATCCTGCATGAATGGTTAATGCAATACAAAGGGGCCCCAGTTGAATTGGGAAAGAAAACATGGAAAGAGGCAGAGTTGGAGAAAGTGAAGGTTCATATGCTCATCCAGAATAAAAAACGACTCACCTCATTCATTGCAAACACTCAGGCCTCATATGCACCATTGTACAACAACCTAGACTTCTTGGTGAAATCACAAGGGATCCCCTCATTCGGCTCACTCACGGAGATCAAGTGTATGAATCAGGTCAGGCAAGAGATTGAATAATAATTGGAACATTTGGGATAGATAGCCATCAAGGAAGATATGGAAGTAAAGAAACAGGACATGGAGAAGTACATTGGTGGTCCTGTCCAAATCAAGACAATGTTGCTCCTTCTAAAGAAACAAACACAAACAATTCCAAGTCAGTGTACCTGGATGCCATGGAAGCCAGAGTCTGCTTCCAACCTTACACCATCACATAGTTTGGGGATTTCATTGCACAGTACAAAGCTTGGAAATGTTGCGTGACCGAGAAAAATCAAGTGGAATTTTTTGAGCTAGACTTTCCCCAAACTCAAGCTTAACTATTTTGTCTTATTAGGTTGTCTAGTTAGCTCTACCAAACTTTGTCTTATATGGGTATGAGCTTATTATAATATTCTTTTGTAATTAAATTATAAGTGGAATTCCAAGTTTCAATTATGGAATATGAAGAGTCATGATGTAGTGAATATAAAGAACCATTTTGTAAAGAAGTTGAAGAGTCACGATGGAAGTCCAAGAGTCACAAGGGGAAGTGAATAGTCACCCGTTTTGTAATAAGTAGACCCTCATAACTCATGTAACGGGATTTTGGGGAGCCAAGATTTTGCCTAGGATTTTAGATTAGAGTTAGGAGTTTGGGAGTTTGTGAGAGCCTTGGCTTATTTGTAGCATAGAGGGAGTATCTTTCTTCAGAGGAGAAACTGTTGAATTCATGTTCCACTATTGGGGCTAGTGGTCCATCACTTGTATATGTATGATTGGAACTTTCACTTAATAAAATCTCATAGCCGACACATTTTCGTTCATATGTTGTGAATATAGTAGGACTATTCTTGTTATGTTTGCAATGTATGCTATTTAACTTACACTTAATCTTATGAACTATTTTATTTGCATTGGTACGAATCTTGCTAAATGTGTGTTGTTGTATAATTCCATCACTGTTAACTTGTGAACTATTTCGTAGATTAGCTTGTGATGTCTTTATGCTCGTGTGTTCCTTCCAAGCTGCGTACTATTACAGGCTTCTAAGGGACTCACTCATTTTCCCTTCATGTGTTAGAACCTTCATGCATTACACTTGACTTTCCATAGAGTCACACACTTGTTCCCACCAAAGTCACCATACACCACTCTATGCATTATTTCAGCCAAGGCACATCATTAAAACTGATTGCATCGGTAACCAGACCGTATTATGATGGGACTCCGACACCAAATGGTGTGAGGTATAATTGGGAATTCATATCGGGAGATCCATTGAATATTGGCAGGTCCATCACCGTCAACATTTCTGGTGCTAGAAGGAGGGCCATATGAAAAGCTGAGCCCGTGAAGTTTTTTTGAACTTTCTGTATCTTTAATGGATTCTTCCCAAATATTAACCCCGACATGTTTTTCTAGAATCAAAAATTTGAAAGTGCCCATAGGAATAATCAATGACTTTTCAAATATAAAATTTGATGGTGAGCATGACAAAACTATTCTCGAGCACATCGCTCTCTTTCTTGAATTTTGCACTAAACATAATTTTCACTGCGAGGATGTTGCTTGTAGGTTGTTCATTCTCACATTCGAAGTGCACGTCAAGGAATGGTGTTACACATTGCCAGCCACTTCCATACACTCTTTCGACCATATTTTCAAAGAGCTCTTCCATGCCTTTGGCAGGTATGATTATAAATCTATTTTCAAGAAAATCACACAATTGCAAAAAGCACTTGATGAATCTCTTAATGATTTTCATGATCATTTCATTCCATTTTGTTTTGAATTTTCTAAAGATGATATCGATTCAAATTTGATAAAAGAGAAATTCAAATTTCTTGTTCATATTTTGATAAATCCACAAGAATATGAGTCTTTCAAAAGTCTCCCAACGTACCTCGGTTATAGAGCTCGTAAATTTGTGATGAATGAAGTTGCAGTTCCAAGTGACTTTGTCTTATCCTTATGAAACTACTCCATTTCCACAGGTTGAGGTGGGGGAACTTGAGAGTTCATCCGTTAATTTACCACCACCTCCTCCCACCCCACATACTTAGAATTTTAGCATAGGTTTGGACTACGAATTTGATGTTTGTGATGATGTGTTATCTCCTTGTCCTCCATTCGTTGATTCCTTTGGTCTTCTTGATTGTGAGTTGTTCGGTTCACCTATTTCAAAGAAATACCAATACATAAGAGGGACTTAAGCCACTAGGGATGGGACCAAACCCTAGAGCTTCAACCCTTTGGAACTAACTCAGTGATTAACCAATAATAAACTTCTCATTATCATTTCATAAATGTCAAATACATCACATAACCAGTCAAAAATACCAATATCAAGTGCTTAAGCTCAATAGCTTCCTAGATGATTTTTGTTTTGAATCCTAATGAGATCTTTTGCATTTTTATTTATACAATAGGGTAGCTACTAACAACTTCCTAGAAAATAGGAATGTTTTTCTCCCAAAACTCAAGAAGGGTGGATCTTGATCTTCTTTAACTGCACTTGCTTAGCTGGAAATGACCTTGTCTAGCTTGGTTGTTGATGGCCTCAAGCTGATGAGAGAAAGTGTGGTGATTTTGGCTAATTGAGGGAGTTAAGGAGGTGGACAACCTCCTAGAATATATCCATGTTGTCTATTTTGAGATCTTGAATTGAAATCATCTAAAAAATGCTCCATTGCCTCCATTTAAACCATATGAGGCCACATGATATAGAAAAACATATTTTACCCCTCTCACCAAAAATAATATAACAAAAGTTGTAAATAAATGTGAGAACGAGACAGTTCTAAAGCTAGAGGATGGCATTATGACCCTAATGATGTACCTATTGATAAGCCTCATCATCATCCTACTATTGAAATTATTGTTCATACTCTGAGCAACTCAGTCATCTATGTCCATGTCTTTCATGGCCCTGGTGGCCTCCCTGACATCCCAAGGTTCCTCAAATGGTGTGCCTTCTTGAGGATAGAAGCTTGCATTCTTTTCTATCTCTATCCACTTCTTCTCCTCTGCTTCATTTCTTCCTTCTTGTAGGCCTAGAAACAAGGGTGGATTGATCTTGATTCCAATCCAATTGACTTTTAATATTTTCATGATTCTTTTGTACAAGGGTGTCCTCTCCAATGCATTCCTCAGTATTTCAAGAGAGTGATATTCTCTGATCTAGAGACTGTGGGGTAAGGCATTCCATCTCCTCTGGCAGGCTTGCTAGATTTTTGTCCCCAACAACCTAAGTGTGTCTTCAAAATGTGAGATGGCTTGTTCCTGGGTGGCAAGGTATTTGGGTGCTAGGTCAACATCATTGGAGATGATGCTATGATTGCTAATGATAGCCATTGGGCTCATTAGCTCTGCCCTAATATATAATGGTTCCTTTTCTTCCTTTTCCATGACTCTCTTTACTTATCTAGCTCTTGCCTCCTCATGAATCATCCAAGATTCTAGGGCCATCAACTGTGTATCCCCAAATTTTTCATTGGGATCCAAAATATTCATATAAGTCAAGGTGAGGTTATGAATGTAAAACTCAACCCATTTCGCTCTTTCTTCTATGCTATCTGATGAGCCCCAAAAATGGATAATTATTTGGGCTCATTCAACCTCCTAATTCGACTTAATCCACCATTCTCATTAGTTTATTGCATGTTTTTGATTATATTTATGCTAATAGAGTGAATTGGGTTAGTCATTATGCCAACAAGTCTAATGTGTGCTTTGTGTAGCCTTTTTGGTCAATTTGGAGACAAAATCAAAGGTTTAAATGAGCACTTGGCAGCCAAATTCGTGGGAGAACAAGGGAGAGGATTTTTAGGAAGGTGTCCCCTTCATTTATGGGCCCTTACCTCAAATTATCCACCATCAGCTTGGAGTTCAAGGGCCACCAAATCAATTGACACAAGGGCAGCCAAGCAAGTCAAGTAGGACTGTTGTTAACTGCAAGTTTTGGGCAGCCGAGTCCCTAAAGTTTAGGAGGACTGTTGGGGTCCTCAATTTGTATAAACAAGAGGGCTTAGGGCCTCATTTCAGTTAGTCATTTTTGTTAGTCACTTTATAGTCATTTTTGTAGTCATTTTTTTAGTCATGTTGTAGGCAGAAGTTAGCTAGTTTGTAGTTCGATTTTTAGGCAGTGGATTAGCTTTGCTTTCAGCACATTTTCAAGTTCTCCTTGTGGATAGTTTTTGGAATGTAACATTTCTTGCTCAATAAAGATGAATCCAGATTTGCACCAGCTCTAAATCTCTCTTAGGAGGCTGTAGCTCTTGGGGTTGGGCCCATCTCAAATGCCCAGTACCTCCTTTGTTTACTTTCATGTGTCTTTGCTGCATTCTTAGAATAAAATCTGTTATTTAGATTTAAACCTTGTTTTATTATTTAGGTTGTTTTTGACGAGTAAAATAGATTTTCATGCTCAGATTTAGTTGATAGGTTGTTAACAGAAAAAGTGTCAAGAAAAGGGCCAACAAACATCTGTGGTTTCACCTCTCCCTCAGTGGGATCAGGAGCTGTGACTAGGATGACTTTGCTGCCCACAAAAACACTGATTTTGCTTTGCCATGCAATCACTGGTGTTTGATCTTCATGTGTAGAAGTTGGTTACAAGTTCAGAATTTCGTTTGCTTAGTTGCATGAGTTAAAATACATGGTTTCATTGCAGGTCACACTTCTGTTCATTCTCTTTACTGACAGCTAGCAAATTAGGTCAACGTAACTAGGTCTTTGAATTTACAAGTCTTTGTTGGTCCAGATTGGAAAAACGACTTGCAGAGCACCTGTACCACTCCTTCATCTACTTATTCTCCATCAGCACCATCCACTCCACCCTCTACTTAGAATCCTTACCTCATGTTTGCCACATTTGCTCACATAACCCTAGTTTTTGTACATCATTGTTTAAGCCTTCTTTGAGCCAACTTAGCTATCTACACCTTCTCACCACTCCATCCACTAGTCCCTGGGCCACTTCAGACCCCTATCCTACCTTCATATCCATTCATGCATCTTCCCTCACTCACCCATCCTCCAAAATTCAATTTTAAAACATCCTGTAGAAATTTCTGAACATCCTGTAGAAATTCCCGAAACATCCTGTAGAACCCCTACAGACTTCCTGTAGAAGCTCACGAATGAGGTTTCTTGATAGCCAAACTCTGTGAAACTCTCTGGAAGGGTGTTAGGGACCCCTTAGGCCCTCTCTAAACCTTCCCGACCTCCTCCAAGCATTTCCTCTCGCCAATCCACCTCTGCACAGTAAAAAAATAGTTAAAAGCACATGCATGATAATTCTAACAACTTATTCAAAAATACAAAAAGATGTTTTCTTCAAATAGAGGTAGTCTAGACACATGTATTTTACCTTCATAGAAGTAATGGCATCTCTGTCAGTAGTTTTCATGCTCTCCTTTGCGTCAATAGGACTAGATGGTAGAATTAGGGTTTGCTAGGGTTTGCGTTTCTTTTTGGCTTTCAGTTTCTTTACGCAAGTAGATTAGCTTCCTTTGAGTTAGCTTTCATCCATCAGTTAAAAAGCTTCTTCTAAGAGCTCATAGAAGTTGGCTTAAGCCCCTAGTGGACTTGTGCCAGCTGACCAAGTGACAGCTGCGACAAGAGCTAGTACTTGTGCATATAGCACCGTCGCTTCCAAGTTTGTTACGAACTATCGGGTTGATAAAATTAAAGAAGGGAGTTCCAAGAGTTGTAGCATTATTGCTGCAATACTGGAGCCCACCATCTTTTTGGCGCCGTTGCCGGGGAAGCGTCAGAGTATTGGTGATTACCGCTTTTCTTCTATTTTCCACTACAATCTTCTGCTAAGTAGTTTATTTCATTTCCATTATGTAATTTCGTTTATGCAAAAGTAGATTAGCATTTCCCGCTTTCATAGATTAGCATTTCAATTCCGCAATTTCATTTCTGCAAGCGTAGATTAGCATTTCAATTCCGCAAGCGTAGACTAGCATTTCATTCCTGCAATTTCATTTGAGCAAAATAGATTAGTCCTTTCCTGCTTTCATTTCAATTCCGCATTTTCATTTTAGCAAGATAGTTAGTTGCAGTTCAATCTATTTCAGTTTTGCAGGTAGAAGTAGAAAAAAGCAAAAATCAACCAAAAAGATTTCATTTCATGCCTTGTAGGAGTAGAGATAAGTTAGAAAAATGATTGCACAACACCCCCACTGCTTCACACAGCCAACATTCTCTCTTCTTCGATGGCTGTGATTAAATAACCCTTAGGTGGACAGCAAGACATATTTGAAGAACCTCAAGGGAAGAAGAAGAAGAAACCATTCCTCTGGAGCAAATGGCTACAAGCAGAAATGTTGGGAGCAACACCTTGTCCAAAGACGAATTTGAAGATCAGATGGAAGATTTCAAGAGTGATATGAGGCAGTTTCTTGCCATGCAATTGGATACCCTGTGGATCCAAAAGAAGCAAGAGGAAGCCAAGAGGGCTTTGGCCATCTTTTGTCCCAGGTGCACTAGAAAGCATCCTAGGGACGAATGTCCAATGCACTCCCTAGAAGTGTGTTTCGTCTGTGAAGAATACCATCCTACGAATCAGTGCCCTTCCTTGCCTGGAATCAAAGCTACATATCAGAGGGAAAAAGGAGCCACTGAATCACTCTACTATATGAACCAAAGGAGGCCACATGAACCTAGATCTTATCAGCAGGAACTGCAAGGGACATCCGAGACCTATTATGACCCCTATCAAGCCACTTTCATGCCTTCTTGGGGTCCCCCTGCTCATCCTTCCTGGTTCACACCTCCTCCTTGTTCCTTCATAGATCCATATTATTCCCAACCAACTGCTCATTCATTTCACTCTTATGCTCAGCCACAGCCTCAGTGGAATGCACCTCATTAGGGGTGGAGGCCCCAATACAACACTCCTCCTGCTTCTTTTCCTCCACCACCTACTCGTCCACAACCATCGCCTCCTGCTCCACCAAGGCAACCCCAAATGCCTACCCAACCACAACCCCATCCACATCCATCTCAAATCTATGCCCCCACTCAGCTACCCATACCACCATTTCCAAACCTGTCCATTGGAGTAGCTCAACACAATTGCAATGTTGGGACACAACATGTCCAAATGACTCCTCTTGAGCTCAATGATCTTCACCATAGCTCAGGAAGAGTGTTGCAAAGAAGAGATTATGTTGACAACATTGAAGGATCAAAGGCAAAAGAATATTCAAAAGAAGAGATCAAAGAACCCTGGGCTACACTTGATGAAGAGAAGACATCAGAAACAGAGATCAAGAAAGCTCCTTCATGGTTACCATCAAATCTTCCATGTATTCAAGAGAAAGATCATCAAATAGAGGGAGATGAGAAAGTCATGATAGAAGGTGACATGAAACATGATCTAGATCAGCAAAAGGACCAAGGATATCAGAGCTATATTGAGATATGGTTTCAGATCGTCACTAAGTTGCAGCGATACTCTCTTCCTCAGCTATGTTTGATCCCTTCAAAGTCAGATCATTTGGTCTCTAAAATCTGGATAGCTGTCAAAGCATGCATTTCAAGCCTCCACATCATCTTGTCTCTAATCTCGATGTGCACATGGCTCCATTGGAAGTATTCTTATACTTGAAAAGAATTTTGTTTTTCAAGTAGGGTAGGGTAGAAAAAAAAAAGAGAAAAAAAAAGAGAGAAAGAAAAAATGAAAAAAATGGAAATAAGAGGAAAAATCTAAGGTGAAAACCTCCTTGAGGCGCCTTAGATTGGCTCATTGACTGAAAACCTCCATGAGGCAGTCAATGGGTTGAAAAAAAAAAAAAAAAAGAGAAAAGAAAAAGAGAATAAGATCTCTGGGTGAAAACCTCCCTTGGAGGCGCCCAGGGCAGGCAATTAGGGTGAAAACCTCCATGAGGCGCCCTAGTTGTTTTTCGAAAAAAAAAAAAGAGAAAAAGAAAAAGAAAAATAAACCTAATTTCCATTGGATAATTGCAGGTTGCAAGAAGGACATTGCAGGTCAGGAGGATCGCTCAAAACAAAGACAAAGGAAGTTATGTGCCTTCTACAGGAAGTTTTGTGTCTTCTACAGGAAGTTCTGTGTCTTCTACAGGAAGCCTACAAACGAACCAAAATTGATCTCTGAAGAGGACCTGAAGGCAGAGAATTTATCCATGAGTCCTGCAAGCATCCATGTTTCCATCCCTCACCCTTCTCCATCATTTTTTTTCACCTCATTGTGCTTCTTTCCTCAAAACTGTGTGTTCTACAGGAAGTTCCTGTAGAAATTACAGGATTTCTACAGGAAGTTCCTGTAGAAATTACAGGATTTCTACAGGAAGCTAGAAATGGATTTGAAAAAGGTCTTTTGGCAAACATGAGATCTTCCTCAATGGGTCAGAAGTCCTCCTGCAATATTCAAACTCCTCCTCCATCATCTCCATGCCTACATCACAACCCAAGCTTAGTTTTTCTTACCATGCAAAAACTTGCAGAATGCTTTGAAGAAAAAAAATACATGGAACAGAATTTGTTTTTGCCCTAACTTGAAAACCATGCATCCATTTGAAAAACCGTTTTACAAGGAATTGTATAGGGATGATGGCAACATGCCCGAGCAGTTTCAGCCCATTCCGATGCACGATTTCCAAGAAATCCGCCTCCATCACCGTCAGCCATTTTTGCATTTTCTCCATATCCGTGCATCCATTTCAAAACCCGTTTCGGGAGATGCATATGGGTGATAGTAACCTACCCAAGCAGTTGCAGCTGATTCCGATGCACGATTTTCGAGAAATTGATCTCTGAAATCTTCAGCCATTTTCCATTTTTCTTGAAATCTGTGCATCTATTGATCTCAACTTTGCTATGGGAGGTGCATTATGATGATAGGAACATGCTCAACAAGTTTCAGATCGATCCGATCTATCGTTCGGGAGCAATGGTGAAAACAAGTCTTGGTCCTGTGAAAATTCAGTAGCAGCAGCTTGAGGGTGCAGATCTGAACGTGGAAACGAACTCCTGTAGCTTAGATCCAGCTAGAGGATACCTGCACAAGCAAAATAACCACACATTAGATGGCAAAGAGCTTATAGCACAAAGGATCCATCATGCAACCATCAAAACAGATGCATGCAGCAGCAAAAAGCACCTCACAGCAACCATTTGACTTCAGGTACGTGACTAAAACTTGTTCCTCTATTGCATGAATCTAATCTAAGCACTGCATGAACGAATGAGATGGGGGGATTCAGCCAGGAAGCTAGCCATATTCGATTGCACTCATCCAGGCAAAAATCACGCAGCATGCATGTATAGTCATTCACGTGGAAGTTGAAAAACACAGGCAGTGGTGGACGTGTTGAACTCCAGCGCACAGGACATCAGATGATTAACAAATAGAAGAAGACATGCAGTTCATAACATCACTGTAGTTTGAAAAAGCCAGCACACATGTTTTTGCCACCTCACCACAAATCACGCAGCAATTAAAGACGGCTTAGCTAAAACTCATGAACTGCTGTTCATGTGCACTTTCGACATCCTCAACTGAAGTGTGCACAATCGGTTAACCTATAGTCCTCCACTGAGTTTTTCTACCTGTCTTCAAGATTCTGCTGTGTATTAGGCTCACTCAGAGGTGCAGGGGTGCTCTACATGCATTTCTACAGGAAGTCGTCTACAGGAAATGCAGAAAACAACCATGCAGAAAGAAAACGTGGGATTTTCGGCAAATTTCAATCTCCAAATGAGGTAGGATCGGGGAAACTTCGTTGTGCATGATTTGTTGGTACAAAATGGTGAATGGAACACGACATTAAATTGAAAAATGAAGAGTAATAGTCTACCTGTGTATTCAACAAAACATGAAAGATTGCCTGCATATTTCACTGTATTTTACCAAGTTCTTTCTCTGCACTCTGAAATATTCTCATCATCTTTAAAAGTAAAGAAGATATATGCTGCAGTAGAGGACACCCTCTGTGCATGAAAACTTGAATTCACATATGTATATATGTGTTGAGAAGAGAATTTGTGCCCTTATGCTCAATTATGCAAAAACAATATTGTACTTTCAATAAACCGACAATTGAATTCTGGGTGACAGAAACAAGAGACTTATTGCTATTTGGTATTGTGAGGAACACAAGAGAAACTCCTCCCTGGGTTCAAAAAACACCAAATTCAGTTGTCCTCTATTTTAGTGATTGACTGTTGTTTTCTCTATTTTAGTGATTGACTGTTGTTTTCCTGGGCATTTCCTTTTCTGATTAAAACATAAAAAAGCACCCCCACCATGCCATGAGGATTCATAATGGGAGAACACATTGAATAAGGTGAAAAAATCCAATGATGAGGGAGCACAAATCATTCAAGTAGAGGGCAAAACAAAGGAAGAACAGGAAAGCAAAAGACTACAGCAGAGAAGGCAAAAGCTAAACAAGATGAGAAGAAAGCCAAAACAGAGCGTGAGGAAGCAAGATATTGAGGTAGAGAAGAAAACTAAGGGCAAGGAAGCCAAGGGAAAGAAAACCTAGGACAAACCATCACAGGGAAAGCCACAGGAAAAGAAAGAAAGAAAAAGAAGGAAGAAACAGAGAGGGAAAAAACAAGTTTAATCCCTGGAAATTGTTGCAGGTTGCAGGAACACAATGCGGAAAGGGGGCCTCCCAACACAAGCAGAAGGGTCCCTACCAAGTTCCCAGGCATCCTCACATCCATCCCCTCCATGAACACTCATTTTTTCAGGGTTCAGACATAATCTAGTCACGGTTCAACCTTCTATAGGAAGCTACAGGACTTTCTACAGGAAGTTCTGTATTTTTACCAGAAACATCCTGTAGAGCCTTTGGGCAGGCCATAATCGATTATTGAGAGGGATTTGAAACTTGAAGTCTGTTGAGGAGGCATGCAACCACTCTTTTCTTCCATCCTCCACTGGTTTCATCTCCTTTCACCACCATTGCCACCATCTGATTGAATATACTTGCACAATCATACCAAAGCTGAGAATTCTCTAGGAAAAGGAGCAAGCAGTGGGAAGAAGCAGAGAGAAAAACATGGTTTCATGACTGAGAAGAGGACATCACTTCAAAATCTTGGCATGACAGGGAGGCCACCAGGGCCATCAAAGACGAGGAGATAGATTGGTTGCTCAGAGGATGAGCAACACTTTCAGAAGGGGGTGATGATGAGCCCCAAAAATGGATAATTATTTGGGCTCATTCAACCTCCTAATTCGAATTAATCCACCATTCTCATTAGTTTATTGCATGTTTTTTATTATATTTATGATAATAGAGTGAATTGGGTTAGTCATTATGCCAACAAGTCTAATGTGTGCTTTGTGTAGCCTTTTTGGTCAATTTGGAGACAAAATCAAAGGTTTAAATGAGCACTTGGCAGCCAAATTCGTGGGAGAACAAGGGAGAGGATTTGTAGGAAGGTGTCCCTTCATTTATGGGCCCTTACCTCGAATTCTCCACCATCAGCTTGGAGTTCAAGGGCCACCAAATCAATTAACACAAGGGAAGCCAAGCAAGTCAAGTAGGACTGCTGTTAACTGCAAGTTTTGGGCAGCCGAGTCCCTAAAGTTTAGGAGGACTGTTTGGGTCCTCAATTTGTATAAATAAGAGGGCTTAGGGCCTCATTTCAGTTAGTAATTTTTGTTAGTCACTTTATAGTCATTTTTGTAGTCATTTTTTTAGTCATGTTGTAGGCAGAAGTTAGCTAGTTTGTAGTTCAATTTTTAGGCAGTGGATTAGCTTTGCTTTCAGCACATTTTCAAGTTCTCCTTGTGGACAGTTTTTGGAATGTAACATTTCTTGCTCAATAAAGATGAATCCAGCTTTGCACCAGCTCTAAATCTCTCTTAGGAGGCTGTAGCTCTTGGGGTTGGGCCCATCTCAAGTGCCCAGTACCTCCTTTGTTTACTTTCATGTGTCTTTGCTGCATTCTTAGAATAAAATCTGTTATTTAGATTTAAACCTTGTTTTATTATTTAGGTTGTTTTTGATGAGTAAAATAGATTTTCATGCTCAGATTTAGTTGATAGGTTGTTAACAGAAAAAGCTTCAAGAAAAGGGCCAACAAACATCTGTGGTTTCACCTCTCCCTCAGTGGGATCAGGAGCTGTGACTAGGATGACTTTGCTGCCCACAAAAACACTGATTTTGCTTTGCCATGCAATCACTAGTGTTTGATCTTCATGTGTAGAAGTTGGTTACAAGTTCAGACTTTCGTTTGCTTAGTTGCATGAGTTAAAATACATGGTTTCATTGTAGGTCACACTTTTGTTCATTCTCTTTATTGACAGCTAGCAAATTAGGTCAACGTAACTAGGTCTTTGAATTTACAAGTCTTTGTTGGTCCAGATTGGAAAAATGACTTGTAGAGCACCTGTACCAATCCTTCATCTGCTTATTCTCCATCAGCACCATCCACTCCACCCTCTACTTAGAATCCTTACCTCACGTTTGCCACATTTGCTCACATAACCCTAGTTTTTGTACATCATTGTTTAAGCCTTCTTTGAGCCAACTTAGCTATCTACACCTTCTCACCACTCCATCCACCAGTCCCTGGGCCACTTCAGACCCCTATCCTACCTTCATATCCATTCATGCATCTTCCCTCACTCACCCATCCTCCAAAATCCAATTTTAAAACATCCTGTAGAAGTTTCTGAACATCCTGTAGAAATTCCTGAAACATCCTGTAGAACCCCTGCAGACTTCCTGTAGAAGCTCACGAATGAGGTTTCTTGATAGCCAAACTCTGTGAAACTCTCTGGAAGGGTGTTAGGGACCCCTTAGGCCCTCTCTAAACCTTCCCAACCTCCTCCAAGAATTTCCTCTCGCCAATCCACCTTTGCACAGTAAAAAAATAGTTAAAAGCACATGCATGATAATTCTAACAACTTATTCAAAAATACAGAAAGATGTTTTCTTCAGATAGAGGTAGTCTAGACCCATGTATTTTACCTTCATAGAAGTAATGGAATATCTGTCAGTAGTTTGCATGCTCTCCTTTGCGTCAATAGGACTAGATGGTAGAATTAGGGTTTGCTAGGGTTTGCGTTTCTTTTTGGCTTTCAGTTTCTTTACGCAAGTAGATTAGCTTCCTTTGAGTTAGCTTTCATCCATCAGTTAAAAAGATTCTTCTAAGAGCTCATAGAAGTTGGCTTAAGCCCCTAGTGGACTTGTGCCAGCTGACCAAGTGACAGCTGCGGCAAGAGCTAGTACTTGTGCATATAGCACCGTCGCTTCCAAGTTTGTTACGAACTACCGGGTTGATAAAATTAAAGAAGGGAGTTCAAGGAGTTGTAGCATTATTGCTGCAATACTGGAGCCCACCACTATCTTGGCTAAAAAATTCAATGAACTATTTGTTATATTGAAATGGCATAGACCCATGTTGTGCTAAGGTCTTGATTTGGAATTGCAGCCTCTATGCTTTGTTAAAGTGTGCATAAGACTTGGATGGTTGTCTGCACTATAATGCCTCCATGGAGAGGCTTTCCATTGTAGCAAGTTGGGTTTCCTTCTCCTGCAGCTTCTCCCTCAACCACTTATTTTCTTCATGTAGCTACTCTTAGCTCACTTAATTCCTTGCCCATTTCAAGGACCTTTTCTTCCATGAGGCCCACATCTTCCACCTTCTTAGACTTAGAAATTTGCATCCATTTGTGGGTTCTTCCTCTTTCTTCTTCTAGCTCAAAGAAAAGTGGAACTACAATTTTTTGGGGAATAATTCTCCCTCCAATGAATTTATAATAGGATCTTAGGCTAGGTTGTGGACTAGGCTCCTGGAGCTCTGGGAAGTCCCTCTCAAATTTTTTTGGGGAAGCTGCTACCTCTTGTAGTTGTTGTGTCACATTTTTTCCCTCCTATAGCATCATTTTCTCCTCCTGTAGCACACTCTATTTTTCCTTTAGCATCTTTTGCTTTTCCTATAGCATACTTTTTTTTTCCTGTAGCATACTTTACCCCTCCTGTAGCTTCCCCTTTTCTTCTTGTTGGAGGGTGGTAGGTGTCTTGGGTTGTTTGAAGGAGGTTGATCTAGTGGTGGGCCTCCTTACATATGCTATAGGAGTATTTGTTATGGGTTTTGGAGAGGTGACCTCTTCAATTTTTCTTTCATTGGGCCCCACCTCCTCTTTCTTGCTTGGGGACTCTTCAATTGTAATAGTTGCCTTCGTGGGAGTTTATGGCCCCCCTTTCTTTATCTTGGTGCTTTTCCTAGTCTTAAGAGATGTATTTCAGGATATGGTAGGCCACCTCATCCTAAGGATAAGGTAGGATTTCCCTCCTAACTCCATTCTTGTCCTCAACAGGATTTTCATTGGCAGTGAAGAAGTTATTTTTAGTAGTGGCACTGGTGGTTTTTTCTTCTCTGCTCCATTTGATCCCTAGAGGTAGGGTTGTCACTCTGCTAATTAGTTCAAGGCTGAGTGAGATAGCTAACCCCCTCACCACAGTGGTGGCACTATCTTCTGTTTGTGAGTTCAGGGCCATGGAAAATTCAAAGGCAATGTCATCATCATACCCTTTCAACAACTCAAAGAATCCTAGCCACTAGTGTCTTCTAAAAATGTCTATCACAGGAGGGTGTAGATGGATTCTTTTGGTATCTAAGGGCTCCCTTCTGTTAAATCCTCCCCCCATATCTTCTCTATGTTTTTAGCTAAGTGAAGGAGAGATACTTATTTTAATAGCTTTAGTGTATAATTTAGTGGAAGCAGTGAGTTAAAATTCCTTATTGATGATAATTGCCTACATTCCCTTTACTCTACAGCCTGAAAATATATTTCAATTTCATAATTAGGCTGCTATTGCCTACAGAATTTGAAGTGCACCTTGCGTACAATCTTATGGATGGATGAACTAGATTTGACACTTAATTTTTATCAAGTGGCCTGGGATGAAGGTAACAATTTGGAGACCATTTCAAACCTCTGTAGTGTTCCTTTACCCTTTTAGTCTTCCTGTAGCGATCTCTAGGCCCTCCTGTAGCAATTCCAATCTTTCTTGTAGCTTCCTCTTGTAGCAATGGAATAACAATCTTCAAAACTCCTCGATGGCACCCTGAGCTCATCCTCTCCTTAACTATTTTTGAAATGAGCGTGTTAGGTCCCTATAATACTAGTGATTCCCCATTACTATTGTCATTGTAGCCCTTATTGTTATTATTGTGCCCCTATTGTCCACGTATTGTTATTATTGCAACCCATAAATTCCCACTTTTGTTATTGTTGTGCCCTTATATTATTATTGTTATGTCGGCTTTGATTATATTGTGACCCCTTAGACTCCTATATATAGAAAGGATGTTTTGTCATTTGTATCATCCAAGAATTGTTCATTTGTGTAATGTAAAGGAGGTTTCCCCTTCTAAGAGGCTGATTTTGAAGGCATTTATCTATATTTTCTTCTATTTTGTGAGTTGGTTGCATAACATTTGGTATCAGAGCTTAGGATTCTAGGGTTTCACTGCTCCAACCAAGTCATCATGGAATTTTCACCATAACTTTTTTTTTGCGACGTTTTAGAAGAAAAAAAACCCATTTGAGCCAAAAACTCAATGATCCTCGAGTCCAAATTTCAAATCTTGTCTCGCTATATTTTCTGAGATATGATCCAAGGATGTTAGGGTTTTTGCAGGCTATCGAATTACATCCCAAACAGGTGACCTTGGGAAAATCATCATAACTTTCTCTCTCTGTATCAAATTTAAATTTCGTAAGAAGTTACAAAATGAGGAAGGACTATAGTTTTATGTGCATCGTTTTTAGGTCTGAAGGTTGAAACAATGACACGTGGGACTTCGTACAAGTTCGCTCTACTGAAAAAGTGTATAATTAGGTCATATTGGGAGATTGGGCATAACCCTTTCTTGGAGAATCCAATTTTGATCCGACTAGTGGTGTTGGAAAGAGGACGCAAAGGAATACCATAGTTCATAATTTTAGACCTTGGAGATCCAAAATTTTAGAGATACATTAGATTCAATATCGAGCTCTTACAAAGTGAAAAAAAAAGTGTGTAGTTGTTTTTTAGATTTTGCATAAGTTTGCTTTGAAGAATTAGTTTGAAGGAATTCAAAGCTCATAGTGAAGCATAATTATCATTATTTGATGCCCCAAAGAAATAAAATGGAAACACCTAGTAAGCAACGTGAAAGATCTAGCATGACTCATGAAGAAGAGGAAGAAATGAAACATGATATATCAAAATTACAAGACCAAGTGCAACAAAATTCACTCTCACAAAAAGTAACATAAGCTAAGATGGATGGTTTAAAGAAAGGCGTGGAAGGCATGGAAACTAACATGGATGGTTTAAAGAAAGGCGTGGAAGGCGTGGAAGCTAAGATGGATGGTTTAAAGAAAGGCATGGAAGCAGTGAATGACGTGGAAGCTAAGATGGATGTTTTAAAGAGATGCATGGAAGCTAAGATGAATGACATGGAAGCTAATATGGATGGTATAGAAGAAAAACTTAAAGGCAACATGGAAGATTTTAAGACAGATTTGACAAAGTTTCTACAAGAAATGCTTACTAATGGTGAAAGGGTAGTAAAGGAAATTCATGATGAGAACAAAAGAAAGGTTAATCATGATTTCATAGACTCTAACATTGGAATGCAGACCCACCATGTTCCAAAGATTGATATGAGGAAGTTTGATGGCAAGGACCCCATCACATGGATACTACAGATGGAGCAATATTTCAATCTCCATAATGTGAAAAACACACAAACGGTAGGCATTAAAACTTTATATTTGGAACCAAATCAGTCTTTATGGTATCGATGCCTTTTCTCTTGTAAACAACTTATCACTTGGGAAATTTTTACGGAAGAAATGACAACACATTATGAGGATACAAAAAGAAACACCTTTTTTAGCCAATTGATAAATCTTAAAAAAAAGGGTTCAATGATGGAGCACATTGAGGACTTCCAAAAATTGAATATAAGGGTAAAAGATATTCCAGAGGAGCATAGGACTGATGTGTTCATATGGACTTTAAAGGATAACACCCAACATGAGGTTTTCCTTTGGGAACTTGATTCATTAGAGAAGGCATTCAGGTTGGCAAGGAAAATGGAAAGAAAAATTATGGCAACAAGGAAGCCTAACACTCACAACTATAAATATGGAAGTGTTGTTGCCCCTATCCTTCCACAACCTACAAGGTTGACATCACAACAATTGGAAGAAAAAATAGCGAAAGGGCTTTGTTACAATTGTGATAGCAAATACACTAAAGGTCATAAGTGTGCTGTGAAGAAATTATTTTACATAGATTGTGAAGAGGAGGAAGAAAAGAAACAAGAAACGTCAAAAGAAGAGGATATACACCAGGAACAAACCCTAGAGAAATAAGAAATGAATCTGACATATCTTGTAATGGATTGGTCAGAATTACAACTCCTCAAACTATCAACATAGAAGGACATATCAAGAAGAGAAAGGTAATAGTATTTATTTATTCGGGCATTACCCATAATTTTATTCATTGTAAGATAGCCAAGGAATTGAATTGCTTCCTATATCTAGCACCGGGGTGTCAACTGATGGTTGCAAGTGGAGGAACCATAAATTGCTCTGGAAAGTGCCATAATATCAAGCTATCCATGGGAGAATATGTATTAAATAGCCCAATGCTTTCCATTCCAATGGGTGGTGCTAATGTTGTACTAGGAGTCCAATGGCTACAATCCTTGGGTACAATATCTTTTAATTTTCAAGAACTTTTCATGAATTTTTTTTCCGAAGGAAAGGAAGTTGAATTAAGGGGTATCATAGGGAAACCGAGAAAGATACTAAGCTCTTATGGAATGAAAAATCTTCTAAAGAAAGAAAAACGAGGCGTAATTTCACAATTATGTTCGCTAGAGGTTCCCACATTGAAATCATCTATTCCTCCAGATTTCCAAAAATCTTGGACAATCATTCCAAGTTATTTGAGACTCCCGAAGTCCTCCCACCTATTCGTGATCATGATCATGCTATTCATTTGATTCCAGGAAGTGTTTCTCCAAACATAAGGCCTTACAGATATCCCTATGCCCAAAAGAGTGAAATTGAACATATGGTTGCAGAAATGCTAGAGGCTTGTATAATTCAACCTAGTCAAAGCTCTTTCTCTGCTCTAGTAGTATTGGTGCACAAGAAGGATGGATCATAGCGGATGTGTATGGATTATAGGGAGCTCAAAAGGCTCACTATTAAAGATAAATTTCCCATTCCTGCCATTGATGAATTATTAGATGAATTGCATGGATCAATTTACTTCACCCAGTTGGACCTTCCTTCAAGATATCATCAAATCAGAATGAAGACTGAAGACATTCCAAAAACAACATTTAGAACTCATGAGGGTCATTATGAATTTTTGGTCCTTAGAAAATTTGTGTTAGTATTTTTTGATGATATACTAATCTACAACAAGTCTTGGAAGAATCGTGTTCAACATGTTGATAGGGTGCTCAAACTATTGGAGGATAAACAATTATATGCAAAAAGATCCAAATGTTTCTTTGGAGTACAAGAGGTGGAATATCTGGGGGATATTGTATCTCATGAAGGTGTTAAGGTAGATCCTAGAAAAATTAAAGCCATTAAAGAATGGAAAATCCTCACATCCATAAAGCATCTGCGAGGATTTCTCGGGTTGACAAGGTATTATCACAAGTTTGTTAAGAATTATGGGAGAATAACAACACCTCTAGCAACATTATTGAAGAAAGATGCATTTTCTTGGACTCCAGAAGCAACAAAGGCCTTTGAACAACTTAAGTAGGCAATGTGCCAAGCACCGATCTTACCTATGCTCGACTTCACAAAAACCTTTATTGTGGAATGTGATGCCTCGGGAA
This sequence comes from Pinus tabuliformis, assembly GCA_031772625.1. Classification (NCBI taxonomy): domain Eukaryota; kingdom Viridiplantae; phylum Streptophyta; class Pinopsida; order Pinales; family Pinaceae; genus Pinus; species Pinus tabuliformis. The sequence goes on from CM062815.1 coordinate 418,592,138, forward strand.
ATGGAATTGGTGTTGTTTTAATGCAAGAAGAAAGACCCATTGCTTTCGAAAGTCATCCAATGAAAGAAAAGTATTTACAGAAAGCTATTTATGAGAAGGAGATGCTGGCAATACTACATGCACTTAATAAATGGTGACCCTACCTAATGGAAAGACAATTCAAGGTAAAAACAGATCATTATAGTCTTAAATACTTTTTAGAACAAAGATTATCTTCGGAAGAGCAGCAAAAATGGGTCACAAAGATGTTGGGTTATGACTTTGAAATCATCTACAAAAAGGGGAAGCAAAATGTCATGGCAGATGCACTCTCAAGAAAGGATGAGGATGTGGAACCATTGCTTTGCGCCATTTCTATTATCCAACCATATTGGATAAACGAAGCAAGGGATAAATGGAAGAATGACAAAGAAGTGTGGGCACTCATTCAAAAGATACAACAAGATCCTAGTACATCTGATACATTTAGCTAGAAAAATGATTATTATGGTACAAAGATCGCTTATACCTATGTAAGAATTCCCAACTCAAAAAAAATATTCCTATGGAATTGCACACTTCTCCCTTAGGAGGGAACTGAGGATTTTTAAAAACTTACTACAGGTTTAAGAAGGAATTTTTTTGGGATGACCTTAAATAAGATATTCAAAAGTTTATGGTGGAATGTTTGGTTTTTCCAAAAAAATAAAGTTGAAACCATTAAGATCCTAGGTCTATTACAACCTTTATCCATTCCAAGCCAACGTTGGGAGGAGGTTTCAATGGATTTTATCACAAGTTTACCCAAGTCTGAAGGAAAGAGTGTCATCATGGTGGTAGTTGACAGACTTACCAAGTATGCACACTTTTGTGCATTATCTCATCCATTTAGAGCTAGTACAGTTTCTACAGCATTTATGGAAACAATTCAAAAGCTACATCAAAACCCAATGATTATTGTAAGCGACAGAGATCCCATTTTCATTGGAAATTTTTGGACATAATTATTTTCTTATCTTGGTACTCAGTTAGCTCATAGCTCATCTTATCATCCTCAATATGATGGGAAAACTGAGATAGTAAACAAAAGTTTAGAAGGATATCTTCGTTGCTTTGTCTCTGATAAGTAGACATAATGAGTCAAATGGTTGCCTTTGGCTAAATGGTGGTATAACACCTCCTTCCATATGACAGCAAAAATGACGCCATTTATGGAAATTTATGGATATCATCCACCATCCATCACATCATATTTAAGAGAAAATTCTAAGGTTCAAGCAGTGGAATATCACATCGAGCATCAACAACAAGTTCTCTAACTCTTAAAGGATAACCTCACTTTGGCACAAAATAGAATGAAACAACATGCATATCAACATCACAGCGAAATAATTTTTGATGTAGGTGATTGGGTATTCCTATGGCTACAACCATATAAACAAATGTCCCTCAAGCAACCTATGAATAATAATAAATTATCACCAAAGTGTTATGGTCCATAGAAGGTGTTGCAAAAGAGTGGTACTATGACATAAAAATTGGAGCTTCCTACAACTTCCCGAGTGCACCTAGTTTTCCATGTTTCATTCTTAAATAAGGTTATAGGTGACAAGCTCCCAGTTCAAATAATATTGTCAGAACTTGAAGAGGAAGGAAAAATCATATTGGAACTTGAAGCATTCATAGAAACAAGAACTTGACAGCTACAAAATCAATCAATTTCGGAGTATCTCATCAAGTGGAAGAACTTACTTGCTAAAGATTTCACACGGGAGGATGAAAATTTGGTACAGAAGCATCTAGAACTACTCAAGCGTTGAGGAAAACACTTTTTTGAAGGAGAGGGGCATGTTAGGTCTCTATAGTACTAGTGATTCCCCCATTACTATTGTCATTGTAGCCCTTATTATTATTATTGTGCCCCTATTGTCCCCATATTGTTATTATTATGCCCCATAGAAGCCCACTATTGTTATTGTTATGCCCTTATATTATTATTGCTATGTCAGCTTTGATTATATTGTGACCCCTTAGACTCCTATATATAGAAAGGAGGTTTTTTCATTTGTATCATCCAAGAATTGTTCATTTGTGTAATGTAAAGGAGGTTTCCCCGTCGAAGAGGCTTATTTTGAAGGCGTTTATCTATCTTTTCTTCTATTTTGTGAGCTGGTTGCATAACAAAGCGATTATGCAAAATAATTCAGGCCCTAGAACATAATATTCCATTTTTGGCTTAGGCTTGGAGCACTGTGTTGACTTGGCAGTCGCACGAGGTTTCCTCTTTTGGACCGTTGTCCCCACATAGAGTAATTATTCCCTCTTTCTCGTAATCACCACCCAATATCTATGATCCCAACTCGATTGATGTGACACCTCCACCTTGCATGAGTGCTTACCATCACATTTAGTTCACTAGCTGAGGGTGGCCAAGTTAACTAGCCAACTCCAACTTATTAAAACATCTCCTTTTGACATTTACACATTTTCATTATTTGCACATAGGGAGGAGGTGAGATTTTTCCATACCTTTGCCTACCTCATGATCGAACTGTTGTAGGCATTTTCATACTAGATCTGAACCACATTAATGGCACCAAGGGAGTTGACTTACTATGTTTCTTTCTTGTATATTTCTTCATTGCTCCTCACGATATTTGACTGTTGTGTTTTTTGTGTGTATGGGTACCTTGTTGATGTCAAAGTTGTTACTGTTGGTGGAGAGTCCTACTAAGAGTGATATGACTACTAAAGAGTGGCCTCATAATTTTTCATCACCCCCCTACTGATGATAAAAAAAACAAGATTATTGCTTTCTGTGATGTGTGCATAGGCTACTACAGGAGGAGGTTTTCTTCCTGTAGCAGTCCTCTCCTTTTCCTCTGGGGTCTTCAAGTTGCATGGGGGTGATGAGAGAGGATGTAAAATGTCTTGAGGAAAATGCTAGGAATTTGAGGGAGTGGTGTAGATTTGTAGAAATGAAGAGGATGTCCTCTGTGTGTTTCTCCAAAAAACATTTAATAGGGGTAATACAGAGTGTAGGAATTTAGTGATTATTTATTTATTTATTTTATGGGATGTGTGGGTGAGTGATGGATGGATGGTGGAACATGGTGGGGGAACCTTATTCATACTTTTCAAGGTCATTTTGGGTTGTCCTTTTCTTCGGATCTCCCTCCTATATATTTTCAAAACCCTCTTGTAGCACTATAGGACCTTCCTATAGCAATTACAGGTCCTTCCTATAGTAGTCCAGAGAGGGGGTGAAACTTGAATTTTGGGCTAATGGGATGGTGGAGAGGGGTGATCACATGATTTTGGATGATGGATATGAAGTGGATGGATGGAGGAGTGAAGGGAATCTTGAGAATGTTGGCCCTGTAGCTATGGAATTTTCCACTGTCTTTAATCCTGCAAAATGACAAAAACTATTAGCAGACATGGTGTAGATCCATTTCTTGTGTTTGTTTTTTTTTCCTATTTTTTTGTTTGTTTTTTTCCTTTCTTTTTTGAGAGACACATACTTCCTCAAAGGAGGATTTCAACTTGTATGTTTACCCTAGGTGCTTGAAGAGAGGTTTTCACCTAAGGATCTTTGTTATTTTTCTTTTCTTTTTTTTCCTCCTGGGTTGCCTCGGAGAGGTTTTGAACCCAAGTGTTGGCATCAAGTGTCTCATAAAGGTTTTCATCTAGGCCTTATATTTTATTTTTTCTCTTTTTTCAGAAAAAGAATCTAGAAATTTTGTGGATTGGAAGCTATGACACTTCCAATCACATTGATTCTTTGTTGTTTGTACTGATGAATTATTCCTTAGACATAGGTTTTCTATATACCTTCAACCTATAGCAATTGACAAGAAAGGGAATACCTTCCTCATCAATGGTCCTGATTTGAACAGCTCCATTGTCATGACAGTTCTTATCAGGTATGGGCATAACCATATTTTCATCAGTTTTCCTTTGAAATCCTTGAACCTGGAATCATATAATAATTCCCAATCCCCTTCTTGAAAAACCTTGTCCTTGATATGCCTATCATGCCAGACCTTCCTTTGAAATTATATAACTTCAATGCGTAGGAGGGCCCACACTCAATTGTAGCAACCTCTCTTACTGTGATTTGGTGACATCTAGCTCCAATTGGGCTGCCATTCTTAAAGTATTATACTCAAAATCAATAGAAAGCATCATAGAAAATTTTAGGGGCGAATGTTCGCCCTTTGGCGAAATTAAGGGGTTTCAAAATTTTTAGTGGGCGAATATTTTGTATCATAGCACATTTTTACAAATCACCTCAAATAGCCCACCTTATTTTAAGGGAGAGAGTAAAAAAGGTAAATTTAGCCCTTGAAACTAGGAGTTACAACCTTCCATTTGCCCATTTTCAAGAATAGATTTTATTTAAGTGAATCCATTCGCCCATTTTCAAGAATAGGTTTTATTTAAGTGAATCCTATGGGCCAAATACCATATTTATAAAAGAGGTATGGTAAAATTATAAAAATATAAATAAATGAGAGGTATGGTAAATAAATAAAACATTTTTTATATTTACTCCATAAGTCACCTTATATACATGCAAGGGTGTAAACAAATAAAAATATAAGTAAAGTGGAGGTATGGTAAAAAATAAAACGTCTTTTTATACTTACTCAAAAGGTATGGTAAATAAATAAAAATATAAATAAACTAGACGTATGGTAAATAAATAAAACCTCTTTTTATATTTAGTTCATAACCCTTGTTTTATTTATGAAGGCTAAAGAAAGAGGTTTTATTTAAGTGAATCCTATGGGCCAAATACCATATTTGTAAAAGAGGTATGGTAAATTAATAAAAATATAAATAAACGAGAGGTATGGTAAACAAATAAAACATTTTTTTATATTTACTCCATAAGTCACCAAACAAATAAAACATTTTTTTATATTTACTCCATAAGTCACCTTATATTTACGAACACTCAAAAAATGCATTATATTTAGGTGAAACCTATAGGCAAAATACTATGGGACAAATACCATGGACTAGATTGTTATTAATACCATGAAAAAACACATTATTAACCCTAATATTAGTATTAATAAAAATAAAAATGGCACATGGTATTGACCCATGGTATTCACCTGGAATGTAGCATATTTAAATGGGGGAATTAAACTAGCATATTTAAATGGGGGAATTAAACCAGCATAGATCCATCTTTACTCTGGATCTACTAACCCCCGAGAGGTATCAAATATCGTGATATGCAAACTAGCATAGAGTGAAAAAGTATTTGATCCCTCTTGGGGCTTGGTGGATCAAGAGTAAAAATGGATGTTGTAATTTAATGTATGTTAAACATTTTAGCTTGGTTAAAATAAAAAATAAAATAAAATTCAACTATTAATTTTATTAATTTTTATAAATTATTAATAGTAATTTTTAAGCTCCAGGTTTATGATAAGCCATGGTAATACCATGGTATTCATGTGAGCATAGACTATTTAAAGGGGAAATTCTATCATCTTAGATCCATCTTAATTCTGGGTCTACCAAGTGCTCAGAGGGATAAATAGATTTCATCCCCTAGGTTCAAGTCTTCATGTGCCAACCACAATTTCCTCCTCAGAGAATGATTAGTGTTGAAGAGGATTGGCAGTGTTGGTGGGCGTTAATGTTCTTGATGTTCATGTTGGTTGGCTTCAACCATGTTTTTGTTGTTCATGTTTGTTTGGTTAACAAGTGTGTAGCTGCCACTAATGTTTTTTTGTGATTCTCAATGACATTAATTCACCAGGTCTTGGCACAAATTTGTGATATTGTCTATTGTGGGTATTATTTTTGGTTTCTCATGTTAACTATTTTTGTGTACCATGGAGCAATCATCGTGTGGTTATGGTTTGTTGGGATAGGTTTGTTGTTTTTATGGTGTTTTAATCTCTTATTAGCATCGACATTGACTCTATTTTCTTTTCTAAATTTTTCTAAATCTTGGCTGAGAAAGTGATGGAACTGGGAATATATCTTGTAGACAATCTAGGTGCATGGTCATGTTAATTTTTACACTTTTTGTTTCTCTATTGGTATTAGAGTTCAATTTGTTGGTTGTAAATGGTGAATGTAAATAAAACTCTTATGATTAAGCACATATATAGCATGTTCCAAGACAAATCAAATTTTTTCAAGTGCAATTTTTTTTTAGAGTGTAAAATTGGAAAAAAAAATTGCATCATGCTCTCATCCCTCAATAGAGCACAGTGAATCTGTAGTCGTTCTCTCTCTCTCTCTAACATTTTTGAGTTCCATGAAAAATTTGAAAGTCCTAATAGTATTCAATTATGGGTTCAAGAGAGACATAGTATTCAATTATGGGTTAAAGAGATCCACACTGAATGATCTATCGGCCTTATCTTCACTTAGTTTAAGACTATTCACTTGGCGAGCCTGCATGTGCCCCCACTTCAAGAGCATAGTAAAGTCATGTAGAACTTAGAGAAGCTATCTTTAAGCTTTTAGTGAAGAATGGAAAAATGTCTGGGTTCAATAACAACCAGTCGAGCATTAAGCTTCCAATAATGCTAGATTTTAACCTGGAGCACTTTTGTGATTTGGAGGAGATGCCCCCTCGTATTTGTGACACATCTTCAGTTGCGAATTGGACTACTACTAACTGTCATTTCCTTCGAAAGTTACCTGATGACTTGGGGAACCTCAACTCTTTAAGAATGTTAAGGAAGGAAAGAAAGTGCATTATGCTAAGTTCTCTTATACTTTTCAAGTTTTTCTTGGATATCTACAAAGTTTCAGGTAGGAAAGTAGATTTTGTTAATGAAAATTTGTCTTGATAGAAAGGCCCAATTTCAAATTCTAATGCTTTCAAAATACATTGTATAGCTGTAATGTTTCTAAAAGGAAAGAATATTTTTTCAATTTAAGTATCATGATCCCATATTCCAACTTATTTTTTAGTAACCCATTAGGCTTTGTAGCTTTGAATAAATCCATGTCTTTTAATAAGATCCTCTTCCAAATTAGAACGCAGTTTCCTTTTGGCAATAACCACATATAATGTCTTGATTTTGTCATTGAGAAAATAGAGGTTGTGAAACAATCTTGTGCCATACAAGGACTTGATTCATTGATTATGTATCAATTATGGCTCTTGATGTAACAATGTCTTGATTTTCTTGCTTGAAAATAGAGGTTACGCTTTACTATTTCATAGAATTTCTTACAATCTTTCCATAAGTATTGATTTGTAATCTCAGTCACTGAGGGATGACAGTAATGACAAAGGTAATATTCCATGGTTTGAAGTTACCCTCTTACTAAATATTTAAATATATCACCACAATTTAACTGTTAGTTAAAGGAATTGTATTTGATTTGTAAACAATTCATTGCTTGATTATAGATTTTGATTTTTCCCCTTTTTTATTTTTTTCTCAGATTTGGTATGAGATATATTCCAATATTTGGGTTCCCTAGTTTCCCCACCATAGCTATGAGGTTCAGATGCTATCATTAAATATTCTCAAAATGTTACAACTTTTCTAGTAAGTGTACTTTGAAACATTGTTGTTGCTTTTCCATGGTGTTAATGCAAATAAGCACTACAACTAGTGCCATTATTTAGATTAAGTGCTGAAATCTAGGTGGTCTTGTAATGATGGAGCGATTGTTTTCTAACTACTAAGGCCATATGCATTTTTATCTCTTATGTTGTCTTGAGATATTCAAATTCAGAATAAGAATTGAGGTCTCGTTTCCACTGTAGATTGCAGTCAGTTTCTTGAACATAATATATAGTAGATTATATTTTACTAATCAACTGTGGATGTGATCCCTCGCAGGAAAGGAAATTCAAAGTGACTTTGATTTCACATTGATTTGTCAAAACATCCACATAGGAAAGGAGATTCAAAGTGACACTAATTTCACACTGATTTGTCAAAATGGAGGCAAGAGAAAAGGAAACTTTGTATTCAACAATGCTCTTAATTTCATATGTACATGCACAAACATATTAGTAGAAAATATTGAAGGGTTGCCTAAGTAATATTTTCCATTCCACTACATTCTTTACAACTTGTAAATAAATAACTTAGAACAATTCATTACACTACCTGTTATTCTTTATTAATCAGTGGTTAAGATTTTGATATTGAAATGGCTAAGATTTTTCTTCCTTCTGTGAAATTGTGTGTTCTATAATGCTTCTTTCCATTCACTATGTATAGCATATAAAGTGTGTCTAATGGAGTAGGAAGATTGGAAAGTCTTGTGATCCTTGAACTATGTTACAAGGCAGAAACTCAACGAGGCAAGGTAGGTGCATCCCCACAAAGGGGTCACAAATACCAAAGTTGGTATTGGCTAGTGCCTTGAGCTAGAAAATTTCCTTTACCCTTGTATTAACAGTGAATCCAGAGAGGATTCTAATATTGTCTTTATAAGATTTATATTAGTTAAGATTAATGAATAAAATTCATGAGACATGAGCTAGGATGTCCTTGCAAGGTGGTTGTTGATTACTGGAAGCTATGATGGCCATTATGTCAGGCTAGGTGGTTGCATTCCCTTGATCGTGAGCACAATTGTGATCAAGATGGAAGACTTCAGAGTCTGGATTGATTTTTTAGTAGTGATAATTAGTGGGCTCATTCACAAAAGCTTCTATTTCACTAATCCTTTTTATAGAGTTGTCAGATTCAATTTCCAAAGGTTTTAATTACACTATAGAGTTGAGTTCTAAGAGAGTTGTGATTCACAGTGTTAAGTATAGCAGCTATGACACTTGAATGAAGATAAGCATAGTAGATGTATCAGACTCTGTTATAAGCTTACCTGCATATTATAAGGGACTTGGTTGGCTTTTTTATAATTTTATAAACAAGTTCCATTTCATGGAAATGTGAAAAAAACAGTGATATTGCCACCATGTGGCTCTTGTCATATATGGTTTTATACTTTTTCAAAAAATTCTCTAAGAGTTCACAATGCTAAGATTCAATAGGACCTTACAAAGTTTTATTATTTAGTGAAAGACTCACCAAGATCTTACAAGATTTTATAATTGAGTAAAATATTCGCCATGCCAGGTGAGAGATTTGCCAAAAAATTATATATACATATTATGTTATTGATAAAATCGCCTTCCGTTTTTCCTATATACCATGGAGATTCGCCCATTTATTATACATATAAATTTAGGGGGGGTTCTTAAATTTTTCCCTGGAAAGCATAGCTTTATTTCCATAAACCATATCATATGGAGTAAACCCAGTGGTTGTCTTCCAAGTGGCATCCACTAATTTGTCTACCCAATATCTTCTATTTCTACTCACAACCTTGATGAGGATGCTCTCCAATGCCCTATTGGTAACCTCTACTTGCCCATTTTCCTAAGGGTGATAGGAAATATATGTTATTTTTTTGATATGATGTTGCCTTAGAATATTCTCGCTCAGATGTGATGTGAATTGAGCTCCCTGATTTGTTACTATCTCCCTGGGATACCCAAATTTGTAGAAGATATTTTCCCTTAAGAACTCAACCACTTTCTCCTTTGTTGATGCCTTAATAGCCTTTATTTGAACCCTTTGTCAAGTAATTAGTGCACACAATGATGTACTTTTTCTGCCCTAATGGTGGATCAATTGGTCCAATGAAATCCATGCCCCACTTGTCAAATGGCTCCAAAGCCACCTAGAGTTGTAGAGGCATTCGTCCCTGTGTGTGGGTTTTCCCATCCTCTAGCATTGATCACATCTGCTGGTATACCTTCTTGCATCTTTGCAGAGAGTGGGCCAATAGTAGCTAGCTTGTAGAGGTTGCCAATCATGGTAGGTCGAGAGGATTTCAAAGAATTCCTCTTCCCCGACACATCTCCTTAAGATTTGATCTGGTCCCAGCTTGAAGAGATTTACCCCAATCCAAGTGAAAGGGTCGCTTTTCCTTACAATTCTGCTCTTCTCCCTAAATGACAGATTTGGGGAAATTTTACAAAAACTAGGTAGTTGGTTATGTCAGGAAACCATGGAGAGAGAACTAAGATATAAAATAGTTTCTCATATGGAAGCTAATCATCGACCATCCCTTCATCACCTGCAGGCAAAGCAAGTCTAGACAAAAAATCTGCAACTACATTTTCTTTTCCTGGCTTGTTAATGATAGTTAAATCAAACTGTTGTAACAATAGCAACCATCTAATGATTCTAGCATTCACATTAGGATTATTAATCAAATATTTAATAGTTTCATGGTTAGTATGCACAAAAGTTTGGTATCCAGTGATGTAGTGTCTAAATTTTTTTAAGGAGTGTACAACAACTAAGAGTTATTTCTTAGTTACAGTGTAGTTCAATTCAGCCTTAGACAATTTTTTCTAATGAAATAAATGGAATAGGGTAACTTACCATCTATTTGTACCAAGGCTTACCCCCACAACTTTTTTGGATGCATCAGCATGGATATGGAAAGGTAGAGCCCAATTTGGGCCCCTAAGTATGGGTGCAGTGGTTAATTTCTCTTTCAAAATCTCAAGGGCCTCTTGGCAACTATTTGTCCAACATAATTTTGAGTCCTTGGCTAGAAATCCAAACAATGGTGAAGCCATTTTACTAAATTCCTTGATAAACCTCCTATAATATCCAGCTAAGCCCAAGAAACTCCTAACATCCCTCTACTTTTGAGGAGTAGGGACCCTTTTGATGATGAAAATCTTGTTTGGGTCCACTTGTATTCCCTCCTGAGATATTGAATGGCCAAGGACAGTCCCTGCATTCATTAAGAATTCACATTTCTCAGGACTAAGTGAGAGGTTCATTTCAATGCATTTCCTTAGGAATTTTCCCAGGTTAGAGAGAGCCTCCAGGAAGTCACACCCATAGGGAGTGAAATCATCCATGTAGATCTCCATAGATTCATGGATCTGATTGTAACCACTGAATCCATCTAGGAAAGAGAAGAAATTATTCCCTACAAGACCATCTAAAACTTTATCAATGAAAGGAAAAGGGAAATGGTCTTTCTTGGTGGATTTGTTCAATTCTCTATAATCCACACAGATCCTCCACTTCCCATTCTTCTTTGGGACCAAAACTAGAGGGGACACCCACTCACTATCTAAGATGGGGTATATGAACCCTGCATCCAACAACTTTTGCAATTCTTCCTTTACTATGTCCTTGAGGGTTGGGTTCATTCTCCTCTGAGGTTGGTGCATAGGTTTGCATCCCTCTTTGATGTATATGTGATGAGTACAAACCGAGGGATGCACCCCCTTCATTTCTTTATAGTTCCAAGCAAAGGCATCTAAGTGTTCTCTCAACATCTTGCACAACTTCTCTTCTTGGTTGGCTGAGAGAGGGGTTAATATTTAAGGTTCTAGATGGACCAAATTCTACAACTTTGACATGGGTAGGACTTGGGTCAACTAAGCATAATTCAGTCCAAGGACTACTCTTAAACTCTTTCACAAGCTCATCAAGAGGCATGGTATTGGGGGGTTGGTTTGGAGGATCTGGTCAATGAGGTCATCTTCATCAGGTTTCCCCCTCCTATAACAAAATCTAGGGTACATATTGGATGGGATGTTGTATGGTACACTTCATCTTCCTCCTCCTCTTATATCCACAAGGGTAAGTCATGATTAATGGATGGCTAAGCAGGAGGGAACAATACCAATTGTTTAGACAAATGACCATTCTTAATGGTCATGTTCCCAACCCTGCAACTAATGTAAGCATCAACAGTGGCTAACCATGGCCTTCCCAAGATGAGAGGATAACCATTGAATTTGGTTTTGGGTTGGAGAACCAAGAAGTCAGTAGGATACTCCCAGGAGTCAATGGAGACCATTACATCCTCAACAACTCCCTTAGGAGCCATTATGGATCTATTTGCAAGTTGTAGTACTATAGTGGTCTTTCTTAAGGCTCCTTGGAGGTTTAGTTTTAGCATGGTTTCTTTAGTCATCACATTTATGGAAGCCCCAAGATCAATCAAGGTATGAGGGACAATGATGCCATCAATGTGCACATCTACTACTGGACTTCCAGGGTCTAAATATTTTGGAAAAATCACTCTCCCCAACATCAAATTAGATAATTGACCAATAACATTGATGGTGGGGACATCTCTTTTTCTCCTCCTAGGGTGTTTGAAACATTTCTCCTTAATAAGCTTATTATAGATAGGAAAATCCTTAATAGCTTGGAGAAGGGGTACTTTAACACACAGATTCTTCAATTCTCCGAAAAGTTCAATCTCTTCTGGCATGTGCTGGTTAGGGTGGATCAATCTCTTAGGAAAAAGAAGGTGGATTTACTTGAGGGGTACTCTCTTCCTTTTCCTCTTCAAGTTCTTCAGGTGGAGATGGAGGTTGGTTATCTGGAAGCACTCTTCTAGACCTAAGGTTGATTTCTTGAATCTCCACAGCATAGGCAGGGTAAGATGTCTCTCCACTGTAGACCTATTGTGCTTGCTTGTTATTCAGGTTCAAATTGGGTTGAGAAGGCATCTGAGGTTTCTTGGGTGGAGCAGGATGAGTGAGTTGTGGTTGAGGTGGAGGTGGAGGTAGTAAAGAAGGAGGTTGGTTGAGTTGAGGCCTCCACCCTTGTGATGGGTTATTCCATTAAGGAGGTTGAGAAGCATATGGCTGAAATGGTTGATTGACAAGTTGAGGATATTGAGGAGAATAAGGCCAAGAAGGAGGTGTGGACCATGATGGATGAGTGGAAGAGTACTAGGGTGGCAAGGGTGCATTTTGGTTGGGATGGTAATAAGAGTAAGATGCACCTTGCATGCCCTGCTGGTATGGCCGAGGTCCTTGAGGCCTCCTTTGATTTATAAAGTAGAGTTGCTCAACCCCACCTTCTACCCCTTGGTATACAACTTTTAAACTAGGCAAAGAAGGACATTTATCTATGGCATGGTTTTCCTCATAGAATGAGCAAACCTCTATGACATTTAATGGGCATTCATTTTTGGGGTGCCTTCTAGTGCATTTAGGGAAGAAAATAACTAGGGCTATCTCTACTTCCTCTTGTCTCCTCTTGATTTGCATGGTATCCATTTATAAAGAAAATGTATCCAACATTTTTCTTTTAAATTCCTCCAAAATGTTCTCAATCTAATTCTTGATGGATGTTGTGAAAGGAGAGGAACTGTCCAAGCCTTGACTAGCCCTACCCTTCTTCCAAGTAGACCTAGAGTTATTTTTTAACATTGTTTCGATGTCATCATAAGATAATTGATAGATGTCTCCCCCAGATAGTGTGTTGAGGGTTTCCAACATGTCCTCCCTGATCCCTCGAAGAAGAACTAGCTTGAGTGATTTAGGATTGAGGGTGCATCTAGACCTCCTATAACTGAGTTGAAATATCTCCTCATAGTCCTCTATGGATTCATCAGGTACAAGAGTCATTCTAAAGGTTTCTTCCTTTTTCTTTGGACCTATAGTAGTCCATGTACTTGTTATTAAAGGCTCATTATATTTGATCCGAGGTAGTGATGTTATCCCCAAGCAGACCCATAAACCAGTGCAAGGATGCATCCTTAAGGGTAGATGGGAATAAATTTAACTTCTGGTCATCAGATACATAGTCATAGGTCCTACGGACAACAAAAAATTCAAACATAAAAGTATCAGGATCCTTAGAGGTTAAGCCATGGAAGTGTGGAAGGGCAGTAGGGTTGATACTATTCATTCTAGCCTCTCCATTAGTCTCTCTAATAGGGGAAAACCTCATTATTCCTGTATTCAACCATGGTTTGGGTAGGTGAAATGGGTTCTTCTTCTTCCCACATATGTTCTTCACAAGATCTGAGGTTACTGATCTAGAGAGTCTTCTAACTCCCTTGTAGTCAGAGGGGGAAGTTGACAGTCACTGAAGAAGAGTGAAGGTTGATTGTTTGAGGGTGTGGGGGTGTTTGGTAAGAATTTTCCTTGAGTATCTCTATTCCTATGAGGCATGAAAGAAATTTTTTCTTCTTTTATGTGATTTTTTCAAAAATGAATGCAAAACATAAAGTAATTCTTAAGAAGAAATAACATCTACCTAGACACCTCCCGGCAATGACGCCAAAAAGTGGTGAGCCCTGGTATTGCACCAAGAGTGCTGCAACTCCCAAGGGCTCCTCAACTCTATTTATCAACTTGAGGTTCATACAAACTTCAAGGTGACAATGCTATATACACAGTAGATGAGATTCTACTCATGCCACCCTCAACTAGGACATTTGATCAATAGTGCTCCAAGACCATTCTTTCTATTGAATTAGAAGGAAGCTAACAAATGAAGGTTCAATTCAGAAGCTAGCTCTAATGAAAAAAAGGAAAATGATTTTTAAACCTCAACTTGTAAATGATACTGAATCAATTCTTGAAAAGACAAGAGCTACACTACTTACAGGAAGGGAACTACATTATCTTGTGATCAATAATCTAGATACCAAAGCTACTTGCAGACAGGAAACTAACCTACCAAATCATAATTCAAGATTCCATGTGTTATCTATCTAGTTCACACTTGCATATAACTGAATGTTATATTTATGTTAAATATGTGATAAACAGACTAATGCTATTCTATTTTGCAGTGAAGGAAAATGATGTTTGGAATGGCCTAGGTGTTTCCCTTGATCATGGAGTCATATCTTGATGTAAACTTAAACAAGATGCAACAAATTACATATATAACCATAAATACAGAGATGTAGCAGAAATAGCACTTCATTTCATTAATATCAAATACTGAAATATGCTTACAAAAATAATGGAAATAAGACTAGCTCAGGCGATGGTAGCTTATCTATGAGAAGCGATGTGGCCGCTTCATGCCTCTGAAATATGTTACAATGAGTCTCAAAGGCTTATTTATTATTGAGATACAATGGAAAACCATAAACATCCAAAAACCTAACCCTAGGAGATGAAGCACCAAACCGATGGGCCCCATTTGGGTAAATTGGTACATCAACTTCCTGGGGTCATAACTTTGGCATACGATATCTGTTTGGCGTGCACAATACCTTGTTAGAAATATCCATCTGAGGATTACAACTTTTGAGTGGCCAACATTAATTAAAGACCCATGTTGGTCTCAGTTTTCCCAAAAAACATCATTTAGGGCCTCAAAACAGCTCCGGAAGTTCAAGACCCAAAAAATTTCCAAAAATAGTAAATCGTGCTTAAATTAAGGAAACTAAAAAACTAAAAGAGACAATGGTGGGGGTCCAAGTAGAATAGGCGGGTGGCCACCAACATCCACCTGGATCAGTCCCCCCCCTTAGGAAGCAATGTTCCCCATTACATTGAGTGCCTCCATGAGATTGGAAAACTTCTGCTGAACTTGGTCCTTGGTGAGTCACTTGCCTTGGTGTAGGAGTTGGTCAGCTTTGAAAACCCAATATAGTTGGATCTTCTATTGGCGAGTGTTCTTGACTTGTGTTTCCATAATCTGATCAGTTTTGGCCTATTCCATGCAGTATGGGTTTAACTCTATTGGTGTGAGTTGTTCTGCAATGTCTGATGTGTCCTGTAATGGTGGAAAGTATGGTCGAAGGCGGTCCACATTGAACACTGGGTGCATGCCAAGGAATGTGGGAATTTTGAGCTCAAAATCATTGTCTCCCACAGCCTTGGTAATGTTTTAAGGACCATATCATTGTTGAGAATTCCATAAGATGATGGAACTTAGTGGAAAGGAGTCGCCTTCACTAAGTGGGCCTGCAAGCAAATTATGGCGCAAAGTCTATTTTTAGACTAAGTCTATTTTTAGACATATGGATCATGGTCTATGAGTTGCAGGATGCTGTTTATGGATGATTGGTAATGTTGGGGAAAATAGATGCACTTCTATTTTTGGATCACATCAGGAGTGATCAGAGTCTATTTTTAGACTGCTAGTCAAAAATAGAAAAGTCAAATATTATTGTCTCATAATAATATTTAGACTATAAACTTTATGTTATCCTCTTGGAGCACTTCAGTTTGAGCTAAATATGTGGCACATGCAGCCGCCAGAAGGAAATATGCTTTTATTATGAGTCAGTTGAGCTATTTCATGCATGACATTGGTTAGAACTCATGCATGTGAGTTCTGTGGAGTTGATGGAGTTGTGTTCAGTTTGACTTTGTTAAACTAGTTGTAATTAGTCTAACTGCAAATAGATTAATGATGAGTTGTGTGAATTAATTATTAACTCATAATGCAACTGAAGAATACATCAGTTAACTCAGTGCATGTACAGTTCAGCAAAGATAGGTGTTATAGGTTGAGATTGCTATCAGTTGTGACTATAGTTGTGCATGAGATCTTGCACAATCAATGGATTGAGTATGCCCATGAGGATTGTGCAGTATATGCCCAGTGAAATAGCCTGTGCTCACGTGATTTTCAGTGTGAGTGATTTTCACATGGTATTGTGTGCAATAGAGGTAGGCAAAGCAGCGGAGGAGATTTGAACCTGTGACTTGTTCGGATCTGAGCTAGTTTTTTGTGTAACAGGTGGAGATAGTGCTGGATTGTGAGGAGTATTGTACTATGTAATGTTACATGTTCTCAATCATTAATATAAAGATAGTTTGGGGTTTTCAGCTGTAAGCTTTCGCCGAGATACATACTGTGTTAATGTGTGCATGCTATTGATGTTTCATTGTTTTTGATGCTGCTAAATTGTTGATCAACGTAGAGGAGGTTATGTATTATGCATGTATTCCGCAATAGTGTATAATCAGGATAATCTCTGTTGAATAAGTTTTTATTATTCAAACTTTATACATGGTATCGGAGCTGTTGATCATTAGATCTACTATTCAAAAAGTGTTTACATTCTATTTCTTCAGGCAGAGTTTGCAATCGGGCCAGGTAGCCTCTGGATTCATCCTTCCTTTGGAAGGTGAGATATCCGGTAAAAGCCCATACAGTCAACCTCTATACGAGAAATAATTTGTTTTCACGAATTTTAGATCGGAGGCGGTTGAGTTTGGAGTTGGTGGAATTCGAATTTGCAGCAGTGTTTTTCTTGGTATCAACGTGGCAATGTCTTTCAACGGATTGCGATTGGAGTATGCTCTTGAGGGCAGCTCGAACTATATTGCATGGAAGGACAAGATGGAGGCAGTGTTGGATGATAATGGGCTAAAGGATTTAATAGAGGCTAATGTCCCAAAGCCTACTGATGCTTCGCAGGTTGATGCTTGGCAAAAGAAGACAACAAAGTGTCGAAGGATTCTGTTGGAGGGTGTGAAGGATCACATTGTGTCCAGCCTGCACGGTAAAGCTTCTCCATACTTGATGTGGAAAGCGTTGATAGATCTATTCCAAAGCAGAGTGATCAGAGGAAGCTGGCGCTCAAAGATAAACTCAGAAACATCAAATGTGAGAAGGGAGACAGTATGCCCAAGTATCTCACGAAGTTCACTCAGTGCAGAGATGAACTGGGAAGTGTGGGGGTGGCTGTCGATGATGAAGACTTGGTGAGCTTGGCTCTACTTGGTCTTCCGAAGAGTTGGCATTCCTATAAGGACTCTGTCAATGGTCGGGAGAAATTTCAAGGATGGGAGAGACTTTGGTTAGATCTTGTGCAGGAGGAGATCAGGCGGAATACCAGGGAGGGATCTTCATCAAAGGGACCTGATGAAGAAAATTGCGCTTTGGCTGGCAAAGCAAAGAAGGGGAAGAGCAAGAAAGCTTCTCAGTCTCGTGCGAAAGGCAAGAAGCAGGACATGTCCAAGGTGAAGTGTTTTCACTGTCACCAGCACGGACACTATGCCACTAATTGTCCGTAGAAGAAGAAGAACAAGCAAGCTGCTGGATCTACAGCAGGAGAGGCTCTCGCCTCGCAGTTTGTGCTTGATTTTTCATTGATCGCATGCTTGGTTTCAAGTGTGATGGGATCGGTGTGGTTCTTGGACAGTGGTGCGTCTTTTCACATGACAGGAGATCGAGATTTGTTTTTTGATTTGGAGGACAAAGATCTTGGAGTGCACATCGAGATGGGCGATGATGGTAGATACAGTGCGACCGGTATCGGTACCATTTCCTTTGAGAGGGAGTCTGGTAAACCCTTCGTATTGAAGGAAGTGATGCATGTTCCAGGATTGAAGAAGAATCTTATCTCTGTGGCGATGTTAGAAGACAAGGGATATGATGTTGTTTTCAGTGAGGGAAAGGCTTTCCTGCGCAGTAAGACAACTGGAGAAACCCGGAAGATAGGGGTTCAAGTGAGGAACCTTTATCAGTTGCATGTAGATGGATGCACAATAATGGCATGCAAAGCAGAAGGATTGGTGAGCCAGGATGATGGCGAGTTGTGGCACAGGAGATTGGGTCACCTTCACCATGGAGCCTTGAAGATACTGCAGCAGATCACTACAGGGCTTCCTAAAGGCACTCTTGCACAGTCAAATCAGTGCAAGGGGTGTACTTTGGGAAAGTTTGTCGCGCCAAGACGATCCTCGAGAGAATTCACACAGACGTGTGTGGACCTTTCTCAGTAGCTTCGACAACAAAACATAGGTATTATGTGATCTTTGTTGATGATTTCTCTCGTAAGTGCTGGATCTTTTTCATGCAGAAGAAGAACGAGACATACTCAAAGTTCTGTGAGTTCAAAGCACTAGTTGAGAAGGAGTCAAGGAAGAAGGTGAAGGCTCTTAGGAGCGATAATGGTGGTGAATACATCTCTGGCGAGTTCAAGGATTTCTGAAAAGCAGAAGGGATTCGAAGAGAGCTCATAACTCCCCATAACCCACAGCAGAACGGGGTTGCTGAGCGCAAGAACAGAACGATCGTGGGTGATGCACAGGTGATGTTGCATGATCAGGGCCTACCCCTTCACTTGTGGGCAGAAGCATGCAATACAACAGTTTATGTGCAGAACCGTTGTCCTCACAGGATACTTGGCATGAGTACACCCGAGGAGGCTTATTCTGGTAAGAAGCCTGATCTTTCTCATTTGAGGATTTTTGGTGCTAACGTTTACATGCATGTGACGAAGGATGCCAGGAAGAAGTTGGAGCCGACCGTAGAGGTTGGGATATTTGTGGGGTACACTGATACGCCCCACAACTATCGTGTGTATTTGCCAGACAGTGGTAAGACTGTTGTGCGACGGGATATAAAATTTCAGGAGGAGAAAGCCATGAAGTGTTCGCTTGAGAGGGAGCCACACTTGCATGCAGATGAGGAGCTATTAGTTCCTAAAGATGAGCTTCAGGGTGTGGATCAGCCATAGGATGAGGTTCATGGAGTGGAAGAGACCACTCATGCAGCACCAACCATTAGAGGGCGAAAGCGCTTGGCAGAAGCTGAGCGATTGGCTCAAGATGCAGAGAAAGTTGTAGGACCACCTACAACCCAACGCAGGCAGAGACAGTCACCTGATTGGTACACTGGATACATGGCTCTTATGAGAAAATGTGTTGTGACTGAGCCATCCTCTTTCGAGGAAGCTGTGGAAGATCCCGCATGGGTAGATGCCATGGTGGAAGAGTATGATTCGATTGTCAGAAACAGTGCATGGGAGATTATCCCAAGGCTGGAAGGGAAATCAGTGGTGGGTTCGAGATGGATCTATAAAGTTAAGCAAGAAGCTGACGGGAGTGTGGAGAAGTACAAGGCAAGATTTGTTGCCTGAGGCTTTTCACAGATAGAGGGATCGATTATGAGGAGACCTTTGCACCTGTCGCAAGGTATTCTTCCATACGGACGATTCTTGCTCTCTCAGCGTAGATGGGGTGGCACATTCATCATATGGATGTGAAGACTGCATTCCTCAACAGAGTCATTGAGGAGGAGCTGTACATTGAGCAGCCCGAAGGTTTTGAGGTCTTCAGTAGCGAGTCGCATGTGTTCAGGCTCAAGAGAGTGTTGTATGGGTTGAAACAAGCACCACGTGCTTGGTACACACAGATAGAGAGTTATTTCATCGGACTTGGATTCTCCAAGAGTGAGGCGGATCCTAACCTATACCAGATTGTGGTGGAAGGTAAGTTGCTTATCATTGTACTTTATGTAGATGATTTGATTCTAACGGGTGATGAGCTATTGATACTTTCATGCAAGGATGATCTTGCTAAGGATTTTGAGATGAAGGACTTGGGCCTCCTTCATTATTTCCTATGATTGGAAATTTGGCAGTGTAGTGATGGACTATTTGTTTCTCAGGGTAAGTATGCTCGGTAGATACTGGAGAAGTTCAACATGCATGGCTGCAAGCCTGTTGATACTCCTCTTCCTGGAGGTTGGAGGAAGGAGGATGCCACTTCGGCAGAAGAAGTGGATGCCACTGTTTATCGACAGTTGGTGGGGTCGCTTATGTATCTGGTCAATACACGACCCGATATATGCTATGTTGTTAACCATCTTTCACAAGCTATGGTTAAGCCAACTAAGCTCTTCTGGAAGGCAGGAAAGCATGTATTGCGTTATTTGAGAGGCACATCGAGATATGGTTTGTGGTACAGACAGGAGGATGAGGTGAAGCTATGTGGCTTCACGGATGCAGATTGGGCAAGGAGCCCAACGGACAGAAAGAGCACATCAGGAGGGGTCTTCAGTATCGGGTTGACAACAGTTTCTTGGTATAGCAGGAAGTAGAGATCCGTGGCACTCAGTTCAGAAGAGGCCGAGTATATGGCATCAAGTTTGGCTGCATGCGAGGCTATATGGATGAGGAAGATCCTGGTCAGTTTGTTCGGTTCTCACTTGGAGCCTACTATGATTTACTATGATAACCAGAGTTGCATTAAACTCTCAACTAATCCTGTATTTCATGATAGATCTAAGCATATTGACATCAGGTACCATCATATCAGAGATTGTGTGCAGCGAAGAACCATGTTACTTTCATACATTCCAACGGAGGATCAGGATGCTGATATCTTGACGAAGGCGCTCACCAGGAGCAAATTCGAATACCACTGAGGCAGGATAGGGGTTGCTGATAATCCATATCTTGTTGAGAGGGAGTGTTGAGAATGCAACAAGATGATGGAGCTTAGTGGAAAGGAGTCGCCTTCACTAAGTGGGCCCGCAGGCATATTATGGTGCAAAGTCTATTTTTAGATTGTATATTTTTAGACATATGGATCATGGTCTATGAGTTGCAGGATGCTGTTTATGGATGATTGGTCATGTTGGGAAAAATAGATGGACTTCTATTTTTGGATCGTAACAGGAGTGATCAGAGTCTATTTTTAGACTACTAGTCAAAAATAGAAAAGTCAAATATTATTGTCTCATAATAATATTTAGACTATAAACTTTATCTCATCCTCTTGGAGCAATTCAGTTGGAGCTATAGATGTGGCACATGCAGCTTTCAAAAGGAAATACGCTTTCCTTATGAGTCAGTTGAGCTATTGCATGCATGACATCAGTTAGAACTCATGCATGTGCGTTCTGTGGAGTTGATGGAGTTGTGTTCAGTTTGACTTTGTTAAACTAGTTGTAATTAGTCTAACTGCAAATAGACTAATGATGAGTTTTGTGAATTAATTATTAAATCATAATGCAACTGAAGAATACATCAGTTAACTCAGTGCATGTACAGTTTAGTGGAGACAGGTGTTAGAGGTTGAGATTACTGTCAGTTGTGACTATAGTTGTGCTTGAGATCTTGCACAATCAATGGATTGAGTATGCCCATGAGGATTGCATAGTATATGCCCAGTGAAATAGCCTGTGCTCACATGATTTTCAGTGTGAGTGATTTTCACATGGTATTGTGTGCAATAGAGGCAGGCAAAGCAGCGAAGGAGATTTGAACTTGTGACTTGTTCGGATCTGAGCTAGTTTTGTGTGTAACAGGTGGAGATAGTGCTGGATACTTGTGAGGAGTATTGTACTATGTAATGTTACATGTTCTCAATTATTAATATACAGATATTGTGGGGTTTTCAGCTGTAAGCTTTCCCCGGGATACATACTGTGTTAATGTGTGCATGTTATTGATGTTTCATTCTTTTTGATGTTGCTAGATTGTTGATCAACGTACAGGAGGTTATGTATTATGCATGTATTCCATAATAGTGTATAATCGGGATAATCTCTGTTGAATATGTGTTTATTATTCAAAATTTCTACAATCAGAGTGGTCTGAGCTTCCGATGGGATCCTGTAAGGCATTCTTTCTGAAAATGCAACCAAACTTTGTCTCCCACATGAAACTTGTGTGGCACCCGATGTTAATCATGTCACTTCTTGTATTGGGCATTTGACTTCTCCAAGATGTCGTAAACCTAATGGCGGATGTGTTGGATGCGTTCAATAAATCTAGTCACTTCATCAACTTCAGACAATACATGTGTGGATTATCTGTGTAGTCACATGAGGCATGGCAACATCAATCAGACACAATGGTTTAAATCCTAGACCCACTTGAAAGGGACTATGACCGGTTGAGCTATGGAGAGCTCTATTATAACTATGCTATACATAAGGAAGACTCTCATCCCAGGTTCGTGGATTCTTGGAGTTGTACATGTAGAGTATGTGCACTATCATCCTATTGACAAACTTCGTCTGGCCATCAATCTGGGGATGGAACGCAGTCGACTTGGTGAGGTTTGTGTCCAATAGTGTCCATAGGCTTAACCAGAATGTGCTTAGGAACCTATTATCTTGATCTGATATAATGGTCTATGGGATCCCAAAATGTACCCATACTCGTTCAAAGAAGAGTTTGGAAGTTTCCTCTGTTGTGATACTCTTCTTGTAGGCTGCCAATATAGCCATCTTAGAAAATTTGTCCACGACCAAAAATACACAGTCATTACCATGTTTGGTAGAAGGGAGGCCATACATATAGTCCATGGAGATGGATTCCCACAACTGGCTAGGAGTAGGCAGAGGAGTGTACAAGCCTTGCTTCTTGATGGTTGGCTTGGCGATGGCACAGACAGTGTAGGATCTGATATATTTCCCAACTTCTAGCTGGATTTTGGGCCAGTAAAAGTACTATTGTAGTACAAACACAATTTTCTCCACACCAAAGTGTCTTGCGACCCAACTATAGTGTGCCTCCCAAATCATCTTGGCACACTCACTTGAAGGAACACAAAGGTGGCCTAGGTAGCATAATAATGCGTCCTGGAGGTAGAAATCAGGAACTTGATTTCCATATACTAGCATATGGTATTTGGAGGCAAACTCTGGATCATTTTTGTATAGGTGTGACCATCTAGAGGTCTTGTGGCCACAAGAGTTGAGAACAATAGTCAATGCTGCAACTGGGGGCTGGTTGAGGTAGTCTGCAACATTATTGGTGCTGCCCTTTTTATATTTAATGCTCAAGTGGAATTGTTGCAGATATGTAGACCACTTCTGATGGCGATCGTTCTACAACTTCCCTTATTTTTGTATAAACTTAAGAGGTTGATGTTCGGTGTGGATGTTCATCTCCTTCCCCAGAATGTAATGCTTCCATTTTCGGCAAGCCTGCATGATGGAATACATATCTTTATCATAGGTGGGGTACTTCCAAATTATATTAGAAAGTGTTTCACTATTATAGGCCACTGGATGTTGTGCTGGGTGAGGACTACACCAATAGCACAGTCTGAGGCATCTGTCTCGATTTCAAATGCTACAATGTGAGTACTGGTGCAGAGCAGATTCGGTGCTTCAAATCAACAAATGCCTTATGTTAGGACTTGGATTAGGATAACTTTTATTTCGCCCTACCCTCAGTAATTTGACTCAAAGGCCAAGTGATATGGAAGAATCCAAACACAAACCTCTGATAAAAATTTTTGAGGCCCAAAAAGCTGCAAAGCTCCATTACAGTGGTCGGGGTTGGCCAATCCCGAATGACTTGGATATTAGTTGGATCTATATGCATGCCACGCTCATCTATGATGTAACCCAAATATTGGACTTGGCTCATGCCAAATGTGCATTTCTCCAAGATGGTACACAATTTGTGCTGTTGAAGGGTTTGAAAGACCTACTGAATGTGTTGCAAGTATTCTTCCCAACTCTTGTTGAAGATGAGGATGTCGTCTAGATAAAAAATCACGAATGAGTTGGTGAAGGGCCACAAGATGTCATCCATTAGCCTCATAAAAGTAGCAGGGGAATTTGTCAACTTGAAGGACATAACCAACAATTCAAAAAGGTCTTTCTTGGATTTGAAGGCAATCTTCGGTACATCTGTGGGCTCTACTAGAACCCGGTGATAGCCAGACTTCAGATCGATCTTGTTGAAATACTTGGCCCCCTTGAGTTGTTCCAGAAGGTCATCAATCCGTGGGATTGGATACTTGTTCCTGATAGTGATTTTGTTTAGTGCTCAATAATAAATGTAGAGCCTCCAAGTCCCTCCTTCTTCTATACAAGTACAATTGGGCTCCCACAAGAAGAAGAACTTGGTCGGATGTGCCCTTTTTGAAGCAACTCCTAGATTTGACTCTTGATCTCTTGATTTTCCAGAAGGTAGCAACGATATATCGGCCTGTTCGGTAGAGGTGATCCAGGAGTCAGATCGATCAAATTCTTGATCTGACAGTGCAAGGGTACCCCTACGGATGAGGAGAAGATGTACTTGTATTCTTCCAAGGCCGTATCCACCTACTTCAAAAGCATGGAGGAACCCTTCCTGGGGGACATGGATGTGGCTACGATATTCCCCTTACTTTGAGAGAGAGCATAAAGAAAACAAATTTCCTAGTCTCAGAGGTGATCTTATTGCATCGCTTCACAGAGATGAAAGAGATGGCAATAGGTGGGGCTACCTCCGGTATCCTATATAACTTAATACCCAAAGAAATAATAACAGAGTGGGTCTAGACTCATATACAACATGTCACTTACACAAGTATGGTTGTCCTAATAATACATCTCAAACTTCAAGAGGAGAAACATCACACAGTACCTTATCTGTGAAGGGCTTAATGTTATAGGGAAGATGACACTGCTGGTTGAAGTAGAGATCTCGTCCTTGGTGAATCCACCCGATGGTGTATGGTTGCAGATGTGTTGTAGTCGGTAGGCCAAACCACTTCATGACTTATGCTGAAATGAGGCTTTTTTGGCTCCTGTTGTCGATAATGGATTAGAATGGAGAACCCTTCACTCACATCTATGAGTGGAATAGGTGTTCCCCCTCCTTTGGATCTTTAAGATAAATATTCTAAATCTTGGTGGTGCCATAGTGGCACTGGGCTCCGCATCAATGATTTGCTTCCCTTTATCATTCCCCTTGTTGGGTTCTCAATCAGAGTTGGAACATGCATCTGACTCCAAACCCTTTAGCTCAGCCACCAGTGACTGCTTGGTACGGCACTCACTTGTGTTGTGAGTGGAGCTCTTATGGAACTCACACCACTTTCTTGTGTCCTTTGTCTTTGTGGTGTTGTTCTTTGTTTTCGGCTTGAGTGAGTTATCCTAGGTCACCATGCCTTGTCTTTTCCCTTTGCTCTGCAGTTTGGGGGCACCTTTCCCTTTCTTCAGATTCACATATCCAAAGTCTCACTTTTTCTATTTAAACTTCTGCTCAATATTGACAGTATAGCGGTACGCCATGCTGAGCGAGGAGATTTCCATGAACTCCATCTCATCCTGGATGTACTTGTGTAGGCAATCGTAGTACTTGAGTACCAAGTGTTTATCAGAATCCTTGATACCTAACTTTGTGCGAAGGGTATGAAAAATATTGGTAAACTATGGCACGTCTTGGTCCCTTCCCTGTCGCAGTGTGGTCCACTTTATGTATTTATTGTCATATCTCCTGACAGGGTAGTACTGCTCCTTGATGGAATCCCGGAACAAATTCCAAGTGGGTGCGACTAAAAATAGTGAGGGTGTACTTTTTTCCTTTTTCTCATAGTAGGTTTCCCACCAGTCCTTGACATGGGGGGTGGCTTTAAGAAGTGCAAAAGTAATATTTTCCCAACTAGAAAAATCATGAACAAAAAAGTATCCTTCTAACATATTTAAGCATTTATATACAGTGTTCGCGTCTATCTAACCCTCAAATATGGGTATGTCAAAGTTAACTTGTGCCTTAAAGGGTTTGGCGCTTCCAAAGTAGCTGCTAGAAGGAGATGTGTCGCCCTTGGGTAGCCGCTGAAGGATTTGGGAAAAGTTGTCCAACATCACGTTCCTTTGTCACTTGAGGGCTTCTTTGAGCAATATTTTGAAAGGATCTCCTGCCCCCTCATCTTTCTTTTGTTCCGCCATGGGAGGCCGTCGAGATTTGCGAGGTTGGTCTTGCAAAGGTTCAACCAGTTCGAGGCCTAACTCCTTATATCCCGACCTCGTTGGGACATGCAAAGAAAAATAGAGAAAGAGTAGATCACTCTGATACCACTAATCTGAACTTAAACATGAATGCAAAAATTTACAGCTATAACCATAAATATAGTAATGCAGTAGAAATAACACTTCATTTCATTAATATCAAATAATGAAATATGCTTACAAACAAAATGGAAATAAGATTAGCTCGGACGATGGTAGATTATCTCTGAGAAGGGATGTGGTAGCTACATGCCTTTGAACTATGTTACAATGAGGCTTGAAGGCCTATTTATTATTGAGAAACAATGGAAAACATTAAACATCCAAAAACCTAACCCTAGGAGATGAAGCGCCAAAACTATGGGCCCCGTTTGGGTAAATTGGTACATCAACTTCTCGGGTTCAGGACTCTAGCATATGATCTTTGTTTGATGTGCACAATACCTCGTTAGAAAGATCTATCCAAGGACTAAAACTTTTAAGGCGTGAGCATGGTTTTAAGATCCATGATGGCCTCATTTTTCCCAAAAAACGTCTCTTAGGGCCTCAAAACGGCTCCGGAAGTTCAGGACCCAAAAAACTGCCAAAAGTAGTAAATTGTGCTACAATTAATGAAACTAAAAAACTAAAAGAGACAGTGGTGGGGGTCCAAGTGGAATAGTCAGGTGGCCACCAACATCCACCTGGATCATATTTGTGGGTCAACCTACTTCTAAACTTAGTCAAAATTGCATCACAGGTCAAAACAAATGGTGAAAAAGGCTGCTACAGGTGCCCTGTATTGCTACAGGAAGGCCTGTAATGCTACAGGAAGGTTTCTGAGAAGGTTTAGGAGGTAGGAATGATGATTTCAAGGGATGGTAAGGTGGATGGAGGTTGGGGTAGATGGATGAAAGGTGGCCAACACCCCTATCCAAGCTTAGAACCTTAGGAAGGCATGTTTTTCACTAGGAGAGCTGCTCACGGTGACCTAAGGGAATGATCTCAAGAACATAATTTGGGATTCATCAAAGAGGGTGAAGAAGTCCAAGATGGAGATGGTGAAAGGCCCCTTTCCTGTAGATCCAAAAAACCCTACAACATCACATGCACATACTCTTTTATCATTGACAAAATGAAACAACTAATAGTGGAAAAGATGAGTTTAATTTGTTGGGCGTGGAGCCTAATTATCTTCTTTATTTATAGTTCTTTGTTTCATTCGTATGTATGCCCCAGGAAGATTGTACAACCCTCCACGCAGGGGGCTGCGGGGGATAGCAGGGGTTCAGGGGCAGTGCCCTCGAAACCAAAAAATAGATGTAAAATTGCCTTGTAAAATATTATAATTTCGTTGTCAATCTGGACCGTTCATTAGGCGGATGATCTGACAGTAGAAGTTATTTTTAATTTAGGGTTTTTTTCCCTGCAAGGAAACTCCTTGCTATATATGAGGGAATTGTATTGTGGCTATGCATATGTGTATTCCAAGCAAGAAATACAGAGGAGATTGTGTGAGAGTGAAGAGGAAATTACAATGGATCTGTTGTAGGTTGTATCTCTTCGTTTTGCTGGATAATATGAAAGGAAGAACTGGTTATTTCTTCGTGGATGTAATCCAAATTGGGTGAACCACATATATTTGTGTCTCTCTTGTTTTATGCATTTTATGTGTTTGTATTTCTGCAATATTTTATGTGTTCCATTTCTCTGTAATATATAATTTTCTAACAACTAGTATCAGAGCCGAAGGTCTATTTGGTTAATAAACTCGCAGGAGAGAAGGGTTCTTGGTTCGAGTGGGAGAAATGGCCGAAGATGGTAGGTTTAGGGTCAAAAATTTTAACGGCCAAAACTACCAATTGTGGAAGATGGAGATGGAAGATTATCTGTATCAAAAAGATCTCTACCTACCATTGAGCAGAAAGGCAAAGAAGCTAACAAGTATGGAAAACACAAAATGGGATATTATCGACAGAAAGGCACTTGGAACAATACGACTGTGCCTAGTGGCATCGATAGCCTTTAATATTTCAAAGGAAATGACAACAGAGGGTTTAATGTTGGCATTGGCCAAACTATATGAAAAACCCTCAGCCTCAAATAAGGTATTTCTTATGAAGTGTTTATTTAATATGAAGATGTTAGAAGGTGGATCTATTGCTGATCATTTAAATGAATTTAATACGGTTACCAGCCAATTAAATCTATGTAGGGGTAAATTTTGATAATGAAATTAGGGCTCTGTTATTTCTGTGCTCATTGCCAGAAAGTTGGAATGGTTTAGTTATGGCCATTAGTAACTCTGTCTCTAGATCTAGTACTTTAAAGTTTGATGATGTTGTCGGTGCAATCATTAGGGAGGAAATGCGATGCAAAAGCTCTAGTGAGACATCAAGTAATGCTTTGATTGCAGAGATTAGGGGAAGAAAAATGGAAACATGAAAGAGCCTAGGATATAATAGTAATTCAAGGAAAGGCAGATCCAAGTCTAGATCGGGGATAGTGTGCTAGAAATGCAGGAATAAAGGACATCTGAAGAAAGACTGCAAGTCTCGGAAGGGAAAAGAAGGAGACGCGCAACAAGAAAACAATCATGAAGTGAGTGTGACAGGTGATGTGTTGCAAGATGCTTTGATTATTTCTCTATAAAATATTATTGATGTCTGGGTGGTAGATTCAAGGGCCTCATTCCATGCCACACCTGATAGGAAACATTTTCATGACTATGTTAAGGAGATTTTGGATAGGTTTGTTTGGGTGATGATAAACCCTGTAAAATCATTGGAATGGGTAAAATTTTCATAAAACAACAGAATGGAAACCAATGGATATTGAAGGAGGTAAGGCATGATCTAGATCTGAAGAAAAATCTGATTTCAACAAGGCAGTTGGGAGGTGAAGGTTGTGTAACTACTTTTACATATAAAACCTGGAAGGTCACTAAAGGAACCCTGGTAGTAGCAAAGGAGAAAAGGTTGGTACATTGTATTTATGCAATGGTATTTTGAATTTTGTTAATTCTTTAACCTCTATAGGAGCATATACAACATTGTGGCATCATAGGCTTGGGCACATGAGTAAAAATGGGATGCATATTCTTCACTCAAGAAATTTGTTTCCAGGTTTGAAGCATGTTGATTTAGAATTATGTGAGAATTGTGTTTATGGAAAATAGAAGAGAGTCAGATTCCTCAGAGTTGGGAAAGAAAACAAGAGCGAAAAATTAAAGGTTGCGAATACAGATGTATGGGGAACTGCTCAAGTATCATCTCTCAGTGGCTCTCACTATTATGTTACTTTTATTGATGATGTAACCAGAAAAAATGGATTTATTGTATTCGAAATAAATTTGATGTATTTGAAACTTTCAAGAAATGGAAATCTTTGGTTGAGAATGAGACAGGAAAAATATTGAAGTGTCTGAGATTAGACAATGGAGGTGAATATTGAAACAAAGAGTTTGATAAGTACTATTCAGAGAATGGAATTCGCAGAGAGAAGACAGCTCCAGGAACACCACAAGAAAATGGTGTGTCAGAAAGGATGAACAGGACAATCATGGAGTGTGCAAGGTGCATGAGATTGCTTGCAGGGATGCCTTTACAATTTTGGGTAGATGCTATAGATACTGTTGTTTATCTAATAAATAGAGGACCTTCAAGTTCCTTGGATGGAGGTATACCAAAGGAGGCATGGACAGGTAAAATGGTAAACTACTCATTTTTAAAGACTTTTGGTTGTGAAGCTTTTGTCCACATTAATAAAGAAAATAAAACAAAGCTTGAGGAAAAATCAAAGAAATGTACCTTTATTGGATATGGTGTTAGTGATTTTGGTTATCACTTATATGATTACAAAAATCATAAAATCATTAGGAGAAGAGATTTCATATTCAATGAAAAGGTTTTGTATAAGGATCAGATGCAGGAAAAGAAACAAGAAAAAAGAAAATAGAGAATACACAGTGCTTGATAAGATCACACAAAAAGTAAAGGTGCCTAAAAATCATAATGATCAACAGCTAGAACAAAAAAAAAAACCACAACAATAACAGGCACCTCAAACACCTGAAAGTGGTGTTAGAAGATCTACCAGGATAAGCAGACCACCTGAAAGATACTCTCCTTCATTATATTATGTATTGTTGACTGATTTTGGTGAACCAAAATGTTATGAAGAAGTAGTGTAGGCAGAAACCAGGAAGAAGTGGGAGCTATCCATGAAAGAAGAGATGGAATCCTTGGTACATAACAAGACTTGGGATTTAGTCAGCTTACCTGTTGCTAAAACAAAATTTCAAAATAAATGGGTTTATAGGTTGAAGGAAGAAGATTGAGGTAGAGAAAGGTATAAAGCTAGACTTGTGGTGAAGGGGTTTGCACATAAAAGAGATATAGAATTTGATGAGATATTTTCTCCTATTGTTAAATGAATTCAATTAAAACTATTTTAAGTCTAGTAGCAACAAAATATTTTCATCTTGAGCAGTTAGATGTAAAGACA
The DNA here is from genome assembly GCA_031772625.1 of Pinus tabuliformis. Lineage (NCBI taxonomy): Eukaryota > Viridiplantae > Streptophyta > Pinopsida > Pinales > Pinaceae > Pinus > Pinus tabuliformis. The sequence goes on from CM062815.1 coordinate 418,622,839, forward strand.
ACCTTTCTCCATGGGGATTTGGAGGAAGAGATATATATGTAGTAGCCATAAGGATATGAGGTCAAAGGGAAGGAGAAACTAGTGTGCATGTTGAAGAAGAGCTTGTATGGATTAAATAGGCTCCAAGGCAGTAGTATCTAAAATTTGACAGTTTTATGTATGAACAAAGTTATACTATATGTCACTCTCATCATTGTGTTTATTTCAAAAGGAAAAATTATGGAAGCTATATTATATTATTATTGTATGTAGATGACCTTCTTGTTGCAAGGTCTAACATGCAGGAAATAAATGTGCTGAAGGAAAATTGGAAAATTCATTTGCAATGAAGGATTTTGGTGCTGCAAAACAAATCCTTGGTATGAGAATAACTAGAGACAGGAAAAATCACAAATTAACATTGTCTCAGAGTGAGTACATACAAAAGGTGTTGGAAAGATTTAATATGCAGAACGAAAAACTAGTTACTACACCTTTGGCTAGACATTTCAAACTAAGTATGGAGATGTGTCCCAAGAATTAGGAAGAGATGGATTATATGTCTAAAGTTCCATATGCATCAGCAGTTGGAAGATTAATGTATGTAATGGTTTGCAAAAGTCCTGATATTTCACATGTAGTGGGATTTGTAAGCAGGTACATGAGCAATCCAAGAAAATAACATTGGATGGTAGTGAAGTGGATTCTCAAGTATTTGAGAGGTACCAAATATCAAGAATTATGCTTTGCTGGTTCAAACATTGCTCTACAGGGATACGTTGATGCAGATATGGTAGGTGATAGAGATAATAGGAGGAGCACCACAGGGTATGTGTTTAATGTAGGTGGAACAACTGTCAATTGGGTTTCAAAATTGCAGAGTGTTTTTGCACTCTCAACGACGAAAGCAGAGTATGTTGCTACTACAGAGGCTAGTAAAGAAATGATTTGGTTACAAAGGTTTCTGGACGAATTGGGTAAGAAGCAGGAGTTTGACAAGTTATACAGTGACAAACAGAGTACCATTCATCTTGCAAAGAACTCTGCATTTCATTCCAAGACTAAACATATAAAGTTCAAGTACCATTTCATATGGTCAATGTTGGAAGATGGACAATTGAAGCTAGAAAAGATACACACTAGCCAGAATCCTGCAGATATGTTAACAAAAGTTGTAACCAGGGAGAAACTAAGATTCTGCTCAGTTTCAATTGGTCTTCAAGTATGATGATGAAGATGAGAAACAACAGGGTCCAAAGTGGATTCATTGTCTAGCAAAATGAAGCAGTGTTAGAGCTGCTATCATCAGTCTCCAAGTGAGAGATTGTTGGGTGTGGAGCCTAATTATCTTATTTGTTCAGAGGTCTTTGTTTTAGTAGGATGTATACCCTAGGAAGACTATACACCCCTCCAGATGGGGGGTGCGGGGGGGGGAATTTCCCCCCTGGCTAGGGGGTCTGGGGCCAGCACCCCAGAAGAAAAAAAATAGATGTAAAATTTCCTTGTAAAATATTAAAATTTCGTAGTCAATCTAAACTGTTCATTAGGTGGATGATCTGATGGTAGAAGTTATGTTTAATTTAGGTTTTTTCCCTAGAAGGCAACCCCTCGCTATATATGAGGGATTTGTATTGCTGCTATGCATATGTGTGTTCTGGGCAAGAAAGTTAGAGGAGATTATGTGAGAGCGAAAAGGAAATTACAACGGATCTGTTGTAGGTTGTATCTCTTCATTTTGTTGGATAATATAAAAGGAAGGACTGGTTGTTCCTCCGTGGATGTAGCCCAAATTGGGTGAACCATGTATATCTGTGTCTCTCTTTTTTTATGCATTTTATGTGTTTCTGCAATATTTTATGTGTTCCATTTCTCTATAATATATAATTTTCTATCATAATTTAAATACCATCTAATCTATGCCAAAAACTTTGATCTAGTCAATAAATCAACTCCTAAGATATTATAAGCACATGCAAACAATATGACTAACATAGACCTTCTTCCAAGAAATCATAAACATAGTATTTTTGGACTGTGATTGTAGATCCTTCCATTCATGTTCCCATGGGAGAGATGAGATAGAGGTTGCAATCACAAGATTTTGAGGGGTTATTTTCTAATGAAATGCAGAAAACTAATAAACACTCTAAACTAAAAATAAATACCAATACATAAGAGGGACCTAAGCCACTAGGGTTGGGCCCAAACCCAAGAGCCTCAGCCCTCTGGAACTAACTCAGTGATTAACCAATAAGAAACTTCTCATTATCATTGCATCAATGTCAAATACATCACATAACCAATCAAAAATAATAATATCAAGTGCTTAAGCTTAATAACTTCCTAGTTGAAAACAAAGTTCGAATCCTAATGAGCTCTTTTGCATGTTTATTTATACAAGAGGGTAGCTACTAACAACTCCCTATAAAATAGGAATGTTTGTCTCCCAAAAATCAAGAAGGGTGGATCTTGATCTTCTTTAACTGCACTTTCTTGGCTACTAGTGACCTCATCTTGCTTGGCTGCCAATGACTAGAGTGTGGTGATTTTAGTTGATTGAGGGAATTAAGGAGGTGGATAACCTCCTAGAATCTCTCCATATTGTCTACTCTAAGCTCCTGCCTTGGAAACATCTAAAAAATGCTCAATTTCCTGCATTTAAACCATATTAGGCCACATGATATAGAAAAACATATTTTACCCCTCTCACTAAGCATAATATAATAAAAATTGTAAATAAATGTGAGAAATAGAGTTCTAAAGATGGAGGATGGAATTATGACCCTTATGATGTACCTATTTATGAGCCTCATCACTGATCTTTCAGGAAGAGCCACCTTGCATGTCACGTGAGGCAATGAAAGCAATATCGAAGATAGTAGATTGGTTTGCCTCACTAGATGGCACTTTCCTCAAGGTGTTCAACAAACATAAGTCTCCACATCTTTTATCGAGGTATGCCACTGATAACTTATTCATACAAGAGGTTACATATCATCTCTCCACAGGGTTGTCAGCAGCTTTGCACAAGAAGAAGAAATTACCTTGGCTAACTCTTCCTATGCAAATCAGATTGTAAGAGATCAAGAATATTAAAGTCATGGATACCGAAGGAAAGGCAATAAATTTTTTTTCATTCAATACACTGGGCTTCAATCCTATGATCCTTGGAATGTTTGTAGAGACCACTATGTGAGGATCCATTTCCAGTGGCTAAGTGAGAATTTTCACTGGCCAGGGGAGGAACCATGGAAGAATTGTTACAATGCCTCCAAGTCCCACGAGTTGGTCAGTTTTGTAGGAAATTCATAGGTTGCTCCATAGAAAGAAATCACTCAAGAGGAAGCACTAGCAGAAGAGCACAACTTAGTGTGTGAGAAAGGAAAGAGTAAGTTTGTGCACAACCCAGGGGGAGAGCAAAGCCACAAGATGAAAGAAGTCCCAATCATACTTAAAGAAGCCACATCAACAGAGAAGAAGAGGAAACAAAGGGTGCAGGAAGAAGAACAGAATGAGATGGAAGAACGAGAGCATAAGAGATTGGAGGAAGAAATGAAGAAGCTATAAGTTGTAATCCTATACAGAAATTACCCGGAGATGAATTCTCGAAAATAGAAAATAAACAATGACGAGAATATAAAAAAATACATAGAGATTTTCCATTGTATCCCAAAACCGGGACTACCAGATTGATTTTTCATTATATTCCTTTCAATGTTACAATAAATATATATACATGATAAAAAAATCATAAACCCCAATCCATTAACCCTCGATTAAAACATAATCGTAGTTCCCTTGACCAAATCTGAAAAATACCATGGGCAGAAAACCATCATGCCCAAAACCATGTGCAAAACCGATACAAAAAACCATAGGTAGGTCCTCCCACCTAATATAACATACACCCAACATTATCCCACTTGTTTTCTTCTTTTCCACAAAGGGGGTCACAGGAGAGCTTAGTCATTGGTCCCACTTTGCAACACCCATTGTTTCTCTACACCAAGAAAACTTCTTAGTGCTCACAAATTTCGTCAATACATCTGCAACATTCTTCAAAGTGTCAACCTTTACCAACAACACTATTTTTTCCTCAACCATATCCCTCACAAAGTGATACTTAATATCAACGTGATTTGTCTTTGAATGATAAGTAGGGTTCTTTGCCAAGAAAATTGCACTTTGGCTGTCACAATCTATCCTTATAGCTCATTATACAAACCCCATACTTGAACACAATATCTACAACCAAATTGCTTCCTTGCTTGCATGAGTGGTTGATATGTATTCTGCCTCTGTAGTTGAAAGTGCCACTATAGACTCTCCCTTTCTCATCCAGCTGAATGCACCTCCAAATAGGTTAAACGCACACCAACTTGTAGATCTTTTGCGATCCATATCTCCAGCCTAATCTACATCAACAAGGCCATGGATGTCCAAAACTCTAACCAATCCTGGTCTTCCTTGATAGCACATACCATAATCACTAGTGCCATGCAAATACCCAAAAACTCGCTTCACTGTTGTCCAATGCTCCTTCCCTGGTTTTGACATAAACCTGCTCAACGCTCCCACTGCATATGTAATGTCTCATCTATTACATACCATTGCATACATCAGGCTACCGACTGCACTTGTGTATGGAACACAGGACTTGTGCTCTTCCTCTTCTTGTGCCTTGGGACACTATTCAACATATAACTTTACACCTACAAGAATAGGAACCTTCACCAATTTACTATCCTGCATATTAAGCCGCTACAGTATTGCCTCGACATACTTCCCCTGGTTTAACCGGAGCTTCATCTTTTCCTAATATCATTTAATTTCCATACCCAAAATATAGTTTGCAGCACCAAGATCCTTCATGTAGAATTTGGAGGACAATTGGGTCGTCAAATATTGGATAATTTCTTTGTCATTTCCAATCAGCAACATATCATCCAAATACAAGACCAAATAAATAACAAGGTCACAAATTAATTTAAAATACACATACTGATCTGCTTTTCTTCTAGTGAAGCCAAGTCCCTGTATATATGTATCAAATTTCTGATACCACATCCTTGGTGACTATTTTAACCCATACAAAGACTTTTTTAACTTGCATACCAGTTCTTTCTTTCCCTTCACCACAAAGCTTTCAGGTTAGTTCATGTAGATCTCTTCTTCCAGATCCCCGAGAATAAATGTTATCTTCACATCCATCTATTCTACCTCAAAATCAAAAGAAACAACAACAAATAAAAGCAATCTAATAGAAGCTACCTTGGCAACAAGAAAAAAAATATCACTAAAATAAATTCTTGACACCTGGGAATAACCTTTTTCTACCAACTAAGCTTTGTATTTCTCCACCATCCCTTTTGCATTCATATTCTTCTTAAACACCCACTTTCTTCCAATGGGTTTCCTTCCAGCTGGCAACTCCACCAGATCCCAAGCCTCATTTTTGTCCAAAGATGTCATTTCATCAACGATGGCCTCTTTCCAGAGTTTTCCATCCTTTGAATCTACTGTCTCCCTGACAATTATGGGATCATCATCAGTAATAGATAAAGAAAATTTTGAACATAAAGTAGATGGACTATACCTTTCTGGTTTCCTTTTTCTCGAATTAATCTTCTCACAACTTAGTTTCTGGCTCTTCATCTTCTGATTCGTGTTTTGTTGTAGAGTCTGATTCTTTCTCCTTTAGCTCAAAATCTATCTTCTCATGTTCCTTTGGTAGGAATTCATGTTTAATAACATCTTTCACCTCTCTAAACACCACATCTCGGCTATACACAAACTTCCTTTCTTATAACCTTTTAAACCATCCTTATACCCAATAAATATGCACCTTTCAGATTTACTATCCAACTTAGTTATTTTTTTCCTTTGGAACATGTACATATGCATCACAACCAAATACCCTCAGATGAGAAAGAGAGAGTTTCTTACCAGTCCATACCTCATGTGGAGTCTCATCCTCCAACGCTGATGAAGGTGATCTATTAACTAGGTAACATGCAGTCTCCACCACCTCTACCCAGAATTCTTGTCTTAACCTAACACCATTGAGTATGCTTCTTGCCTTTTACATCAACGTCCTACTCATTCTTTCTGCAACTCCATTTTTTCTAAGGTGTGTATGGAGTAGTCTTGTGACGTGCTATACACACTTCTTACATAACTCTTCAAATTCATTCTTGGAGAACTCTCCACCATTATCTATCCTCATCACCTTTATCTTCTTTTCTGCCTAGTTTTCCACAAAAGCCTTAAATTCTTTAAACCTGTCAAAGACTTCAGATTTCTTCCTGAGGAAATATATCCATGTATTATGTGAGAAGTCAGTTATAAATGATACATAGTACATATACTTACCAAGTGATGAAACTGACACAAGTCTAAACACATCACTATGCACAAGCTCTAACATCCCTTTTGCTCTCTTAGCACTAGAGGGGAAACTCACTCAATTCTGCTTCCCATATACACAATGTTCACACAAATCAAAATCCAAAGAGAAATTAGACACACCTTCTAGCATACCATTATGATGAAGTATTCGATGTCCCTTCACTTTAATATGTCCAAGCCTTTTATGCCATAACATGGTCTTTTCTCCAAAGACAACTAGATTTTCTACTCCACTTTTAGGAACAAAAAAACTATTGCACCCATCAATAATAGTAATAACCATAGGCTTATATAGAGTTCCAATCCAAACTCTCTGCATAAATACCAGTGCTCCCTGAACCATCTTGCAGGTATCCTTCTCGAACACTGTTTTTACACCTGCATCATCCATCTTGCTTACAAAAATCAGATTTCTGGCCAATGCAGAAATATGCAGAACACTTCCAATGCAGAAATATGAAAAACACTCAGAAGTGTTCTAATCCTTCCACCATGCAACTTTAGCTTGAATTTTCCACGTCCGACAATTCTAGCCTTCCTATCATCCCCTAAGAAGACATCACCACCATCATATTTCTCATACTCGCAGAACCACTCCCTATGGCAAGTGAAGTGAAAGGTTGCACCTGAGTCAATCAACCATGCCCCATGATCCCCATGATCTACATCCCCACCTTCATCTAAGGTGTTTTTTTCCTCTGTAGAAGGAGCATCATCAAATCTCTTTCCTTTCTTAGAGATTTATATCTACAGTCCTTTTTGAAGTGCCCTCACTTTCCACATTTCCCGCACACCTTTACAATTTTTCGTGGAGATTTATATCTCCCTCTAGATTTTTCTCTCCGACTCGAGGACTTATTTTTGTTTTTGTTTTGGGACCGTCTTCGTACAAACAAGGCATCTCCATTCTATCCCTCCATATTTTTCGTCTCATCTCCTCCAACAACAAGGATGAGACTATTTCATCAAACTTCAAGGTAGTTGTATTGCTACCTATTGCAACAAGACTATCCCACGAATCTGGTAGACAACACACAAAACTGATGCACTTATCTTCATCTGAAATTTTAATATCAATAGATACAAACTGTCTTACCAAGGTATTAAAGGCATTCAGATGCTCTGTCATTTAGTCTCCATCCTTCATCCTTAGTTTATACAAATTTTTCCGTAGGAACAATTTGTTCACCAGAGACTTAGATTGATACAAAGTCCCTAACATGTCCCACAAAGCCTTCACCGCAGATTCCCCTAATACATTTAACAATATTGAATCTAAGATACAAAACCATATTGTGCTCTTTTCTTTCTGATCAAAATTTTCCCACTCTTCATATGACTTTTTCGTTGGTTTAGTACTCAGATCTACGATGATCCACTGATGTTTACCCACCAGAAGATCCTCCATCTTCAGTTTCCACAACTCAAAACTCTGACCATTAAATTTCTCGATCACTATCTTTCCACTGCTCACCATCTTATTTCACTGATAGAATCGATCCCATAGATCTCCCACCGAACAAGGTCTACCACAGGCCTGAGAAAAACCCCTCAGCAGCAAGGCGTCACCTTTAAGCCGAAACAACTCTAATATCAAATGTAGGTTTTAACCCTGTACATATATTACCTGCATACAAATTCTAAAAACCAAAAAATAAATAATGACGAGAATATAAAAGAAATATATAGATATTTTCCCTTGAATCCAAAAATCAGTACTACCAGATTGATTTTTCATTATATTCCTTTTAGTGTTACAATACATATATATACATGCTGAAGCATTCATAAACCCCAATCCATTAACCGTGGATTAGAACATAATCATAGTTCCCTTGACTGGATCTACAAAATACTATGGGCAGAAAACCATTAGACCCAAAACCATGTTCAAAACCCATGCACAAAACCATAGGTAGGTCCACCCACCTAACAAAACACACACCCAACATTCTCCCACATGTTGTTTTATTTTCCACACAGGGGGTCACAAGAGAGCTTAGTCATTGGTCCAACCCTACAACACCCATTATTTCTCTACACCAAGCAAACTTCTTAGTGCTCACAGACTTCGTGAATGCATCTGCAACATTCTTCAAAGTGTCCACCTTTACTAGCAACACCCTTTTTCCACAACCATATCCCTCAAAATGTGATACTGAACATCAATGTGCTTTGTATTTGAATGATAAGCAGGGTTCTTTTCGAAGAAAATTTCACTTTGGCTATCATAGTCTATCCTTATAGCTCTTTTTACTAACCGCATACTTGAACACAATCTTTGCAACCAAACTGATTCCTTGCTTGCATGAGTGGCTGCTATGTATTCTTCCTACGTAGTTGAAAGTGCCATTATGGACTGTCTCTTACTCATTCAACAGACTACACCTCCAAATAGGTTAAACACATACCCACTTGTAGATCTTCTCCAATCCATATCTCCAACCCAGTCTCCATCAACAAAGCCATGGATTTCCAAAACTCTTTCCAATCGTGGTCTTCCTTGGTAGCACATACCATCATCACTAGTGCCACGCAAATACTTGAAAACCTGATTCACTGTTTTCCAATGCTCATTCCCTAGTTTTGACATAAACCTGCTCAATACTCTCACTTCATGTGCAATGTATGGTCTATTACAGACCATTGCATACATAAGGCTACCTACTGCACTTGTGTATGGAACATGGGACATGTCTTCTTCCTCTTCTTGTGTCTTGCGACATTGTTCAAAAAATAAATTTACACCTACAGGAATAAGAACCTTCACCGATTTACTATCCTGCATATTAAACCTTTGCAATATTGTCTCGACATACTTTCTCTGGTTTAACCATAACTTCCTCTTTACTTGATATTGTTTAATTTCCATGCCCAAAATATAGTTTGTAGCACCAAGATCCTTCATGTCGAATTTGGAGGACAATTGGGTCTTCAAGCCCTAGATAATTTCTTTGTCATTTCCAATCACCAACATATCATCCACATACAAGACTAGATAAATAACATGATCACTAATTAATTTAAAATACACATAGTGATCGGCTTTGGTTCTGGTGAAGCCAAGTCCTCGTATATATGTATCAAATTTATGATACCACATCCTTAATGATTGTTTTAATGCATACAAAGACTTTTTTAACCTACATACTAGTTCTTTCTTTCCCTTCACCACAAAGCCTTCAGGTTTCTTCATGTAGATCTCTTATTCCAGATCCCCATGAAGAAACATTGTCTTCACATCCATCTATTCTACCTCAAAATCAAAAGCAACAACATTAGATAAAAGTAATATAGCAGAAGATACCTTGGCAACAAGAGAAAAAATATCACTAAAATCAATTCCCGGCACCTAGGAATAAAAATTTTCTACCAACTGAGATTTGTATTTCTCCACATTTCCTTCTGCATTCATCTTCTTCTTAAACACCCACTTGGTTCCAATGGGGTTCCTTCTAGCTGGAAACTCCACTAGATCCCAAGCCTCATTTTTGTCCAAAGATGTGATTTCATCAACCATGGCCTCTTTCTAGAGTTTTCCATCCTCTAAATCTACTTCCTCCTCGACAGTTTCAGGATCATCATCAGTAATATATAAAGAAAAAATTGAACATAAAGTAGATGGACTATACCTTTCTAGTTACCTTCTTTCACGAACTGATCTTCTCACAGCTGAATTTTATGGCTCTTCATCTTCTGGTTCATGTTCTATTGTAGAGTTTGATTCTTTAGCTCAAACTCTATCTTCTCAGGTCCCTTTCATAGGAATTCATGTTTAATAAAATATTTCACCTCTCTAAACAACACATCTCAATTATACACAACCTTCATTGTTTCTGGGTTCCAAAGCTTATAAAATTTTAAACCATCATTATACCCAATAAAGATGCACCTTTCAGATTTACTATCCAAATTGGTTCTCTTCTCCTTTAGAACATACATATGCATCACAACCAAATACCCTCAGATGTGAAAGAGATGGTTTCTTACTAGTTCATATGTCATGTGGAGTCTCATCCTCAAATGTTGATGAAGGTCTTTTATTAACTAGGTAACATGAAGTCTCCATTGCCTCTGCCTCGAGTTATTGTCCTAACCCGACGCCACTGAGCATGCTTCTCACCTTTTCCATCAACACCATGTTCATTCTTTCTGCAACTCCATTTTTCTGAGGTGTGTATGGAGTAGTCTTCTAATGCACTATACCACACTTCTTACATAACTCTTCAAATTCCTTCTTGTAGGACTATTCACCATTATATGTCCTCAGCACCTTTATCTTCTTCTCTCTCTAGTTTTCCATCAGATCCTTAGATTATTTAAACCTCTCAAATACTTTAGATTTCTTCCTGAGGAAATATATCAATGTATTCCTTGAGAAGTCACCTATAAATGATACATAGTACACAAAATTACCTAGTGATGGAACTGACACAGGTCCAAACACATCACTATGAAAAAGCTCTAATATCCCTTTCTCTCTCTTAGCACCAGAGGGGAAACCCACCCTATTTTTCTTCCCATATACACAATGTTCATAGAAATCAAAATTCAAAGAGAAATTAGACATACCTTCTACCATAACTTTACCATGAAGTATTTGAAGGCCCTTCTCTCCAATATGTCCAAGCCTTTGATGCCATAACATGGTCTTTTCTCCAGAGACCACTAGATTTTTTGCTCCACTTTTAGGAACAACAAAACTGTTGCACCCATCAATAACAGTCCTACCCAAAAAATTGTACAGAGTTCCAATCCGAACTCCCCGCATCAAAACCAGTGCTCCTCGAACCATCTTGTAAGTATCTTTCTCGAACACTATTTTTACACCTACATCATCTATCATCCATTGAACAAGGTCTACCACAGGCCCGAGCAAAACCCCTTAGTAGAAAAGGCATCCTCTTGAAGCCGAAACAACTTTGATGCCAAATGTATGTTTTAACCCTATGCATAAATTACCTATAGACGAATTCTAAAAAATAGAAAATGAACAATGACGAGAATATAAAACAAATACACAGAGATTTTCCCCGGGATCTCAAAATCTCGACTACCAGATTTATTTTTCATTATATTCCTTTCAATGTTATAATACATACATACATATATCTATATATATATATATATATATATATATATACACACACACACACACATGTTGAAGGATTTATAAACCCCAATCCATTAACCCTGGATTAGAACATAATTTTGGTTCCCTTGACCAGATCTAGAAAATACCATGGAAGAAAACCATCGTGTACAAAACCATGTGTGAAACCCATGCACAAAACCATAGGTAGGTTGCCCACCTAATATAACACACACCCAAGATTATCCCACTTGTTGTTTTCTTTTCCACACAAGGGGTCATAGGAGAACTTAGTCATTGGTCTAGCCATGCAACACCCATTTTTTCTCTACACCAAGAAAAATTTTCAGTGCTCACAGACTTCATCAATGCATCTGAAGCATTCTTCAAAGTGTCGACCTTTACCAACAACACCTTTTTGTCCTCAACCACATCCCTCGCAAAGTGATATTGAACATCAATGTGCTTTGTATTTGAATGGTAAGAAGGGTTCTTTGCCAATAAATTTTCACTTTGGTTGTCACAGTCTATCCTTATATCTCTCTATACTAACCCCATACTTTAACACAATCTTTGCAACCAAACTGCTTCCTTGCTTGCATGAGTGGATTCCATGTATTCTGCCTCTATAGTTGAAAGTGCTACTACAAACTCTCTCTTGCTCAGCCAACTAAATGCACCTACAAATAGGTTAAAGACGTACCCACTTGTATATCTTCTTTGATCGAGATATCCAACCCAGACTGCGTCAACAAAGCCATGGATGTCCAAAACTCTGTCCAATCCTAGTCTTCCTTGGTAGCATAGACCATAATCACTAGTGCCACACAAATACCTGAAAATTTGCTTCACTATTGTCTACTACTCCTTCCCTGGTTTTGACATAAACCTGCTCAATACTCCCACTGCATGTGTAATTTCTAGTCTAGTACAAACCATAACATACATAAGGTTGTCGACTGCACTTGCGTATGGAACACAAGACATGTCCTCTTCCTCTTCGTGTCTCTTGGGACACGGTTCAACAAATAAATTTACACGTATGGGAATAAAAACCTTCACCGGTTTACTATACTGCATATTAAACCTCTACAGTATTGTCTCAACACACTTCCTCTGGTTTAACCAGAGCTTCCTCTTTACCTGATCTCGTTTAATTTCCATTCCCAAAATATAGCTTGTAGCACCAAGATCCTTCATGTCGAATTTGGAGGAAAATTGGGTCTTCAAATCCTGGATAATTTCTTCGTCATTTCCAATCAGCAACATATCATCCACATACAAGACTAGATAACTAACATAGTCACAAACAATTTTTTAAGGTGCACATAGTGATCTTCTTTGCTTCTAGTGAAGCTAAGTCCCCATATATATATATATATATATATATATATATATATATATATATATATATATATATATCAAATTTCTGATACCACATCCTTGGTGACTGTTTTAACCCACATAAAGAATTTTTTAACTTGCATAATAGTTATTTCTTTCCCTTTAGTGCAAAACCTTCACTTTGCTTCATGTAGATCTCTTATTCCAGATCGCCGTGAAGAAATTTTGTCTTTACATCCATCTATTCCACCTCAAAATCAAAATCAGTAGCAACATATAAAAGTAATCTAATATAATCTACCTTGGAAATAGGAGAAAAATTATCACAAAAAACAATTCCTGACACCTGGCAATAACCTTTTGCTACCAACTAAGCTTTATATTTATCCACCTTGCCTTCTGCATTCATTTTCTTCTTAAACACCCACTTGCTTCCAATGGGTTTCCTTCCAACTAACAACTCCACCAGATCCCAAGCCTCATTTTTATCCAAATATGCCATCTCATCAACCATGGCCTCTTTCCAGTGTTTTCCATGCTTTGAATCTACTGCCTCCCTGATAGTTCTAGGATCATCATCAGTAATAGATAAAGAGAAAATTGAACAGAAATAAAATGTACTATACCTTTCTGGTTGCCTTCTTTCTCGAGCTGATCTTCTCATAGCTAGAGTTTGTGGCTCTTCATATTCTAATTCCTGTTATGCTGTAGAGTCTGATTCTTCCTCCTTTAGCTCAAACTCTATCTTATCAGATTCCTTTGGTAGGATTTCATGTTTAATAACATCTTTCACCTCTCTAAACACCACATCTCGGTTGTACACAACCTTCCTTGTTTCCGAGTTCCAAAGCTTATAACCTCTTAAACCATCCTTATACCCAATAAAGAGGCACATTTCAGATTTACCATCCAACTTGGTTCTTTTCTCCTTTGGAACATGTACATATGCATCATAGCCAAATACCCTTAGATGTGAAAGAGAGGGTTTCTTACCGGTCCATACTTCATGTGGATTCTAATCCTCCAACGCTGATGAAGGTGATATATTAACCAAGTAACATGCAGACTCCACCTCCTTTGTCTAGAATTCTTGTCCTAACCTGACACCACTAAGCATGCTTCTTGCCTTTTCCATCAACGTCATGTTCATTCTTTCTGCAACTCCATTTTGCTGAGGCATGTATGGAGTAGTCTTATGACATGCTAAATAACACTTCTTAAAGAACTCTTCAAATTCCTTCTTATACAACTCTCCACCATTATCTGTCCTTAGCACCTTTATCTTCTTCTCTGTCTGGTTTTCCACCAGAGCCTTAAATTCTTTAAACCTATCAAAGACTTATGATTTCTTCCTGAGGAAATATATATGAATGTATTCCTTGAGAAGTCATCTATAAATGATACATAGTACACAGAATTAGTGAGTGATGGAACCGACACATGTCCAAACACATCACTATGCACAAACTCTAATATCCCTTTCGCCCTCTTAGGACTAGAGGGGAGTCTAACCTAATTATGCTTCCCTTATTCACAAAGTTCACATAAATATAAATCTAGAGAGAAATTAGACATACCTTCTACCATAACATTGCTATGAAGTATTCGAAGGCCCTTCTCTCCAATATGTCCAAGACTTTAATGCCATAACATGGTCTTTTCTCCAGAGACCACTAGCTTTTTCCACTTTCAGGAACCACAGAATTATTGCACCCATAAAAAATAGTACTACCCAAAATCTTTTCCAGAGTTCCAATCCAAACTCCCCACATAAATACTAGTGCTCCTCGAACCATCTTGCAAGTATCTTTCTCGAACACTATTTTTATACCTCCATCATCCATCTTGCTTACAAAAATCATATTCTTGGCCAATGTAAGAATATGAAGAACACCTGGAAGTGTTCTAATCCTTCCACCTTGCAACCTCAACTTGAATTTTCCATGTCTAACGATTCTATCCTTCCTGTCATCCCATAAAAATACATCACCGCCATCATATTTCTCATACTCACAGAACCACTCTCTATGGGGAGTGAAGTGAAAGGAAGCACTTGATTCAATTAACCATGCCTCATGATCTACATGTGTACTTGAAGAGGAAGCCAAGTACACATCCCCACCTTCATTTGAGGTGGTTTTCACCTCTGCTGAAGGAGCATCATCATATCCCTTTCCTTTCCCAGGAGTTTTAGATCTATAGTCCTTTTTGAAGTGCCCTTCCTTTCCATGTTTCTAGCACACCTTTACAGGTTTTCCTGGAGATTTAGATCGCCCTCTAGATTTAGATCTCCCATTCGAGGACTTATTTTTGTTTTTTTTCTTGGACCGTCCTTGTACAGACAAGGAATCTCCATTCCAGCCCTCCATATTTTTCCATCTCATCTCCTCCTATAGCAAGGACGAGAACATTTAATCAAACCTCAAGGTAATTATATTGCTACCTGTTGTAACAACTAGACTATCCCATGAATCTGGTAGGGAACAAAACAAGCTGATGCACTTATCTTCATCTGAAATCTTAATATCAACAGATAACAATTAGCTTACCATAGTATTAATGGCTTTCAGATTCTTTGTCATTGGTCCAACCGTGCAACACCCATACTTTCTCTACAACAAGAGTTATTCTCAATGCTCACAA
The DNA here is from genome assembly GCA_031772625.1 of Pinus tabuliformis. Lineage (NCBI taxonomy): Eukaryota > Viridiplantae > Streptophyta > Pinopsida > Pinales > Pinaceae > Pinus > Pinus tabuliformis. The sequence goes on from CM062815.1 coordinate 418,638,305, forward strand.
ACTTCATCAATTCATCTACAACATTCCTCAAAGTATCCATCGTTACCAGCAACACCTTTTTTTCCTCAGCCATATCCCTCACAAAGTGATACTAAACATGAATATGTTTTGTCTTTAAATGATAAGCAGGGTTCTTTGCCAAGAAAATTGAACTTTGGCTATCACAGTTTATCCTTATAGTTCGTTGTACTAACTCGATACTTGAAAACAATATTTGCAACCAAGCTGCTACCTTGCTGACATGAGTGGCTGCCATGTATTCTTTTGTTGTAGTTGAAAGTGCCACTATAGACTGTATCTTTCTCATCCAACTGACTGCACCTTCAAATAGGTTAAACACATACACACTTGTATATCTTCGCTGATCAACATCTCTATCCCAGTCTGCATCAACAAAGCCACGAATGTCCAAAACTGGCCTTCCTTGGTAGCATAGACCATAATCAATAGTACCACGAAAATACCTGAAAACCCACCTCACTGTCATCCAATGCTCCTTCCCTAGTTTTGACATAAACCTGCTCAATAATCCCATTGCATGTGCAATGCATGGTCTAGTATAGACCATTACATACATCAGGCTACAGACTACACTTGCGTATGGAACACGAGACATGTCCTCTTCCTCTTCTTATTTCTTGGGACTTTGGTCAACATATAACTTTACACCTATAGGAATAGGAACCTTCACTGGTTTACTATCCTGCATATTAAAACTTTGCAGTATTATCTCGACATACTTCCTCTAGTTAAACCATAGCTTCCTCTTTGCCCGATCTTGTTTAATTTCCATACCAAAAATATAGTTTGCAGTGCCAAAATCCTTCATGTCGAATTTGGATGACAATTGGGTCTTCAAATCTTGGATAATTCCTTTGTCATTTCCAATCAACAACATATCATCCACATACAAGACTAGATAAATAACAGGGTCAACAATTAATTTAAAATACACAAAGTGATCCACTTTGCTTCTAGTGAAGCCAAGTCCCCGTATATGTGTATCAAATTTCTGATACCACATCCTTGGTGATTGTTTTAACCCATACAAAGACCTTTTTAACTTGCATACCAGTTCTTTCTTTCCCTTCAGCACAAAGCCTTTAGGTTGCTTCATCTAAATCTCTTCTTCTAGATCCCCGTGAAGAAATGTCATCTTCACATCCATCTATTCTACCTTGAAACGAAATTCAACAACAACAGATAAAAGTAATCTAATAGATTCTACCTTAGCAACAGGAGAAAAAATATCACCAAAATAAATTCCCGACACCTGGGAATAACCTTTTTCTACCAACCGAGCTTTGCATTTCTCCACCTTACCTTCTGCATTCGTCTTCTTCTTAAAGATCCACTTACTTCCAATGGGTTTCCTTCTAGCCATAAACTCCACTAGATCCCAAGCCTCATTTTTGTCCAAAGTTGTCATTTCATCAACCATGGCCTCTTTCTAGAGTTTACCATCTTCTGAATCTACTATCTCTCTGATAGTTCTTGGATAATCATCAGTAATAGATAAAGACAAATTTTAACAGAAATCAAATGGACTATACCTTACTGGTTGCCTTATTTCTCAAACTCGTCTTCTCACAACTGGACTTTGTGGCTCTTCATCTTCTGATTCCTGTTCTATTGTAGAGTCTGATTCTTCCTCCTTTAGCTCAAACTCTATCTTCTCACTTCATGTTTAATAACATCTTTCACCTCTCTAAACACCACATCTTGGTTGTACACAACATTCCTTATTTCTGGGTTCCAAAGCTTATAACCTTTTAAACCATCCCTATACCCAATAAATATGCACCTTTTAGATTTAATATCCAACTTGGTTATCTTCTCCTTTGGAACATATAAATATGAATCACAACCAAATACCCTCAAATGTGAAAGAGAGGGCTTGTTACCAGTCCATATCTCATGTGGATTCTCATCCTCCAATGCTGATGAAGGTGAGATATTAACTAGGTAACATGCAATCTCCACCACCTCTGCCCAGAATTTTTGTCCTAACCCGACACCACCACTGAGTATGTTTCTTGCCTTTTCCATCAACGCCCTATTCATTCTTTCTACAACTCTGTTTTTCCGAGGTGTGTATTGATTAGTCTTCTAAAGTGCTATACCACACTATCTTACATAACTCTTCAAATCCATTCTTGCTAAATTCTCCACCATTATCTGTCCTAAACACCTTTATCTTCTTCTTTGTCTAGCTTTCCATTAGAGCCTTAAATTAATTAAACATGTCAAATACTTTAGATTTCTTCCTGAGGGAATATATCCATGTATTCCTTCAGAAGTAATCTATAAATCATACATAGTACACAGGCTTACCCAGTGATGGAACTGACATAGGTCCAAACACATCACTATGCACAAGCTCTAATATCCCTTTTGTTATCTTAGCACTAGAGGGTAAACTCACCCTATTATGCTTCCCATATCCACAATGTTCACAAAAATAAAAATCTAGAGAGAAAGTAGACATACCTTCTACCATACCATTACCATGAAGGATTCGAAGGCCCTTCTCTCCAATATGTCCAAGCCTTTGATGCCATAACATGGTCTTTTGTTAGGTCCCTATAATAATAGTGATTACCTCATTACTATTGTAGTTGTATCCCTTATTAATATTGTTGTGCCCCCATTGTCCCCATATTTTTATTACTGTGCCCCATAGGATCCCTCTATTGTTATTTTTGTGGCTTTATATTATTATTGTTAGGTTGGCTGGGTTATATTGTGACTCCTTAGACTCCTATAAATAGAAAGGAGGTTTTTTCATTTGAATCATCCAAGAATTGCTCATTTATGTAATGTAAAGGAGGTTTCCCCCTCGAAGAGGCTGAATTTTAAGGCGTGGATCTCTCTTTTCTATCTTTTTGTGAGTTGGTTTCATAACATTTGGAATCAGAGCTTTGGATTCTAGGGTTTTGCTGCTCCAAACAGGTCATCATGGAATTTTTGCTATAACTTTTTTTCTGCAACGTTTCAGAAGCTAAAAAAAAACCATTTGAGAAGAAATCGCACTAAATCTCGGGTCCGAATTTCAGAGCTTTTTGTGCTATATTTGCGGAGATATGATCTGAGGAAGTTGGTCTTTTTGCAGACTCCTGAATTACATTCCAAACAGGTGACCTGGGGAAAATCATCATAACTTTCTCTCTGAGCATCAGATTGAAATTTTGTAAGAAGGTATAGAAAGAGGACAGACTATAGTTTCTTGAATATCTTTTTCAAATCCAAAGGTCGAAATAGTGACTCGTGGCACGTCGTACAAGTTCGCTCTACTAAACTAGTATATAATCAGGTCATCTTGGGAGATTGTGCATAAATCTTCCTTGGAGAATCCAACTTGGATCAGATTGGTGGCATTGGAAAGAGGACATAGAGGCTAATATAGGTCGCAATTTTAGAACTGGATGATCCGAAATTGCAGAGATACATCAGATTCAATATCAAGCTTCTACAAAGTGAAAAAAGGTGTGTAGTTTTTTTAAATTTTTTGCATAAGCTTGGTTTGAAAAATTAGTTTGAATAGGTAATTGATGCCCCAAGGAAAGAAAATTAAAACACCTAGTAAGCAACCTGAAAGCTCTAGCATGAATTATGAAGAAGAGGAAGAAATGCAACATGATATATCAAAATTACGAGACCAAGTGCAACAAGTGTCACTTGCACAAAAAGCAACATAATCTAAGATGGATGGTTTAAGGAAAGATGTAGAAGCTAAGATGGATGGTTTAAAGAAAGGTGTAGAAGCTAAGATGGATTGTTTAAAGAAAGGTGTAGAAGCTAATATGGATGGCATGGAAGCTAAGATGAATGGCATGGACGCTAAAATTGATGGCATGGATGATAAGATGGAAGAATTGAAGATAAATATGAATAAGTTGCTACAAGAACTGGTCACTAATGGTGAAAGGGTAGTAAAGGAAACTCATGATGAGAACAAAAGAAATGTTAATCATGATTCCATAGACTCTAATGTTGGGTCGAAGACCCACCATATTTCAAAAATCGATATGAGGAATTTTGATGGCAAGGATCTCACAACATGGATATTACAGGTGGAGCAATTTTTCGATCTCAATAATGTGAAAAACACACAAAAGGTACGTATTGCAACTTTATATTTGGAACCAAATCAGTTTGTATGGTATCAATGGCTTTTCTCTCATAAACAAATTATCACTTGGGCAATTTTTACGGAAGAATTGACAGCACATTATGAGGATACAAAAAGCAACACTTTTTTTAGCCAATTGATAAGTCTCAAACAAAAGGGTTCAATAATGGAGCACATTGAGGAGTTCCAAAAATTGAACATAAGGGTAAAAAATATTCCAGAGGAGCATAGGATTGATGTGTTCATAGGGAATTTAAAGGATAATATCCAACATGATGTTCGCCTTTGGGAACCTGATTCATTAGAGAAGGCATTCAGGTTAGCAAGAAAAATGGAAAGCAAAATTATGGCAACCAGGAAGCATACCACTCACAACTATTAAGATGGAAGTGTTGTTGCCCCTAGTCTTCCACAACCTATAAGGTTGACACTACAACAATTGGAAGAAAAAAGAGAAAAAGGGCTTTGTTACAGTTGTGATAGCAAATACACTAAAGGTCATAAGTGTGCTGAGAAGAAATTATTCTACATAGATTGTGAAGAGAAAGAAGAAAAGGAGCAAGAAAGGTCAAAAGAAGAGGATATACTCCAGGAACAAATCCTAGATAAAGAAGAAATTAATCCAACCATATCTTGTAATGCATTGGTAGGAATTACCACTCCTCAAACCATCAATATAGAAGGACAAATCAAGAAGAAAAAGGTAATAGTGTTGATTGATTCAAGAAGTACCCACAATTTTATTCATTGTAAGGTAACAAAAGAATTGAATTGCTTCTTATATCCAGCACCAGAGTGTCAAGTGATGGTTGCAAATGGAGGAACAATAAATTGCTCTGGAAAGTGCCATAATATCAAGCTATCCATGGGAGAATATGTGTTGACTAGCCCAATGCTTTCCATTCCAATGGGAGGTGCTAATGTTGTACTAGGAGTCCAATGTCTACAATCCTTGGGTACAATAGCTTTTAATTTTCAAGAACTTTTCATGAAATTTTCTGTGGAAGGAAATGAAGTTTAATTAAGGGGTATTGCAGGGAAATCGGAAAAGATAATTAGCTCTAATGGTATGACAAAGCTTCTAAAAAAGGAACAAAGAGGTGTAATTGCACAATTATGTTCGCTAGATGTTTCCACATTGGAATCATCTATTTCTCTATATCTCCAAAAGTCTTGGACAATAATTCCAAGGTATTTGAGACTCCCAAAGGTCTCCCACCTATTCGTGATCATGATCATGCTATTCATTTTATTCCAGGAAGTGTTCCTCCAAACATCAGGTCGTAGAGATATCCCTATGCCCAAAAGAGTGAAATTGAACGTATGGTTGCAGAAATGCTAAAGGCTGGTATAATTCAACCGAGTCAAAGTTCTTTCTTTGCTCTAGTAGTATTGGTTCACAAGAAGGATGGATCATGGTGCATGTGTCCGGATTATAGGGAGCTCAACAAGCTTACTATTAAAGATAAGTTTCCCATTCTAGTCATTGATGAATTACTGGATGAATTGCATGGATCAATTTACTTCACCAAGTTGGATCTTTGTTTAGGATATCATCAAATCAGAATGAAGACTGAAGACATTCTGGAAAAAGCATTTAGAACTCATGAGGGTCATTATGAATTTTTGGTCATGCCTTTTGGCCTTACCAATGCACCTTCAACATTTCAAGTTTTGATGAATTCCATTTTCAAACCATTCCTTAGAAAACTTGTGTTAGTATTTTTTGATGATATACTAGTCTGTATCATGTCTTGGAAGGATCATGTTGAACATGTTGATAGGGTGGTACAATTATTGGAGGAGAAACAATTATATGCAAAAAGATCCAAATGTTTCTTTGGAGTACAAGAGGTGGAATATCTCGGTCGTATTGTATCTCATGAAGGAGTTAAGGTAGACCCTAGCAAAATTAAAACCATTAAGGAATGGAAAATCCCCACATCCATAAAGCATCTGCGAGGATTTCTTAGGTTGACAGGGTATTATCGCAAGTTTGTTAAGAATTATGGGAGAATAGTAGCACCTCTAACAACATTATTGAAGAAAGATGCATTTTCATGGACTCAGAAGCAACAACGGCCTTCGCGCATCTTAAAGAGGCAATGTGCCAAGCACCAGTCTTAGCTACACCAGACTTCACAAAAACCTTTATTGTGGAATGTGATGCTTCAGGAAATGGAATTGGTGCTGTTTTAATGAAAGATGAAAGACCCATTGCTTTTGAAAGTCATCCAATCAAGGGAAAGTTTTTACACAAAGCTATTTATGAGAAGGAAATGTTGGTAATACTCCATGCACTTAAGAAATGGCGACCCTACCTAATGGGAAGACACTTCAAGGTAAAAACGGATCATGATAGCCTTAAATAATTTTTAGAACAAAGATTATCCTCTGAAGAGCAACAAAAGTGGGTCGAAAAGATGTTGGGTTATGACTTTGAAATCATCTACAAAAAAGGGAAGCAAAATGTGGTGGCAGATGCACTCTCAAGAAAGGATGAGGATGTGGAAGCATTGTTGTGCGCCATTTCTATTATCCAACCAGATTGGATAAATGAAGCAAGGGAGGAATGGAAGAATGACGAAGAAGTGTGGGCACTTATTCGAAAGTTACAACAAGACTCCAGTACGTCTGATACATTTATCTGGCAAAATGATTCATTATTATACAAAGATCGCTTATACCTCTGTAAGAATTCCCAGCTAAAACAAAGATTCTTACGGAATTGCACACTTCTCCCTTAGGAGGGCACTCAGGATTTTTAAAAACTTACCACAGGGTTAAGAAGGAATTTTTTTGGGAGGGCCTTAAATTAGATATTCAAAAGTTTGTGGCAGAATGTTTGGTTTGCCAAAAAAATAAAGTTGAAACAATTAAGACACCGGGTCTATTACAACCTTTATCCATTCAAAGCCAACGTTGGGAGGAGGTTTCAATGGATTTTATCACAGGTTTACCCAAGTCTGAGGGAAAGAGTGTCATCATGGTGGTAGTTGAAAGACTTACCAAGTATGCACACTTTTGTGCATTATCACATCCATTTAAAGCTAGTACAATTTCTACTGCAATTATGGAAACAATTCAAAAGCTACATGGAAACCCGAAGATTATTGTAAGTGACAGAGATCCCATTTTCACTGGAAATTTTTAGACAGAATTATTTTCTTGTCTGGGTACTCAGTTAGCTCATAGCTCATCTTATCATCCTCAATTTGATGGGAAAACTGAGATAGTAAACAAATGTTTGGAAGGATATCTTCGTTGCTTTATATCTGATAAACAAACACAATGGGTCAAATGGTTGCCTCTGGCTAAATGGTGGTATAACGCTTCCTTCCATATAGCAACAAAAATGACCCCATTTATGGGACTTTATGGATATCATCCACCATCCATCACATCATATTTAAGAGAAAATTCTAAGGTTCAAGCAGTGGAACATCACATCGAACATCAACAACATGTCCTCCAACTCTTAAAAGATAACCTCGTGTTGGTACAGAATAGAATGAAACAACAGGCAAATCAACATCGCAGCAAAAGAAGTTTTGATGTAGGTGATTGGGTATTCCTGCGGCTACAACCATATAAGCAAATGTCCCTCAAGCAAGTTAAGAAGGATAATAAATTATCACCAAAGTATTATGATCCATACAAGGTGTTGCAAAAGATTGGTACTATGGCATACAAATTGGAGCTTCCTGCAGCTTCTCGATTGCACCCAGTTTTCCATGTTTCATGTTTAAAGAAGGTTATAAGTGACAAGCTCCCAATTCAAACAATATTGCCAGAACTTGACGAGGAAGGAAAAATTATATTGGAACCAGAAGCAGTCACAGAAACAAGAACTCGACAGTTACGAAATCAATCAATTTCGGAGTATCTTATCAAGTGGAAGAACTTATCTGCTGAAGATTCCACTTGGGAGGATGAGAATTTTATACAGAAGCATCCAAAACTACTGAAGCGTTGAGGACAACACTTTTTTGAAGGAGAGGGGCATGTTGGGTCCCTATAATACTAGTGATTACCCCATTATTATTGTAGTTGTATCCCTTATTAATATTGTTGTGCCCCTATTGTCCCCATATTGTTATTACTGTGCCCCATAGAACCCCTCTATTGTTATTTTTGTGGCTTTATATTATTATTGTTAGGTCGGCTGGGTTATATTGTGACTCCTTAGACTCCTATATATAGAAAGGAGGTTTTGTCATTTGAATCATCCAAGAATTGCTCATTTATGTAATGTAAAGGAGGTTGCCCCCTCGAAGAGGCTGAATTCTAAGGCGTGGATATCTCTTTTCTATCTTTTTGTGAGCTATTTTCATAACGTCTTTTCTGTAGAGACCACTAGATTTTCTACTCCACTTTCAAGAACCACATAATTGTTGCACCCATAAATAGTAGTACTACCCAGAAGCTTTTAAAAAGTTCCAATTCGAACTTCCTAAATCAATATCAGTGCTCCCTGAACCATCTTGTAGGTATCTTTCTTGAACATTGTTTTTACACCTGCATCATCCATCTTGCTTACATAAATCAAATTTCTGGCCAATGCAGAAATATGCAGAACACCCGGAAGTGTTCTAATCCTTCCACCTTGCAAATTCAGCTTGAATTTTCCGTGTCTAATGATTCTAGCCTTCCTATCATCCCCTAAGAAGACATCACCACCATCATATTTCTCATACTCATAGAACCACTCCCTATGGGGAGTGAAGTGAAAGGATGCACTTGAGTTAATCAACCATGCCTCATGATCTACATGTGTACTTAAAGAAGAAGCCGAGTACACATCCCCACCATCATCTAAGGTGGTTTTTTCCATGCAAAAAGAGCATCATCAGATCCCTTTCCTTTCTCAGGAGATTTAGACCTACAACACTTTTTGAAGTTCCCTTCTTTTTCGCATTTTCAGCACACCTTTACAGGTTTTCCTGTTGATTTAGACCTCCCTCTAGATTTAAATCTCCCACTCGAGGACTTGCTTTTGTTTCTGTTCTAGGACCATCCTCGTACAGACAAGGCATCTCCATTTTGGCCCTCCATATTTTTCCATCTCATCTCCTCTGACAACAAGGATGAGACTATTTCATCAAACTTCAAGGTAGTTGTATTACTACTTATTGCAATAACGAGACTATGCCACAAATCTGGTAGAGAAAACAACAAACTGATGCACTTATCTTCATCTGAAATTTTAATATCAACATATAACAATTGGCTTACCATAGTATTAAAGACATTCATATTCTCTGTCACTGAGTCTTTATCCTTCATCCTCAAGCTATATAGTTTTTTTCGTAGGAACCATTTGTTCATGAGAGACTTAGATTCGTATAAAGTCCCTAACTATTCCCACAAAAATTTCTCCATAGCTTCCCCTAATACATTCAACAATACTAAATCTGAGATACACAACCGTATTGTGCTCTTTTATTTCTGATCCAACTTCACCCAGTTTTCATATGACATTGTCGTTGGTTTAGTACCTGGATTGACCACGATCCAATGATCTTTATCCACCAAAAGATCCTCCATCTTGAGTTTCCACAACTCAAAACTTTGACCATTAAATTTCTCAATCTCTATCTTTCCACTGCTCACCATCTTCTTTCACTGCAAGAATCGATCCCACAAATCTCCCACTAAGAAGGCTCTACCACAGGCTCGAGAAAAACCCCTCAACAGAAAAGGCATCCCGTTGACACTGAAACAACTCTGATACCAATTGTAGGTTTTAACCCTCTACAAAAATTAACTATAGAGGAATTCTAAAAAATAGAAAATAAATAATAACGAGAATATAAAACAAATACACAAAGATTTTCCCCTAGATCCCAAAACCGGGACTACCAGATTGATTTTTCATTATATTCCTTTTAATGTTACAATATATATATATATATATATATATATATATATATATATATATATATATATATATATATATATATATATATATATATATATATATATATATACATGCAAAATCATTCATAAACTCCAATCCATTAACCCTGGATTAGAACATAACCATAGTTCCCTTGGCTGGATCCACAAAATACCATGGGCAAAAAACTGTCATGCCCAAAACCATGTGCAAAACCCTGCATAAAACCATAGGTAGGTCTGCCAACCTAATATAACACACACCCAAAATTCTCCCACTTGTTGTTTTCTTTTGCACATAGGGGGTCACAAGAGAGCTTACTCATTGGTCCAGCCCTGCAATGCCCATTTTTTCTATACACTAAGAAAACAGATCAATGCTCTTAGTGCTCATAGATTAGTCGTGGAAAGAATATAACACAAACCCAATAGAAGCAGGAAGAAGGGGAAAGGAAAAAAGTAATAGCAGAAGAAACAACGTGAAGACAAGTTGAAGACAAAAATAAGAACCGATAGCTAGAGGAGGAGAGCAAAAAAATGTAGGATAAAGAGCTCATTCGAGAGATAGAGGAGTTGATTCAAATACAATACATGGAGGAGGAATCGGAGCTGAAAAATCAAGATGTCGACCTGATGCCAAGTACATAGTAGGTCACCATTCAGTCTCCCCATCCTCCAATAGAGAAAGCTCCAAGTAAGGAAGAGGAAATTGTTCCTCTCGATGACGGTCTAGTTATGGGCATGTACAATATGACTTATGATGAGCTTCAGAAGAAAAAAAATTGTACAAGTGAGGAAGAGACATTTTCTGTATGACCTCATATCTCTTGTGTTTATCAGAGAGAGGGTGACCATGACAAACACCAGAATAAATACAGGTACCATTTTTGCAACCAACTTGGCCTTCACAGATGCTACAACGCCAAACAGGGACTATTTTATGGTCGAGAACAAACAGTTGACAAAGAACGTGTAGATTGCTAGGCAAGAGGTTGAATAGCGCTAAGCAAAGTTACATAACGTAGATCCCACGCATATCTATATTAAAGAACTGAAGCCAACGATACTCGATGAAGTATGTACATTGGGAGAGACCATGCAGAGTCTTTATGAGGATCTTGTTACTGTGCATAAGGCATTTGTCCACTTACATGGGTTGCAACATAAATGTAAATATTATGTCAAAACTCTCAAGGTTGTGCAATCAACTAGTGTTTTCGTGCATGAATGGTCAATGCAATACAAAGGGGCACCACTTGAATTAGGAAAGATGACAAGGCAAGAGGCAGAGTTGGAGAAATTGAAGGTTTAGATTCTCATCCAAAATAACAAATATCTCGCCTCGTTCATTGCCAACACCTAGACCTCATATGCATGATTTTACAACAACCTAGACTTATTGGTGAAATCATGCGGGATCCCATCAGTCGACTCACTCACAAACATCAAGCGCAAGAATCAAGTCAAGTAGGAGATTGAAGAATACTTGGAACATTTGAGAAAAATAGCCTTAAAGGAAGATCTAGAAGTAAATAGACAGAACATGTAGAAGTACATTGGTGGCCCTGTCCAAATCAACACAATGTTGCTCCTATTGAAGAAGGAAACACAAACCAATTCCAAGTCAGTGTACCTGGATGCCATGGAGGCCAAAGTCCGATTCCATCCTGACACCATTCCACAGTTTGGGGGTGTCATCCACAGTACAAAGCTTCACACGGTTACGTAAACGAGAAACATCAAGTGGAAGTTACTGAGCTGGAGTTTCTCCAAACTCAAGCTTAACTATTTTGTCTGATTAGGATGTCTAGTTGGCTCTACCTAATTTTGTCTTATATTGGTACGAGTATATTATAATATTCTTTTGTAATTAAATTGTAACTGGAATTCCAAGTGTCAATTGTGGATTATGAAGAGTCACAATGTAATGAATGTAAAGAATCATTTTGTGAAGAAGTTGAAGAGTCGCAAGGGAAGTCCAAGAGTCACAAGGGAAAGTGAGTAGTTGCCCCTTTTGTTATAAATAGACCCTCATAACTCATGTAAATGTCTTTTGGGGAGCTAAGAATTTGGCTAGGCTTTTATCTTAGAATCAAGAGCTTGGGAGTTTGTGAGAGCCTTGGCTTCTTTGTAGCATAGAGGGAGTATATTTCTTTGGAAGAGCAGGTGTTGAATTCATGTTCCACTATTGGGGCTAGTGGTCTGTCAATGGTATATGTATGATTGGAACTTTCACTTAATAAAATCTCAGAGCTGACACATTTTCATGCATATGTTATGAATACAGTAGGACTATTCTTGTTATGTTTGCAATGTATGTTATTTAAATTATGCTTATGATTATGAACTATTGCGTTTTCATTGGTACAAATCTTGTTGAATGTGTGTTGTTGTATAATTCCATCATTGTTAACTTGTGAACTATTTCACAAATTATCTTGTGATGTATTTATTCTCATGTGTTCCTTCCAAGCTGTGTACTATTATAGGCTTCTAAGGGACTCACTCATTTTCCCTTCGTGTGTTAGAACCTTCATGCATTACACTTGACTTTCCACAAAGTCACACACTTGTTCCCACCAAAGTCACCATACACCACTCTATGCATTATTGTAGCCAAGGCACATCATTAAAACCCAATGCATCGACAACTAGGCCATATTCTGGATGGGACTCCTACACCAAACGGTGTGAGTTGTAATTGGGACTTCATATCGGGGAGATCCCTTGAATGTTGACGGGTCCAACACCGTAAACAACTGCATAATCAATGGTTAAATTTAATAAGTTGTAATTCCCATTTAGATTCAAATTAACCCCAAATCAATTGTGTTGTTTTTAACATAATGGGATCCTGCATATAAAGTATTGTATTGTTAGATGAAGGTGTAAACCTAACTTAGTAAGATTTTTTTTTTGCATGGTGTATGAGGTTTAATGTGTATCGTTAAACATGTTACAAGTGGTATCAAAGACACAGATTGCAACGCTGTGACCTAATGGATAAATTGTAAATAACCAAAGTGTTAATGGTACACACAAGTAGTTGAAGCAACATGAGGAGGCGAAATGGAGTCACTCCACCTAGAGGACCCTCAATGGGATATGGATCTATGCCTAGTGCAGATGCCAATCTGGAGATGTGGGTTTAGTTAGGAGAAGAAACCCAAAATGTTAATGCTATGCTACTAGAAATAGTCCAATAAATAAGAGCTGAGATGACGAATTCAAGAGCTGATAATGAGAAGATGAGATTGGAACATGACAGGATTATGAAAATCCTCTTAGACAGGTAAAATCAAACGAACCCAAATCCCAGTCCAAATAATGGGAACAAAGTTGAGATGCATTGACAATGGGAGGACCACCCAAAAATTGAAGGAGGTCGAATGGATAATGAGGAAGAGTCTGGAAATGCTTCTGGTGGAAGGGGGACCAAGAGGCCAAATGTTGAACTACAAGGTGAATTCAAAAAAATTAAGCCCCCACAGTTTGACGGGGAAATGGAGGAAGTTGCTAAATCCTGGTTGATTAATATGAATAAGTATTTTCAGATCTATGAATATGACGATAATTTAAAGGCCAGGTTGGAAATCTATCAATTGCAAGGTAAAGCCACCTTATGGTGGGAAGAAATTAAAATAGTTCAAGGTATTGATGAGAAAGAAGTGACTTGGGACACCTTTCAAAAACATTTTAAAGATAAATATCTAATCGAGAGGTTTTACGATGAGAAGGAAAAATAATTTCATGATTTGAAATTAGGACAATAGTCCATGGATGAGTTTGTAACCAAGTTTACCTCTCTGTTAAGATATGTTCCCTATATACGAGAAGAGAAGGCTAAGGTGCAACACTTTGTTAGCAGCCTACCAACTTTCATGAAGGAAAGAATGGAATTTGATAATTCCAAGATGATGGATGAAGCTATTCAAAAATCGCACATATGTTATCAGCAGATGAATCAGAAAGGGGAAACCGGTAGAGACTACTTTAGTAAAGAAGGGAAAAAAAGCTTCCAAAGAAATAATAAGAATTGAAGGTTTGCAGGTGTTAAGTCTACACACAAAAAAAACATATGAGTGGACCCCTGGGAAAGAGTTAGCAAAGAGCTAGAACACCAAGTGAATCTAAGAAAGATGAAGCATCAAGTAAGCTAGAGACAAATCAATCACAGAAACCTCCCTTACAATGTTGGGGCTGTGGGGAACCCCATTACTATAAAAATTGTCCTCAACATGCAAGAATAGAGCCAGATGCTAATATTCAAGAAGCATCTACAGTTAGGGAGGTGGCTAGAAGCATACTGAGAATTAACGTTGCCTTGGAAGATCATTAAGTTGAATACCAACCCACAATGGTAGAATTTGAAGGTAAGATAGCTAACCATCCCATTTCTATTTTAATTGATCCATGTGTGAGTCTGAGTTATGTCAGTCTGAAAATAGTTGAATTGTGTCAATTACCAAGTGTTAAGTTTAAAAATTCTTGGTTAGTACAATTGGCCACTGGGGAAAAGTGAAAGGTAACAACCAAGGTGGAAGGTTGTCCTCGTTGAGATGGGAGGATGACAAATTAAGGTGAATTTGAATATATTACCTCTAGGATCTTATGATGTGTTGATAGGAATGGACTGGTTGGAGGGACACTGGTCCCTAGTAAACTGTAAAGACAAAATCATCGGCTTCCTCACTGAAGAAGGTGATAGACAAGAAATTCAGGGTATGAAAGAGACATTAAGCTACAATCCATCACAACTAATCAATTGAAAAAGGGCATCTAAACAGGTTGCCAAATTTATGTGGTATAGGTGGGTTATACTAACTCCAAGGACAAATTAGCTACCCTGGAAAATATACCCATCATTCAGGAATTTGTGGATGTCTTTCCAGAGGAAATTTTGGGACTGCCACCAAAAAGGAGTATTGATTTCACCATAGAACTTGTTCCCAGAGTGACCCCGGTGTTGAAATCTCCTTACCATATGAGTATACCTGAATTGACTAAACTTAAGATGTTGCAAGAGCTACTTGATAAAGGGTACATTCACCCAAGCATGTCACCTTGGGGGGCACCAATGTTGTTTGTAAAGAAAAAGGATGACACACTGCGGTTGTGTATTGATTATAGGCATCTAAAGAAGCTAACCGTAAAAAAATAAGTACCCTTTTCCAAGAATTGACGATTTATTCGATCAAGTTAAGGGTGCCACCATGTTTTCTAAGATTGACCTATGATCTGGCTATCACCAAATAAGGATTAAGGAAGAGGATATCTGTAAAACAACATTCAGAACTCGCTACGACCATTACAAATTTGTTATTTTTCCATTTAGGCTCACTAATTCCCCTGCAACCTTTATTATCTTAATGAATGGAAATTTTCACCCTTATCTAGACAAGTTTGTTTTGATTTTTATTGATGATATTCTGATTTATTCAAAAAATGTAGAGGAGCATAAGGAACATCTTCAGATAGTATTGCAAACCTTAAGGGAAAATCAACTCTACGCTAAATTCAGTAAATTTGATTTCTTTAAGGAACAAATTCAATACTTGGGGCATGTGATTTCATTTGAAGGCATAGTTGTTGATCTAGAGAAGATTAAAACTATCATGGATTGGCTTGTCCCTAGAAACGTTGCAAGAATTTGGTCCTTCATGGGATTAGCTTAATATTATCAATGTTTTATCGAGGGTTTTTCTAGAATTTCTTACCCCATAAATTCTCTACAGAAAAAGGGGTGAACCTTCAAATGGACTCTTGAGTGCCAATGCAATTTTGAGCAATTAAAACATCCATTAACTTCAACCCTAGTGCTAAAGGTTGCTTATCCATAAAAGGAATTCATTTTTTGTACTGATAATTGTCAAGAAGGAGTGGGAGGAGTTTTGATGCAAGATGGTAAAGTGATAGCTTATGAATCATATAAGTTAAAGGATCATGAACATAGGTATTCTACTTATGATTTAGAGCTAACTATGGTGGTTCATGCTTTGAAGGTGTGACACCATTATCTATTGGGAAATAAATTCTTGTTGTTGCTAGATCATAGTAATTTAACTAGTTTCTTCAAGCAGCCTAGGCTTAAATGCATGAAAAACTAGGTGGACCGTGTTCCTAAGAAACATTGACTTCGATATAAGGCACCTTAAAGGAAATGGGAATCGTGTGGCTGATGCCTTAAGTAGGAAAGTGCATTGTGTATATGAAATTATTTATAATCGCATTGAATTTGACATGTCAGAACAACTTGAAGCAGGTTACTCTCAAGGATCCAAAATATGAATTCTTATGGAAGCAAGCTAAAAAAGTGCAAAATTCTGGAAAACCGTAAGAGTATGGTAGAAATGATAAATATTTGTTAACCTTCAGAGGAAGAATCTATGTTCCTAACCAGTTGGAAATTAAACAATTTATGCTAGATGAATTTCATTGTAGTCCATATGCTGCCCATCCTAGGTACCAAAAAATATTTTCTGCAATCAAGAAGGATTAATTTTGGCCTGGTATGAGAAGGGATATTGTTGGATATTTAGCCAAATGTTTGGAGTGTCAGCAAGTAAAAGTTGAACACCAACACTCTGTTAGCTTGCTCCATCCTCTCCCAATTCCTGAGTGGAAATGGGAGATGATTACATTAGATTTTATAACAGGATTTCCAAAATATAGAAAGAAACATGATTCCATCATGGTAGTGGTGGAAAAATTAAGAAAAACTACTCATTTTATTCATGTTAAATATACTTACAAGACTATTGAAATTGCAAATATATTTATGAAAGAGATATTCTGGTTGCATGGCATGCCGAAAGTAGTAATTTCATATAGGGATGTGAAATTCACCTCGACATTTTGGAAAGCTCTTTTTACTGGGCTGGGTGCTATGATTTTGTTTAGTACCGCATATCACCCCCAGACCGATGGACAAACAGAACAGGTGAATCAAGTGCTAGGAGACATGTTAAGGACGTATGTGATGCATTAACTAAATAAATGGGAAGAATATATCCACTTAGTTGAATTTTCTTATAATAATAATTAGCATGAATCATTAAAAATGAGTCCCTACGCAATAGTGTATGGAAGAAAGTGTAGAATTCCCTCTAATTGGAGTAATCCAGAGTACGATAATCCTAGGACCCGATATGTTAGTGGAAATGGAGAAGGAGGTAAAAAGGGTTCGACATAACTTAAAGGCTGCCTAAGATAGGCAGAAAGTGTACATAGATAAGAAAAGAACCTATAAATAATTCCAGATAGGGGACCATGTTTATGTACAAATAAAACCCAAGAAAAGTACCTTAAGGTGGGGTAGTTGTGCAAAGCTAGCACCCCACTATTGTGGACCTTTCTAGGTTTTGGAAAGAGTAGGGCCTATAGCCTACCAACTTGCACTTCCAAGCCATATAAAGGTTCATAATGTATTTCATGTTTCACTGTTAAAGAAGTATGTGTATGATTCCAGACACATTATTAACTAGCAAGATATACAAGTAAGTATGATATTAAAATTTTGAAATATATATGTGTTCAATTTTAGGACTAAATAGAACTAATGACAAAATTATGGTGGTTTGAAAGGTCAAATTGAACGGAGAGTTCCTGTTAGAGCCTCTGCATATTCTTGAACAAAGAGAAACAATGTTACGAAGGTGAGCTATCACCTAAGTTAAAGTGCAATGGAGGCACTTTAGCCCAGAATAGGCCACCAAGGAATATGAAAGTTTTATGTGACAAGCATACCCTGAACTGTTCCAAGGGAAAAAGTAAACACCGAGGATAGTGTTTTGCACAAGGAGGGGGGGGAGATGTAACACCCTAGGGTTATATTTAAATTACTGTCATTTATGTTACTTTCATTACTTAAGACTTTAGTAACTGGGGCTCAAGAGAAGCCTAATGAAACCTTTGTTTTAAATATTTAAAAAAAAATATTAATATTATTTTGTTATGAGAATCTTGGAATTCAAGAGGACAAGTCAAAAATGGATTCCAACCTCCAGAAAATTAGAAAAAGTTATCCCTTTCTTCCCTGGAGATAAAGGAGGATCTCAGTGGGAAGAAGGGGTTTATGATTTTGATCTATACTGAAAGGAAAAGAAAATAAGTATGTGAATTTGAGCAGAATGCCGCTAAGGAGTGAATCCTGAGCTGGATTAAAGCCAGTGGAGAACTCTGGTACAGACAAAGATCAACAAGTATTAGGTTGGACTACAGTGTCTTGATCCCTATTATCTGACTCTAAATTAGCTATTGTTGTCTATTGTTCTAGAGTGGAAGCTTGGGGGGAGAAGTGGATGTAATTTCCCTTCTCAAGGTTGGGTGGAATGGACTTTTTCCTACTGAATTCTTGGATAAATTGTTCTTCATATAAGTATTTTATGCTTGAATATGCTATGTGTTTGTTCCAATTTTCACTCAGATGGAAAAGTAAAAATTTTGTTTTGTTTAAGTTGAACCGCAAAAAATGGTATGTAGTAAGTGTTTGAGAGGAAATAATTTTTGTATTTATTTATTGTAATTATGGAAGGGTTGTTGGGTTGTGCTGAGATAAACAATGTGAGGAGTTTGAAATTAATGCAAAATAATTAATTGAGGAACCTAATAATACGGCTAATACATAAATGATTAAGGGAGAACTATGCACCATGATGAATTGTGTGACTATATGGTTGCTAAAGTTGTATTTTTCTTATATACTTATATATATATATATATATATATATATATATATATATATATATATATATATATTGAACCCTGGAGGGGATACATTCAGGTAGTTTGGTTTCTAAGTAATGTAAAACCCAAGTGTACCGGATGAGGATGGGGGTTGTTAACTCCTCCATGGGAAGCATTCTGCATGAAACCAGTAGGGGATAGCCATGAGTCAGGGTACCTGTGAGATTAAAGGAGATTTCTCACACTGGTAATTGTGGTGTGAAGGAAATCATTTCCTTTGGAAGAATCAGTAACAAAAGGATGGTTACACAACAACTGGGTGAAAACACATTAAAAGAGAAACTATAAAATCTGGTAATACTTGCAGAAAACAAGAAAACAAAACTAAAATTATTCCAAGTGTATTTGTATAGAAACTATTGTTTCGAGCATAACCCTTGCGGGTCTTTGTTAAGAGCTAAAAGAGAAAGATGAGCAGGATAAATATGGTTCTAGGTACATGGGCACTAAAAGGGTTTAGACCCAAGTCATCGAAGGGAGCCAACAGTCGGGCCTAGCCCCACTCATTGACCCCTATTGTGCCTGCACCAACTTACTAACAGATTCATATGTGTGTGTGTATGTGTGTATCTAAAAGGAAAATACCATGAACTGTAAGCTTAAACAAGAATGAAATATAAACCCTCGGTAAGAGGAAATAACTCTGGAAAGTTAAATTAAAAGAAAAAAACGCTTTTCCTTTGCGGCGTCACATATACATGGAAGGAAAAATAATTATACAAAACGTGTGGAACATAATTAAAAAAAATATACTTATACCATGAGCCCTATCAATGGTCGAGGCACACCTCAAGGCCAACACTTCTAAAATATGTAATACGAACTTAAACCACCTTAATATCGACTTTAAATCATAGCTGAGAGGATGTAGGATTCATTAGATTACAACTATGAATTTCCAGACAGTTGTTCCTCCCAATCAGGCAGACAAAAAAGTTACATTTGTATATATAACTACAAATCCATAGAGAGGAAAAAAAATAGAACTCTGGCACCTGGGCTTGTCGGGTACGATATATGTTCAGGTTTTTCACTTGACCATCTTTCCATTTGACTGTAAGCCATGCTCCACTTGCATGCAAACAAAAAAGGGCTAAGAAACATTTCTTTTGAGAAACCTCGTAAAACTCTAAGGTTTGAGAAGAGGCGAGATGTGAATTTCCAGGTGGTTTACCTCAGTCCCAGGAAGAATGACATTAAAATGTTGGCTTATTGGGGCCTAACCCAGGTTCAGAGTTAATTAACCAAACAAATCGCGATACTACTGGCCCTTTCGGCAGTAGTCCGCGGAGCGCGGACTGAGGTCTCACCTGAAGTAGTATGGGAGGGTGCTAGAACTAGGTTTCCGCACCTTGGAGATGTCTGATGAGTTCGACTGGTCCTTCATTTGTCCCTGCGCAGGTGGCTTCACGCACTTTCCCGTTCCTCGCGGCCTGGTACACTGCCTTTGCACAGCCCTAACCAGGGGTTGTGCCGCGCTCTGCGCTATTACCTGAGATCTTATTTATCTTCCAGTCTTGTTTAAGCACCTTCGCCTACTTAAGTGTTTTAAGTTATACTTAACAATACAAAACATTCATACAGGTGCACGTAGTAAATAAACAATATATTTACAAACTATATCAATCATGCATTAAACCAGGAAAAGATACACAGAATTATAGCAAAACTTCTCTTTATTGATTCGTCCAATGGTTATAGACTCGACCTGCCCTGTGCACTCAACTACAGGGGTCTGCACACTCAGCTGCGAACTACTAGGCCTTTGCGCACTCAGCTGTAGAGCCTTCTCATACTCTACGACCCACACACATGCTTTACACTTTGGCTCAATCACTGAGACTTCCTTATTCCTTCATTATTAGTTAGTTATATTTTACATTTACAGCCTCACTCTATTTATACAATCCCATGGTCCACGAACCATGGGTAGGTATATCCAACCAACATTACATTACAAAACTAGGGTGGACGACCCTGTGACCCTATCATACTTTCACACCCCGCGCTCACAATTCGCGGAGCTTTTACAACAAGATTTGGTCAAAACTTGGGATTTAAGCACCAAAACATGCCTTTGGGGGGATTCCATGCCCAATAGGCCCCCAACACAAATATCGTGACTCCCCCTCGAATCACTCTGTTGGCGCGGAGATCTTTATATGGAGTCCCTCCAACTGTTCTTGAACTGTGGCAAGGTTAGCAACACACTGAATTGTTGCTTGTTGGATCTGCTGCATACGTTGTTCTGAAACATATGTGTCAGGAGTGCTTCTTTGCATTAAGGTGTGCATCCCCTACATGTGTGCAAGCTTGAATTCAATTTCTTCTGTGATGGTGAAGGCCCCATCGACCTCAAGTGATACTTCCAACATACTGGTGCACTCTTGCACTGCACTGCCAATCTCCTCCAGTCCCATTGTGATAGCGCTAGAGCACTATTCTCTGACTTCGGGGGGGTGGATGGCTGCACCTTCAATCGTATCTTGGTGATCTGAAGGTTCAGCTCCAGCTGAACCTTTGTCATTTCTTCCCTCACGTCGCGGACCCCTATTACTAACCTATGGATCCGCGCCTCCGCTAGCATGTTCACTAGGATGGCCAGATCCAGGATGCTTTAGCAAGCGTCATCTATTATTTGTACCAGCTGTTGATGCTACAACACCGCTTCGTCACGCTACAAGCTCAGTTGTTCCATATTGATTTTCTGCTCATTAAAAACTTGCAGTGCGCGGTTCTCCCTAGCGCGCAGTTCTGCAGTTATCCCATCCTACAAAACATATAAGGTATCTCGCAGAAGTGCAACCATATTGAGACTGAGACCTTTCAATGCGCTAATCATAGGCCTGTCAGCCTCATTTGATGTCACTAGTGCCCCTTCCGATAGCACTATGGTATTCGTCATCCGTGCGCGCAACATCTACTCTGCTGCTATTGAGCCGACTACGAGGCTAGTCGAAAGGGTACCAACCTGAGGAGGGTGCGCCTGTAATTCCTGCAACTACACTCTGAGGGCCCCCAACACAATCTGGTTCTCTTGCATGAAATCTTGGAGAGCCTCATAGGTGACATTGTGCACTGTCTCACCGATGTCATGCAGATCACCCTCGGTTAGGGTGATCGGGTCAATAGACAACTTTGATGCCTTGACTTTCTTACAGGACCCTGCTCGCTCTGTTGGGTGTTGACACTTTAGCTGTGTTGACACGGTTCGTGGGTCCGCACCTCCCTCTTCTGTCTCTACTTCCTCTTCTTCCTGTCCCTGCGAAGGCGTCATTTGGCCCTCACTCGCCTTCGTAGCTGCCTTCTGTGTTGTTGCAGCTGCTGTGGCCTTTTCCTTCTTAGTCGCTTTTTGTGTAGTGTCCCGTGCTGCCCGTACTTCTGCTACCACTACTTCCTTCCTTCGCTTTTTGACCAACTGTGCTATGCGCAACTTTGCCTCATCTTTCTCTCTTTGTGCCACCAACTTCTTGATCTTTGTGATGTCTGGGGCGTGCCACTCCAGTGGCCATGCCTCCAGTACATTGAAAATGACGTCGTCTGTGGCTACGAAGGGTAGCTTTGTCCACTATTTAGTCGGGTCCTTGCACACTCTTATATAAATGTTATGCATGTCCACTTTGAATTCTGCAAAACTCTGTAGACTATTGTAAACAGTGGGTGACAACTGTGGCTTACAGTTGATCCCCATTCTGAGGTTCATCTCCATGAACACCCAGAAGATTTTACTGTCGCGGATCCTCTTAGCATCCTTTGTGGCCCAAAGCGAAGCGTACTTCGTGGCCTCCGGTAAATCCCTGTCAATTATGGGGAATTGACTATCCTCTAGCAATTCCCCAACCACGAGCACTATGGATAGAAAAAGCCATGCATAGTGGAACATTTTTCCCTGTTCTTGAGCTTCGCGGCAATTTTCTAAAAACTCCTTGCAGAGGAACTCGGACCAGTTAAACTAGACCCCCTCCACGCACTGCTCAGCCAGTGCTACCACCAGCGCGGGTACTTCATCCATGCAACACTTGCGCATAACCTTTCCTGCCAGGATTTGGGTCGCCCCGCATAATACTTTCTCCTTGATGTTGGAGATGGTGTAGCCCCTCTTCTTCTTTTCTAGCTTGTAATTTTTCTTCATGGCCTCCACGATGGCCAAGTCACTTCCCTTCCCTTCCGAGATGTCCGCGGGGTCCTCTCCTTTACATGGAAGCTGGGAGACGCGGTGAATCAAGTCTGCCATGATGGGGATGGGCTCCTCTAGCCACAAACACCCATCATGCACCAGGCAGAGCAGCTGCCTGATGACGAAAATGGTTATTGGGGCACGGTGGAAATGCAGCACCCATAGTAGATTCAATAGCCTAGCCTTTTCCACTCTGCACAACCACTTTTGCGGATCTATCTCTGTAACCCCCGACGTGGTGTTCTGCTTGGGCTTCATAAGCTTCCTGGTCTCAAGGTGAGGGAACTTCTTGTGGTCAACGAGGTCCCAATCTTCAAATTTTAGGCTCGGCACTCATCCCAGTTGCGTGCCCTCAAAGATAAGGTTGTCTGGGAGGAGCGGGGTCTGGAGCGAGCTCTTGGTCTCATCCAGGTCTTTGGGAACTTTAGCCTTCCCTTTTCGTGAGGGGACATAGGCGAGCAATTTTTTCGTGGAGTGCATAGGCTAAGTGTCCTCCTCCATGCCTTCATCCTCATCTTCGGCGATGATAAGATCCTCCAGGTCTTCTTCTTCATCAGTTTCTATGGTGACGGCTTTCCCCTTCTCCTCCATTGATAGCTTGGCGTGTAGCGGGTTTCGCAGGGACACACGTATGGGAAACATTGCTTTTTTTTCCTTCTTGGGTCTTGGTATACGCGATGATTTCTAGATTTCTGCCACAATCCCGGCACCTTCCGGAGCATCCCCCACAGTCAGGGCCTGCGCGGCCTCCTCGGCGGTTATTTCTATTATCTCCATAACATCCTTAGCTATTTCCATTGTATCTATGCAGAAATCTATCACTCATGAACTCAGGGGCTCAATCAATGCTCGACACTCAATAATTAGGGCTCTGCTCAATAGCTCAATTTGCAAATGACCAAGTGTTGTTTGTTGGGTAGCCCTTTGTAATTTATAGCACTTTTTGAATTTGAATT
This sequence comes from Pinus tabuliformis, assembly GCA_031772625.1. Classification (NCBI taxonomy): domain Eukaryota; kingdom Viridiplantae; phylum Streptophyta; class Pinopsida; order Pinales; family Pinaceae; genus Pinus; species Pinus tabuliformis. The sequence continues at coordinate 418,662,213 of CM062815.1, forward strand.
CGACCGTTCCCCCCAAATCCGGTTCATTAATGCTCCCTTGGTGGCAAATTTTCCCAAATCTTGCCCATAAATCGCATCTTAAATGCCTGCTGCCCGCTCCATTTGGCCTCAAGTCGATCATCCCATCATGAACAGTGACTTAACGGTCACTTTCTGGTCAACCCACACAGTAGCGCAGCCCCCTGTGTGTGGTCGTAGACCTTGTGACTCTTTGCTTTTGCGCGAAGCTCCAACAGTGCACAGCTCCTGGGTAGAATAGTTTATAGTCCCACGCTCCCTTTCAACTGCTCGGAGCACCAAGACTGTCCTTTCTCTGGCTAGTCAGGTGGTCGCACCACCTGTGAAAAGTTTCATCCTATCATCCATCATGTCTCCTAGAGAATCACCTTTTATTATTACGATCGTCATCACACACTTTACCATTTGCAACGCAGTACCCTGGTCACTATGCTTAGCAATGTGCGGTCCAAGCCAAGGCATCAGACTGATCAATTCATGGAAATAGGCCTTAAACTTGTCATCACGATCATACACATCCAACCTTTCCACCCTGGTCTTTTTGCTGAGAAAATATTCCTTTATCTCGTCCTCTATCTTCTTGACTTTCGCATCCACCAGAGCACTTTTCTTGCTTAACCATACCATTTCCTCTTTAAGTTCTTGGAGTCTAAGATTTCCCTGTTGGATTTCTGCTTCCAAGGTTTTGCTAACCATCGTATCTATCGGTGCTATCGGGCGTGGTCTAAGTTCCTCAAGTACTATCGGGTTTACTACGGTTACTTCATACTCCAATATTGGTGGTGTCTGCATGGCCAAGCTTTTGCACGCAGTCCTATAAGCCCAGAGAACCGCTGGTATGCACAGGTCCTAGTCAGTCCACTTCACACGGTGGACCTTGTTCCCCGCATCGCATGCTTTCCTAAATGCTTCTATGTAGATATTCTATTGTGCACTTGGTCTTTCCATACTTTGTGGTCCCAACCATTCATGCCATTGCCTTACCCATTCCTGCTTACTGATCGTGTCTCCTACTGCAAGGACAGTAGGCCTTTGTGTGGGTTTCACACCATATGCCTGTATCCGCCTGGATAGGTGGGTGCGCAGGCTGGTTCATCTGTCATACTTATATTTCAATTGCACCTGAGGCTTCCCAAACTGCATGAGCATCATCCTTTTGCATTCGTGCCAGTCCTCAAAACTTCTTTGGTGCATACCCCACCATCTTGCGGGCGTAGCGCGCAGTACCCATTTCAGAGCGTCAAAATGCTGCTGTTCTGGTACTTCTCTTTCAAAATTGTTCATGAAGTCATCCACCTCACTTAACTTGTCATATGTAGGTAGGTCTCTTACCTCTGTTGTTATGCAGTGCAGCGAACTAGTCATCATGTTACAGTTGAGCATGGTTACCTCGTGTAACCGATTCTTCCATCATTCTATCTCCTCGTCATAATCTAATGTGCAGGAGCTTTTACACTCCCAAGAGATTTGGCCATCCACGGTTGGATTTACCCAATCTTGCTGCCACGCGCTTATCTTGTAGATGCAGTCCAGATCGTCACGACTGTCATTGTCATGCACTAGTTTGTGTAGCGCGATCCTTCTACAGGGTCTAAAGGTACCACTAGACGCAGTGAATTTTTCTCAAAGATCATCTTGCGCTTCCTTAGATTTATTACTCCATTCATGTCAGTGGCCCAATCTATTCCCAATAGCACAGGATAGGGATTGCTGTCATCCACAATCTCTATCACTTCAAAATTTGCTAGTGCGCTCGCTCCTTCAATGTCTACTGTGATTCCCTGCAATCTCCCCATAGGTAGGATCTTTTGCTGGTTCACCATTCGTAGTTGGATAGGAGACCATTGCAGTGTAGGCCTACCCATGTGCTCCCATGTCTGCTTCAGTAGGAGGTTCGCTTCCGATCCTAAGTCCAGAATCACTTGGTCCATCTCATATTCCCCGATCTGCGCAGTCAATCTCATCTCCCTTCCTGTTCACGTCATGTGCTTCCTGAGCTTCCAGACTACGCGTGGTTCTCCTGGCGCGGTCCCAACGCATCTAGTTATGAGTTCTTGTAGCCCCTTTATAACCTTGTTGTCACACAACAGCTTCATGCATGTCTCTAAGAACGTAGTGAGCATCGATGGGTTCATTTCCAGCTCCAGTCTGTCTTCACTTCCTGAAGTGGAGGCATTAGCAAAGCTCCTCTTAGCTTCCATGAAGGTCTCCTTAGTGTGCTCCAAATCAAATTCTGGTTCCTTCGTTGGAGCCTTGCGAACCCAGGTACTTTCTTCAGGCTACTTACCTTTGTCATCCCCTGTCGTAATACCACTTCGGAGCACGATATTTACATTAGGGTCTTCCTCACGTGGCTCAGACCTCATCATTTGTAGGCTCTGAGTCGAGGGAGGTTGGAGTGCTCCTTTATCACGCAACCTCGCTATCAGTGTTGGACAGTCCTCTATCTCATGATCAAACTGCGTACAATATAAGCATGATGGCCTCGTTGGATTTGTACAATCACGGGCATAATTCCCCGGTCCTCCGCAATTGTAACATATCAGTTTTCCATGACCTCTTCCTGGCCCCATTCCACCTCGACCTCGTCTTTGCCCCTAAAATCCACTGCACGTCGTTCCTGCATTTTGATTGAGGGCCCATGTTTCAGCTTGAACTCTATAGGTAGGAGTCCAATCCATCATCAGTTCATAACTTCTACAGGTGTGCTCATCATGTCCTATTGACCTACAGAAACTACAGAACAACTGCTGGGAATTCTGCATATAATTCTGTAATAGATGGAAGTTATATGTAGCATGCTTCCCTCCTATCTGACAAATCACACACCACAATGCACCTCTAGTCTCAATGGCATTGGTCCTCCTCCTGTGAGGTAATTCACAGACACTGGGCAGTGGTCCTTGTCGTACCCCTGGTCCTTGCACTTTATGCACCATACCTCATCGCGCACTTCTAAACGAGCTATCTTGTCTTATTTCAAACTCTACATCTCAAGGCACAAGTTTTTCAATTGTGCGTGAATCTGCTGGACTTCCAGGTTAGGATCTTGTATCTAAGCCTTATGCAATCTCATCACGACCTCCAAAGCCTCAGCCTCAGTGTTTAGCCTTTATTGCGATAGCGCGTTCCATAGATGTGGTGTTAAGAAGGCCACAAAACATTTGTGGTGTTACCTGTCTGTCAAGGTCATGTTCATTTCGAAAATTTTGCACTTTATTCTTTAATCCAACTCGCACGGGGTTTCACCTGGTAGCATTGAGATTTCCTTGAATCCAATTATTGATTGTGCCTCTGACATTGGCCTGCTAAATTCTTTGTTTAGCGTAGTCTGGATATCTGCTATCCCCGCATTCAGATTGTCATTGGAATGCTTAATGTACCAAGTCAGCGTGCGATCCTGCAGAGTGCTGACCAACGTTTCCTTCCTTATATTGTTTTCCATGACACCATGTGCTTCCAATAAAACTTTTATCGCGAACCAAAACTGGTTCAAATCTTCATTCCCTACTCCCTTGAACACTAGTAGCTTTATTGCGCTAGCCATACTGCTTCGCGGTGGTGGCAGAGGTGGTATGGGTGAAGTCGGGGGTGAAGATGGTGAAACTGGTGGTGGTGTGGGTGGGGGTGGTATGCGTGGAATTCTCTGCCTTATCAAGTTGATCGCACTTCTTGGAAAAACCTTCGCGAGCTCTTCTTCGCCCCCTTGCAGAGGTGATATCAAGAGGCTAGTTTCTAGTTTTGTGCTACCTTCGTTTCTGTAGATTATCCCACTTTGCGTAGCCCCAAACATCAATTTATTCGCATAACCTACTTTTCATAGAGTAGAATTTTAATCCAAGTGTTCAAAGATTTAACATACTTACCTCGCAGTCCCTTGAGGAAGCGTCGTTTTGCCTCACTATAGCTGACTGAAGTATCTATTGCGAATTCAGTGATGAATCCTCCTATGATTCGATCCAGCCAGTGATCGACAGCACACGCAATCTTATCTTCCGATGCTTCTAGTCTGCGCACCAATTTGGGAGTCCACACAATAGGTTTTTCAAGTTTACACCTTCCTTGGCTATCTGCTAGCTTCACGATCCACTCGTACAACTCAGTAGGGAAGGATGTAAAGAAAATTTTGTGGATCTCCATATACAAGTAGAAATCTAACCACTATTCCTTTGATAGTAGCGGATTCTTGTTTTCTTGCACCACGAACTCGTGAATCTTTCTGTCCAACCACTCTTCAATTCCTTTCTTGGTCGGATTCCAGTGATACAACATTGGACATCTCTATGCAGATCCCGGTCTTGGCAACGAAACCATTTGTTGGCTTATTAGGGCCTGACCCAGGTTCAAAGTTAATTAGCTAAACAAATCCCGATACTACTGGCCCTTTCAGCAACAGCCCGCGGAGCGCGGACTGAGGTCTCACCCTAAGTAGTATGGGAGGGTGCTAGAACCAGGTTTCCACACCCTGGAGATGTCTGATGAGTTCGACTAGTCCTTTGTTTGTCCCTACATGCAGGTGGCTTCACGCACTTTCCCGTTCCTCGCGGCCTGGTACACTGCCTTCACACAACCCTAACCAGGGGCTATGCTACGCTCTACGCTATTACCCGAGATCTTATTTATATTCCAGTCTTGTTTAAGCACCTTCGACTACTTAAGTGTTTTAAGTTATACTTAACAATACAAAACATTCATATAGGTGTGTGCATTGAATAAACAGTATATTTACAAACTATATCAATCATGCATTAAACCAGGAAAAGATACACAAAATTATATCAAAACTTCTCTTTATTGATTCATCCAACAGTTACAAACTTGACTTGCCCTACGCACTCAACTGCAGGGGTCTGCACACTCAGCTGCGGACTACTAAGCCTCTGCACACTCAGCTGTAGAGCCTTCTCCTACTCTATGACCCACAGACACACTTTACACTTTGGCTCAATCACTTAGACTTCCTTATTCCTTCATTATTAGTTAGTTCTCTTTTACACTTAGAGCCTCGCTCTATTTATACAATCCCATGGTCCGCGGACCATGGGTAGGTCTATCCAGCCGACATTACATTACAAAACTAGGGCGGACAACCCTATGACTCTATCATACTTTTGCGCCCCGCGCCCGCAATTCGCAGAGCTTTTACAACAAGATTTGGTCAAAACTTGGGCTTTAAGCCCCAAAATATGCCTTGGGGGGGATTCCATGCCCAACATAAAACCCTCACTAACGATTTCCTCGAAAGACCCAAAAGCTGCCATATGCTTTTTCTTGTAACTTGTCGAAACTTGTAATACATGTGAGAATGACAATCCGAAAATTACATGAAAACCAGCGACAGCGTTAAAAAGGAATTGACTAGAGAATTAGTCCATATACTTGGGTTCATTATCAGAGGATATAGGGTATATGCATCCCAATTCAAATGTGTAGCGTTTAAACAAAACCCTTGTAGCTACACCATATTCCACTGAGAGAAAAATAAGAATAAGGTATAATAACCAATGTGAATTAAGTGCTTAAAGAAGAACATAATATTATCCTAGATAAAGAAAAACCTTAAATCAATTTGCATATCCACTTAATTAACAATATTCTTAGGCTTAGTCTCACCTAAGTAGTCATTGCTACTGCCAAAACCAATTGAAATCTGCATGTGCCATCCTGGTTGTAGAGCTTGAATCCAATAAACGTTTGGTGCAAATGACTAAGCTGAGTGGCGAACATTGTAGGGAACGATTACCCTAACTCGCCCCGATCGAATATCGACCATTGGATTTGGAAACTTAACATCCATGGTGAGGATCCTTGCACATGTCATTACCCAGTCTTCGTACCCAACGTGATCGAAAAATGTAGGTTGCGACCTTCCAGAAGGTTCCTGTCGGTAGCCTTGGTCACATTGAGGCATCTAGTTAAAGCGTAAATGACAGACAGAGGATAGCTTAGACCTTAGGTTATGTTGTATAATCAATGATTAAATTTAATAAGTTGTAATTCCCATCCAGATTCAAATTAACCCCAAATCAATTGTGTTGTTTTTAACATAATGGGATCCTGCATATAAAGTATTGTATTGTTAGATGAAAGTGTAAACCTACCTTAGTAAGATTATTTTTTTTTGCGAAATGTGTGATGTTTAATGTGTATAGTTAAACATGTTACAATATCAAAATTTATTAGATCACTGATAAAAATTAAATGCGAGTGAGAGTGATCCCAATCATCCATTTTAACTACCCAATTAATAATATTAAAAAAATATTAATATAAATAAAAAAATTAACTATATAAAACATTAGACCACTAAAACTATATTTTCAGAATTATAAACTATAAAAACAAAATAACTATCCCAAAAATATAAACATACTCACACTACTTTTATTAAATCTTAAAATACATGAAAATAGAGGTTTATGATTCTAACAAAATATAAGATAAAAAATGTTTTATTTTCCAATTTACAACACTTTCAAAAATTAAATCTTATCTTATAAAAGCTAATATAAATGGGATAATATAATTTACAATTTATTAAAATCTAAAAATAACATAATCTAATATCATAATAACTTTTTTTTGTTGTAACTTTAGAAATCTATATTTTTAATGGAAAATAAAATTAGATTCACATCTTATTTCTTATTTTATTTTATAATTTTTGAAAAAATGATTAAATAATTAAAATTAATGATGGGTAAATTGCTTTAAATCATTACTAAATTAAAAAAGGATCCATTAAGTTTGAACGCAAATATGATTGCTTCTATTTTTTCTTTTTAGAAAGATTTAAACCAATTTTGTTATAAAATTATGCCTTAAAAATAATAATTCAATGAATATAATCCACTTCAAGGGTGGAACTTCCCTTTATAATGAATACAGGAAAAAATAAGACATGATAATGCAAATTCTCTCTCTCTCTATATATATATATGAGACAAAGTGTACGGTTATAATCAAATGTGACAATGACAAAAGTTATGGCATACATAACAATGTAACAAAAAAAATGTAAGAACTCAAAATCTAGGGTTTTGATAAGGGGTTTTAGGATTAACATGTGTTTGTCTAGATATTAACATGCCCCTTCCCTTCAAACAAGTGCTTCCCTAAACACTTGACTAAGTGTGAGTAATTTTTTCATGGATAACTCATCTTCCCATGTCACCTTTTCCACTGGCAGGGTTTCCCATTTGATGTTATGCTTAGCTTTGCTTGATTTCTTAGCTACTTAATCGTTATTTCAACTATTTTTTTTGTTTCAATATCATTTTCACTTCTTCATTAATATCTAGTAAAGTAGTTTGGACTAGGATCTTTCCACCTATTAACTTATTTAAGAAATAAATATGGAATATTAGATTTACACATGAAGATGGAGGCAACACTAATTTGCAAGCCATACTTCTAATCTTTTGCAACACCTTATAGGGATCATAATACCTCAGTGCTAATTTATCTGGACACATATGCCATGAACCAACCTTTTTTGTAATCATCATCATTGGTGAAGATAAAATAATTTGGGTACATTGAATGATGTCAACATCTAACATTTCTTGAATTAGATGTTGAATTTCACTCTTCCATGCATATGGATACCTTTAAGGCCTAATATTAGGTGGTACATTCCTAGGTTGCAAATGAATATTATGGTAATGATATTGAGTGGGTGGAAGACCTTTAGGCATATCTCCAAATATCTTGGAATGATTTTTAATAACTTTACAGAGATCCATTGGAGTGAAGGATATAAATGTTTGAACATCTAATGAACACAATTGCGCAATTTCACTATGGTGTCCTATTTTTAGGACTCTTTCCATGTTATTAGAGTTTATCACTTTAGAGAGTTTCCATTGGATACCTCTAAACTCAATTTCCTTGTCTTAAGAGGAAAATATCATGAAAAGATATTGAAAATCAAGGACCACTATTCCCAATGATTGTACCAACTTGTACCCTAATACAACATTAACGTCACCCATTCGGATTGCAATCATGGGCTATCAAATAAATCCTATCCCAAATTCAACTTAATACCATGGAATTTTCCTAAACAATTTATGATACCTCCATTTACAATCATTACTTGAAATTCTTGTGTTGGAAATACAAAGTGATTGTGAAGTTTTTCCAATTTGTAATTGATGAAGCTATGGTTAATACCATAATCAATCAACATTGTTACCTTTTTCTTTTTGATATATCCTTCTATCTTGAGGGTTTTTGGAGTATTGATGTTGATGAATGCATGACAAGATATTGTTGGAGTAGTCTCTTCTAGCTCTAGATCTTATGATGGTTCCAATTATTGATTTTCTTCCTCTTCATGGTTTATGTAGAATAATTTATCCTCACCACATTTATGCCCCTTATTGTGACAATTGAAACATATTCCTTTTACTTTTATTTCATCCATTTGTTGAGGTTCTAGCCTTGTTAGGTTGAGTGAAGTTATGATAGAAAGCAATATAACCCCTATAGTTGTTAGCGATCACTCTTATACTAGCCATGTTTTTTCTTTCAACTTTACTTTCTAGATTGATTAGGTTCAAATATATGAACATCATGTTGGATTCTCTCCATTAAAGTTTCCATAAAGAGGTCTAACAAATTGTCCTCTAGAACATTTTTTACCCTGAGACTTCACTTTTGGAATTGTTGAATGTGCTTTGTAATTGGACCTGTTTGCTTAATATTTACCAAAAGACTAAACACTATGTTTCTCTTGATATTCCCATATCATTTCGTTCATAAAAATGGACTAAGATACAATATAATCCCTTTTCCTTTCACAAAGCCATTGATTCCATACTAATTGATCTTATTATAAATACATAGATATAATATTTACCTTTTGTAATATTGTCACTTAGTGTAGATCAAAGCATTTCACCTTCTATAATATCCATGATATAGGATTGTTACCATCAAACGTGTAGGTTTTAACCCTGTACAGAAATTACCTGCATATGAATTCTAAAACACAGAAAATAATCAATGCGAGAGCATAACACATAAAACACATATACACAAAGATTTTCCCTTAGATCCAAAAACCGGGACTACCAGCTTGATTTTTCATTATATTCCTTTCAATGTTACAATACATATTTATACATGTCGAAGCATCCAATGCCATGGACCAAAAAAACATCGCGTCTAAAACCATGGACCGAAAACCATAGGTAGGTCCGCCCAACCTAATATAGGGTTTAATTTTTTTTTTCCCAAGGAGCTGCCCCGGACCCCGTAGAGGGGGGCTACCCACCCCCCTCAAACCCCCCTGTGACCCCCCCACTGTGCAATCGGCGCAATGAAGGGGGGGCTTCACCGTCCCTCTAACACAACCCAACATTCTCCCACTTGTTGTTTTCTTTCCACAGGGGGACATAGGAGAGCTTAGTCATTTTTCCAACCCTGAAATGCCCATTGTTTCTCTACACCAGGAGAAATTCTCAAAGCTCACAAATTTTGTCAATGCATCTGCAGTATTCTTCAAAGTGTCCACCTTTACCAACAACACCTTTTTGTCTTCTATCATATCCATCACAAAGTGATACTGAACATCAATGTGCTTTGTCTTTGAATGGTAAGCAGGATTCTTTGCCAAGAAAATTGCACTTTGGTTGTCACAGTCTATCCTTATAGCTCCCTGTACTAACCCCATACTTGAACACAATCTCTGCAACCAAACTGCTTCCTTGCTTGCATGAGTGGCTGCCATGTATTTTTCCTCTGTAGTTGATAGTGCCACTACAGACTGTTTCTTACTCATCCAACTGACTGCACCTCCAAATAGGTTAAACACATACCCACTTGTAGATCTTCTATGATCCAGATCTCCAGCCTAGTCTGCATCAACAAAGCCAGGAATAGCCAACACTCTGTCCAATCCTTGTCTTCCTTGGTAGCACAAACCATAATCACTAGTGCCACACAAATACCTGAAAACCCACTTCACTGCTGTCCAGTGCTCCTTCCCTGGTTTTGACATAAACCTGCTCAATACTCCCACTGCATGTGTAATGTCTGGTCTAGTACATACCATCTCATACATCAGGCTACCGACTGCACTTGCATATGGAACATAGGACATGTCCTCTTCCTCTTCTTGTGTCTTGGGACACTATTCAACAGATAACTTTACACCTATAGGAATAGCAACCTTCACTGGTTTACTATCCTGCATATTAAACCTCTATAATATTGTCTTGACATACTCCCTTTGGTTTAACCAGAGCTTCCTCTTTGTCCGATCTCTTTTAATTTCCATGCCCAAAATATAGTTTGCAGCACCAAGATCTTTCATGTCAAATTTGGAGGACAAATGGGTCTTCAAATCCTGGATAATTTCTTTGTCATTTCCAACTAGCAACATATCATCCGCATACAAGACCAGATAAATAACACGGTCACCAATTAATTTTAAATACACACTGTGATCTGCTTTGCTTCTGGTGAATCCAAGTCCCCGTACAAATGTATCAAATTTTTGATACCACATCCTTGGTGACTTTTTTAACCCATACAGAGACTTCTTTAACTTGCATACCAGTTCTTTTTTACCCTTCATCGCAAAGCCTTCAGGTTGCTTCATGTATATCTCCTCTTCTAGATCCTCGTGAAGAAATGTTGTCTTCACATCCATCTATTCTACCTCAAAATCAAAAGCAACAACAATAGATAAAAGTAATCTAATAGAAGTTACCGTGGCAATAGGAGAAAAAATATCACCAAAATCAATTCCCGGCACTTGGGAATAACCTTTTGCTACCAACTGAGCTTTGTATTTCTCCATCTTTCCTTCTTCATTTGTCTTCTTCTTGAACACCCATTTGCTGCTAATGGGTTTCCTTCCAGACGGAAACTCCACCAGATCCCAAGCCTCATTTTTGTGCAAAGATGCCATTTCATCAACCATGGCCTCTTTCCAGAGTTTTCCATCCTCTGAATCTACTGCTTCCTTCACAGTTCTGGGATCATCATCAGTAATAGATAAAGCAAAATTTGAACAGAAAGTAGATGGACTATACCTTTTTGGCTACCTTCTTTCTCGAACTGATCTTCTTACACCCGGAGTTTGTGGCTCTTCATCTTCTGATTCCTCCTCTGCTATAGAGTCTGATTCTTCCTCCTTGAGCTCAAACTCTATCTTCTCAGGTTCCTTTGGTTTGACTTCATGTTTAATAACTTCTTTCACCTCTCTGAACACCACATCTCGGATGTACACAACCTTCCTTGTTGTGGGTTCCAAAGCTTATAACCCTTTAAACCATCCTTATACCCGATAAAGATGCACTTTTCAGATTTACTATCCAACTTGGTTCATTTCTCCTTTGGAACATGTACATATGCATCACATCCAAATACCCTCAGATGTGAAAGAGAGGGTTTCTTACCAGTCCATACCTCTTGTATAGTCTTATCCTCCAACGCTGATGAAGGTGATTTGTTGACCAGGTATCATGTTGTCTCCACCACCTCTGCCCAGAATTCTTGTCCTAACCCAGCACCACTGAGCATGCTTCTTTCCCTTTCCATCAACATCTTGTTCATTCTTTCTACAACTCCATTTTGCTGAGGTGTATATGGAGTAGTCTTCTACCGTGCTATACCACACTTCTTACAGAATTCTTCAAATTCCTTACTGAAAAACTCTCCACCGTTATCTGTCCTCAACAATTTTATCTTCTTCTCTGTCTGGTTTTCCACCAGAGCCTTAAATTCTTTAAACCTATCAAAGACTTCAGATTTCTTCTTAACGGAATATATCCATGTATTCCTTGATAAGTCATCTATAAATGATACATAGTACATAGACTTACCCAGTGATGGAACCTTCACAAGTCCAAACACATCACTGTGCACAAGCTCTAATATCTGTTTTTCCCTCTTACCACCAGAGGGGAAACTCACCCGATTTTTCTTCCCATATACACAATTTTCACAGAAATCAAAATCTAGAGAGATATTACTCATACCTTCTACCATACCTTTACCATGAAGTATTTGAAGGCCCTTCTCTCCAATATTTCCAAGCCTTTGATGCCACAAAATGGTCTTCTCTCCAGAGACCACTAGATTTTCTGCTCCACTTTCAGGAACCACAGAATTGTTGCACCCATCAACAACAATGCTACCTTGCAGCTTGTATAGAGTGCCAATCCGAACTCCCCACATCAATACCAGTGCTCCTTGAACCATCTTGCAAGTATCCTTCTCAAACATTGTTTTTACATCGACATCATCCAACTTGCTTACGAAAATCATATTTTTGGCTAATGCAGGAATATGCAGAACACCCGGAAGTGTCCTAACCCTTCCACCTTGCAACTTCAACTTTAATTTTTCATGACCAATGATTCTAGCCTTCCTATCATCCCCTAAGAAGACATCACCACCATCGTATTTATCATACTCGCAGAACCACTCTCTATGGGGAGTGAAGTGAAAGGATGCACCTGAGTCAATCAACCATGCCTCATGATCTACATGTGTACTTGAAGAAGCTAAGTAAACATCCCCACCTTCATCTGAGGTGGATTTTGCCTTTTTAGAATAAGCATCATCAGATCCCTTTCCTTTGATAAGAGCTTTAGATTTACAATCCCTTTTGTAGTGCCCTTCCTTTCCGCATTTCTAGCACACCACCTTTACAGGCTTTCCTGGAGATTTAGATCACCCTCTAGATTTAGATCTCCCACTCGATGACTTATTTTTGTTTCTATTCTAGGACCGTCCTCGTATAGACAAGGCATCACCATTCTGGCTCTCCATATTTTTCCGTCTCATCACCTCCGTTAGTAAGGATGAAATTATTTCATCAAACTGCAAGGCAGTTGCATTGCTACCTATTGCAATAACCAGACTATCCCACAAATCTAGTAGAGAACACAACAAACTAATGCACTTATCTTCATCTGAAATTTTGATATCAACAGACGATAACTGACTTACCACAGTACTAAACGCATTTCGATTCTCTGTCACCGAGTCTCCATCTTTCATCCTTAGGTTATACAACTTTTTCCATAGGAACAGTTTATTCACTAGAGACTTAGATTGGTACAAAGTCCCTAACTTGTCCCACAAAGCCTTCGCCATAGCTTCCCCTGATACATTCAGCAATACTGAATTTGAGACACACAATCGTATTGTGCTCTTTGCCTTCCGATCCAACTTCTTCCATTCTTCATCGGACACTCCCATTGGTTTAGTACCTGGATCTACCACGATCCACTGATCTTTATCCACCAACAGATCCTCCATCTTGAGTTTCCATAACTCAAAACTTTGACCATTAAATTTATCGATCTCTATCTTTCCACTGCTCGCTATCTTCTTTCACCACCAGAATCGATCCCGCAGATCTCCCACTGAACAGGGTCTACCACAGGCCCGAGTGAAACCCCTCAGCAACAAAGGCATCCCCTTGAAGCCAAAATAGCTCCGATACCAAATGTAGGTTTTAACCCCGTACAGAAATTACCTGCATACGAATTCTAAAACATAGAAAATAAACAATGCGAGAGCATAACACATAAAACACATATACACATATTTTCCCCTAGATCCCAAAACCGGGACTAACAGCTTGATTTTTCATTATATTCCTTTCAATGTTACAATACATATTTATACATGCCGAAGCATAGAAAATTTTAGGGGTGAATGTTCGCCCTTTGGCGAAATTAAGGGGTTTCAAAATTTTTAGTGGGCGAATATTTTGTATCATAGCACATTTTTACAAATCACCTCAAATAGCCCACCTTATTTTAAGGGAGAGAGTAAAAAAAGGTAAATTTAGCCCTTGAAACTAGGAGTTACAACCTTCCATTCGCCCATTTTCAAGAATAGATTTTATTTAAGTGAATCCATTCGCCCATTTTCAAGAATAGGTTTTATTTAAGTGAATCCTATGGGCCAAATACCATATTTATAAAAGAGGTATGGTAAAATTATAAAAATATAAATAAATGAGAGGTATGGTAAATAAATAAAACATTTTTTATATTTACTCCATAAGTCACCTTATATACATGCAAGGGTGTAAACAAATAAAAATATAAGTAAAGTGGAGGTATGGTAAATAAATAAAACGTCTTTTTATACTTACTCAAAAGGTATGGTAAATAAATAAAAATATAAATAAACTAGACGTATGGTAAATAAATAAAACCTCTTTTTATATTTAGTCCATAACCCTCGTTTTATTTATGAAGGCTAAAGAAAGAGGTTTTTTAAGTGAATCCTATGGGCCAAATACCATATTTGTAAAAGAGGTATGGTAAATTAATAAAAATATAAATAAACGAGAGCTATGGTAAACAAATAAAACATTTTTTATATTTACTCCATAAGTCACCTTATATTTACGAACACTCAAAAAATGCATTATATTTAGGTGAAACCTATGGGCAAAATACTATGGGACAAATACCATGGACTAGATTGTTATTAATACCATGCAAAAAAACATTATTAACCCTAATATTAGTATTAATAAAAATAAAAATGGCACATGGTATTGACCCATGGTATTCACCAAAATGGCACATGGTATTAACCCATGGTATTCACCTGGAATGTAGCATATTTAAATGGGGGAATTAAACCAGCATAGATCCATCTTTACTCTGGATCTACTAACCCCCGAGAGGTATCAAATATCGTGATATGCAAACTAGCATAGAATGAAAAAATATTTGATCCCTCTCAGGGCTTGGTGGATCAAGAGTAAAAGTGGATGTTGTAATTTAATGTATGTTAAACATTTTGGCTTGGTTAAAATAGAAAATAAAATAAAATTCAACTATTAATTTTATTAATTTTTATAAATTGCTAATAGTAATTTTTAAGCTCCAGGTTTATGATAACCCATGGTAATACCATGATATTCATGTGAGCATAGACTATTTAAAGGGGAAATTCTATCATCTTAGATCCATCTTAATTCTGGGTCTACCAAGTGTTCAGAGGGATAAATAGATTTCATCCCCCAGGTTCAAGTCTTCATGTGCCAACCACAATTTCCTCCTCAGAGAATGATTAGTGTTGAAGAGGATTGGCAGTGTTGGTGGGCATTAATGTTCTTTATGTTCATGTTGGTTGGCTTCAACCATGTTTTCGTTGTTCATGTTTGTTTGGTTAACAAGTGTGTAGGTGCCACTAATGTTTTTTTGTGATTCTCAATGACATTAATTCACCAGGTCTTGGCACAAATTTGTGATATTGTCTATTGTGGGTATTATTTTTGGTTTCTCATGTTAACTATTTTTGTGTACCATGGAGCAATCATCGTGTGGATATGGTTTGTTGGGATAGGTTTGTTGTTTTTATGGTGTTTTAATCTCTTATTAGCATCGACATTGACTCTATTTTCTTTTCTAAATTTTTCTAAATCTTGGCTGCGAAAGTGATGGAACTGGGAATATATCTTGTAGACAATCTAGGTGCATGGTCATGTTAATTTTTACACTTTTGGTTTCTCTATTGGTATTAGAGTTCAATTTTTTGGTTGTAAATGGTGAATGTAAATAAAACTCTTATGATTAAGCACGTATCTAGCATGTGCCAAGACAAATCAATTTTTTTCAAGTGCAATTTTTTTTTAGAGTGTAAAATTGGAAAAAAAAATTGCATCATGCTCTCATCCCTCAATAGAGCACAATGAATCTGTAGTCGTTCTCTCTCTCTCTCTCTAACATTTTTGAGTTCCATGAAAAATTTGAAAGTCCTAATAGTATTCAATTATGGGTTCAAGAGAGACATAGTATTCAATTATGGGTTAAAGAGATCCACACTGAATGATCTATCGGCCTTATCTTCACGTAGTTTAAGACTATTCACTTGGAGAGCCTGCATGTGCCCCCACTTCAAGAGCATAGTAAAGTCATGTAGAACTTAGAGAAGCTATCTTTAAGCTTTTAGTGAAGAATGGAAAAATGTCTGGGTTCAATAACAACCAGTTGAGAATTAAGCTTCCAATAATGCTAGATTTTAACCTGGAGCACTTTTGTGATTTGGAGGAGATGGCCCCTCGTATTTGTGACACATCTTCAGTTGTGAATTGGACTATTACTAAATGTCATTTCCTTTGAAAGTTACCTGATGACTTGGGGAACCTCAACTCTTTAAGAATGTTAAGGAAGGAAAGAAAGTGCATTATGCTAAGTTCTCTTATGCTTTTCAAGTTTTTCTTGGATATCTACAACGTTTCAGGTAGGAAAGTACATTTTGTTAATGAAAATTTGTCTTGATAGAAAGGCCCAATTTCAAATTATAATGCTTTCAAAATACATTGTGTAACTGTAATGTTTCTAAAAGGAAAGAATATTTTTTCAATTTAAGTATCATGATCCCATATTCCAACTTATTTTTTAGTAACCCATTAGGCTTTGTAGCTTTGAATAAATCCATGTCTTTTAATAAGATCCTCTTCCAAATTAGAACGTAGTTTCCTTTTGGAAATAACCACATATAATGTCTTGATTTTGTTATTGAGAAAATAGAGGTTGTGAAACAATCTTGTGCAATACAAGGACTTGATTCATTGATTATGTATCAATTATGGCTCTTGATGTAACAATGTCTTGATTTTGTTGCTTGAAAATAGAGGTTACGCTTTACTATTTCACAGAATTTCTTACAATCTTTCCATAAGTATTGATTTGTAATCTCAGTCACTGAGGGATGACAGTAATGACAAAGGTAATATTCCATGGTTTGAAGTTACCCTCTTACTAAATATTTAAATATATCACCACAATTTAACTGTTAGTTAAAGGAATTGTATTTGATTTGCAAACAATTCATTGCTTGATTATAGATTTTGATTTTTTCCCTTTTTTATTTTTTTCTCAGATTTGGTATGAGATATCTTCCAATATTTGGGTTCCCTAGTTTCCCCACCATAGCTATGAAGTTTAGATGCTATCATTAAATATTCTCAGAATGTTACAACTTTTCTAGTAAGTGTACTTTGAAACATTGTTGTTGCTTTTCCATGGTGTTAATGCAAATAAGCACTACAACTAGTGCCATTATTTAGATTAAGTGCCAAAATCTAGGTGGTCTTGCAATGATGGAGTGATTGTTTTCTAAATACTAAGGCCATATGCATTTTTATCTCTTATGTTGTCTTGAGATATTCAAATTCAGAATAAGAATTGAGGTCTCGTTTCCACTGTAGATTGCAGTCAGTTTCTTGAACATAATATATAGTAGATTATATTTTACTAATCAACTGTGGATGTGATCCCTCCCAAGAAAGGAAATTCAAAGTGACTTTGATTTCACATTGATTTGTCAAAACATCCACATAGGAAAGGAGATTCAAAGTGACACTAATTTCACACTGATTTGTCAAAATGGAGGCAAGAGAAAAGGAAACTTTGTATTCAACAATGCTCTTAATTTCATATGTACATGCACAAACATATTAGTAGAAAATATTGAAGGGTTGCCTAAGTAATATTTTCCATTCCACTACATTCTTTACAGCTTGTAAATAAATAACTCAGAACAATTCATTACACTACTTGTTATTCTTTATTAATCAGTGGTTAAGATTTTGATATTGAACTGGCTAAGATTTTTCTTCCTTCTGCGAAATTGTGTGTTCTATAATGCTTCTTTCCATTCACTATGTATAGCATATAAAGTGTGTCTAATGGAGTAGGAAGATTGGAAAGTCTTGTGATCCTTGAACTATGTTACAAGGCAGAAACCCAACGAGGCAGGGTAGGTGCATCCCCACAAAGGGGTCACAAATACCAAAGTTGGTATTGGCTAGTGCCTTGAGCTAGAAAATTTCCTTTACCCTTGTATTAACAGTGAATCCGGAGAGGATTCTAATATTGTTTTTATAAGATTTATATTAGTTAAGATTAATGAATAAAATTCATGAGACATGAGCTAGGATGTCCTTGCAAGGTGGTTGTTGATTACTGGAAGCTATGATGGCCATTATGTCAGGCTAGGTGGTCGCATTCCCTTTATCGTGAGCACGATTGTGATCAAGATGGAAGACTTCATAGTCTGGATTGATTTTTTAGTAGTGATAATTAGTGGGCTCATTCACAAAAGCTTCTATTTCACTAATCCTTTTTATAGAGTTGTCAGATTCAATTTCCAAAGGTTTTAATTACACTATAGAGTTGAGTTCTAAGAGAGTTGTGATTCACAGTGTTAAGTATAGCAGCTATGACACTTGAATGAAGACAAGCATAGTAGATGTATCAGACTCTGTTATAAGCTTACCTGCATATTATAAGGGACTTGGTTGGCTTTTTTATAATTTTATAAACAAGTTCCATTTCGTGGAAATGTGAAAAAAACAATGATATTGCCACCATGTGGCTCTTGTCATATATGGTTTTATACTTTTTCAAAAAATTCTCTAAGAGTTCACAATGCTAAGATTCACTAGGACCTTACAAAGTTTTATTATTTAGTGAAAGACTCACCAAGATCTTACAAGATTTTATAATTGAGTAAAATATTTGCCATGCCTGGTGAGAGATTCGCCAAAAAATTATATATACATATTATGTTATTGATAAAATCGCCTTCCATTTTTCCTATATACCATGGAGATTCGCCCATTTATTATACATATAAATTTAGGAGGGGTTCTTAAAATTTTCCCTGTGCCAAAGCATCCAATACCATGGAACAAAAAACCATCGCGTCCAAAACCATGAACTGAAAACCATAGGTAGGTTTGCCCAACCTAATATAGGGTCCAAAAAAAAATTTCCCGGGCCGCTACCCTGGACCTCGTAGAGGGGGGGCTACCTGCCCCCGTAAAACCCCCTGGACAGGGGCGGCTGCTGCCCCCCCCTATGACCCCCCTGCTGCGCAATCGACGCAACGAAGGGGGGGCTCCATCCCCCCTCTAACCCCCCAGTTCACTACGTAGGTTAGTCGTGGAAAGAATATAACATAGCCCAACAAAACATCCACATATAAATCTTCATAATGAAACAATTCCTTGTTGTTAAGTTGAATCATTGAAGAAATTGTGGATATTAGATTAAAAATTCATTATTATGGTTATAGTGATTCAATAGTTGTGCTCTCAAATCATGATAAAATACTCCCTATATGTGATTGAGTTTCAAGAAAATTGTTCTCCTTATTTTCATGATTCTTTTAGATCTCCATATCTTTTTTAGGAATCCTCTTGGAGAGAAGCTTTTCCATATTTTTTTACTAATCCTTGCACATGTAACAACTAAATTTCCAACTCAAATACTAAGTATTGGAGATATTCTATTTCTTCATGAGTCATGTATAAGCTTTCTTGATGGTTTAAGTGGTGAAGTAATTTTTTAAGCACCCTCACCAGCCACGTGTATAAATAATATTGATCTTCTTTTTCCTCTTTATCACAACTTATGAATCACCAAAAATATAGCTATGGATGGTTAACCTTTTCCACGATATATCTTTGAAAATTGTGTGCTTTTGAATCTAAAATTTTTGCATGTTGTACTCTGATGTCTTCTTTGCAACTCCATATGTCTAACCAAAATTGATGTGCCAAATTAAAGTTATGGTAACTTTCCTAAAAATTAATGATTTTTGGCCTCTTCCCAATAGAAAAATTGTATAGTGTGCCACATGTAGAAAAATTCAAATATGATTTTAAAATTTTTATGCGAGGCACCTCAGTATGTCTCCTCAGATCCCTAAAAAAATCACAATTTAAAACTTCTCTAAGAGAAAGGTAAAATAAACATTCCAAGATCACTCATTTGGAACAAATTTTAGGACTATTCATAGACCCTAATTCCCATAAGGTATGTCTTTGAAAGTTTAGAGAACCATAATTTTACATTTTAATTAGATAGACTTAAATATATCTCCTCAATTTCTTCATGAGCCATTGATGGGTTTTATGGAGGTTTATGCAGTGAACTAACTTTTGAAGCACCCTTAGGAGACATCTATGTAAATAATAATGTTATTTTCCCTCTTTGTAACAAATTTTGAATCACCAAAAATAGAAATGTGGATGATTAACTTGTTCTTGATATATTTATAAAATTCGATACCTTTTGAATATAATATTTATGTTTGTAGTACTTTGTTACATTTTCTTTGGAATTTCATATGTGTGGCTAAAATTTGATGAGCCAAGTGAATATTATGGTATATTTTCCCAAAACTTGCTAATTTTTGGCCTCTTTTCGAGAACGAATTTGTGTAATGTGTGGCATATCAAAATTTCCAAATATTATTATAGCTTTTTTTATATGAGGCACCTCCGTATGTCTCCTCAAATCCCTAAAAAATTCACAATATGAAACTTCTCTAAGGGAAAATTACAACAAACATTCCAAGATCACTTGTTTGAAATTGATTTTGGCTCTTATGATTGCATGTAATGAAGTAGCATAGGTAGACTATATGTCTCTTTTAGGCTATTTATCTTTATTTATGTTCATGCATTTGGAGAAATTCATAGACAAAGTGTGATTTTGTATCATTTACTAATGAAATGAAATTACGTTTTTATTCTAAATAAAAAAAATTGATTTCAAGATTATTCACAAACCCTAATTTCAATACGGTATATTTTTTAAGTATAGAGAACTAAATTATTAATATTTGATTATATGAACTTTGAGATATCTCCTTAATCTTCTCAATACTTCATTGTTAAAAAAAGTAGCAAGAAAGACATAATTTGACTTTCACCTTAGTCAAATTGAGTAAATCAAATTTCCACATTAGCAGGAAAACTTTGAGGCAATTAACTAGTGTGATATGGCTCTTGTCAGACAGTTAGCTCAGAAAATTCGAGTTAAGTGCTTGGAGTTCAATTATGCATGTGTTGATTGCTAAATTGCAGCAATCTAGTTCAGTTGTATTCAGTTAACTGACCTATAGCTATTCATAGAGTCAATTGAAGGTTAGTTGTGTAGTGGAACAACAATAACTCGTAGATTTATTAGTTAACTGATCAGTCAGCCCAAAATAGCTAATGCATGCATGGAATTCGAATTTCTCAGTTGAGGTGGAGGAGTTAAGGCCAATGTAACATGAGTTGTATACTAGTTGAGTGTATAGGTGTTGCATGAAATCAAGAGATCAATCCTTGGGAATTGCATAAGTAGATAGGAGGAAATTCCTATATTTTAGGAGCTAATTTCCTCACGGATTGCACAAATAAATAGGAGACTAGATGAGCAAATAATTGGCTAAGTATTGGACAAAGTGTCCTATTGAGCAGAGAGAAGAATTATTATTTTTTAGTTTGTGCTCAAAGCTAGAGCATGCAATTGTAATCATTTATCTATTCAACTGATTAATGCAAAGAGGCTTGAGGGGTTTTTCCTAGTTGGGTTTCCCTAGAAATCACTGTGTATTTATGGTTTTTCTTGTTGCATGCCTATGCATGTTGTTCTAAATTGTGATTTCCATTTTGTAGATCAGTAGAGTAGAATTGTGTCTCTTGTTTTTCAGTTTGAAACCTTGAGCAGTTGCAATTTCTATCAAATTTCTACATGGCACCAGAGCCATGAAATCACATAGAATCAATATTTTGAATTTGTCCCTCAGGAATTTCAAAGTAACAACTTCAGTGCAATATTTTTTCTTCAGGATCAGGAGAATGTATTTCAACGGACTGAGATTGGAGTATGCCCTAGAGGGTAGCTCGAATTTCATAACCTGGAAGGATTGAATGGAAGCAGTGCTTGATGATAATTGTGTGTTAGAATATGTTAAAACTGACATTGTGAAACCCCAACAGTCTAATGCACAAAAATTATCCCAATGGAAGAAGGATGTTGCAAAGGCCAAGAGAATTATTCTGGAAGGTGTGAGAGACCATGTGGTCTCAAATCTCCATGGAAAAGAGACAATATTTTCTATGTGGAAGAAACTAACTGAGCTATTCAAAAATAGTAGTGACCATGGAAAATTGGCCTCAAAAGACAAACTTTGAAACATTAGAAGGCAAAATAATGATACTATTCCTCAGTATATCTCCATATTTACATGAGTATGAGATGAGTTTGGAGGGGTTGGGATGAATGTAGAAGAAGATGACCTGGTGAGCCTAGCTCTTCTAGGCCTTCCAAAATCTTGGCATAGCTACCAGGACTCTGTGAATGGAAGTGAAAAATTACCTAATTGGGAAAGGTTGCGGTCCAATTTGGTACAAGAAGAGTTCAGGAGAAATACCAGAGATGGAACATCATCCAAAGAATAAGAAGAAGAGAATTTTCCCTTGGTTTGGAAGAGAAAGAAGGGAAAAGGAAGGAAGAACCAAAGGAAACCTAATTCCATCCAAAATAATGGCAAGAAGAAATAGAGCAAGTTAAAAAAAAATTCACTGCCACAAATACGGGCACTATGCAACAAAATGTACACACAAGAAGTCTACCAAGAAGCCTTTAGGAAGAGTAGGAGGTGAAGCATTGGCTTCAAAATTCAAATTATATTTCACCCTAATTGATCCATAAAGTTTTGTGGATAATCCACTGGACAGTTTGTCACAACATATCTGATAGTATTATATTAAAAATCCAAAAATTATACACTATTACAGTTTTATTAAACTTTAAGATATGTAAAATTAACTATAATTAGTGCATGCATGCGAATATAAATTATGCATAAAAGTAGAGAACGGATAAATAAGCTCTCACACACACATAAGACACAAGATATTCTCTCTGGGAAAATTCTTTCGGGAGAAAACCCAACTGGAAAGTGAGGCCACTTCACTCTCTTTCTCTGTTTGCAAATATGGCTGCTAGTACAAAGAAGTAATGTATGTGGCCTTTTTTTGGCTTGTATGGGCCTGACCCAGGTTCAGAGGTGATTTAGCCAAAGAGATCTCAGTACTACTAGCCCTTTCGGCAACAGTCCGCAGAGCGCGGACTGAGGTCTCACCCGAAGTAGTATGGGAGGGTGCTAGAACTAGGTTTCTGCACCTTCGGGATGTCTGATGAGCTCTGGAAGTCTGCGGTTTGACCCTGCATGCATGTCGCTACACGCATCTATTAGTCCCTCGTAACTTGTAATGCTACCTTTGCGCAACCCTACTCTGGGCACGATCCATATTATTACCCAAGTTCCTTACTATTAACCTATTATTATTCGATTACTTAACTTATTTGTGTAAGTCTAGTGATAATTAACAACACATCCAACATTCATATAAGTTCGCGTGATAAAAAAAATAGTATAAATGCTTAGAAAATCATACAAAACCAGATACATAGTATTTAGAATCAAACTTCTCTTTATTACTCTTCTTCTTGGGTTACAGACTCAACTCCGCCCTGCGCACTCAGCTACAAGGGTCTGCGCACTCAATTGTGGACTCTACTAGGCCTCTATACACTCAGCAGCAAAGCCTCTTCCTACTACTACGACCCAATACACTTAGACTCTTACTTTATGCTTGAACCATTCGTACTCATGTATCTCCAGTTCTCTAATTAGCTATCATTACAACTTAGAGCCTCTCTCTATTTATACAATCCCATGGTTTGTGGACCATGGGTAGGCCGACATGACCTTACATTACATTACAATACTTAGGGCAGACAACCCTATGACTCAATATACATTTTGCGCTCCGCACCCGCAATTTGCTGAGTCTTACCACATATTTGACCAAAACTTGGGCTTTGAGCCCCAAAACATGTTGTGGGAGGATTCCATGCCCAACACCCGTGGGCTGATACAGTGCATATATCCTCTGTATGTTCTCTACATCTTATCTCTCTTGGCTATCTTTTCTCATCTATGGAACAAAATTCTCTTTGAAGAGTAAATTGCCTCTTCCTCCTAGTGGCCCGATTATAACACAATCTGATAGCCTACTAGTAGTTAATTTTGACTACATCAACTCTTAAATAGAGTTACAATATAGACTATTCTAGAGTGATTTACATCACAAACATGTGGCTAGCACCTTTTACATGAATAATGAGGGTTGATGCGACATCCTCTCGAACTATAGGTGTCAAAACAGGAAGTTCAATTTATGATTGACATAACTTTTGCATACGAACTTCGATTGATGTGCTTCTTGTGCCATTGGAAATATGTTTATGTGTATAATAGCATGAAATGGTGTGGCACTAGACAGATAAAATTTGACCCCCAAAAAACATCGTTTGATGCCTCAAAATTCTCCTAGAAGGCTTTAAACCTCGTTTCGCCAAACTAGGTCCTGCCAGTAAAAATGGTCCCGCGAGCTAATTCCTCCACTTTTTCCACTCCAAATGCATCAAGATGGATGAAAAAAATATAATGATCCAATTTGGATCATCAATAACATGCATGGCCTGCACTATTATGGGGGGTTTGTGGTACCTTGGTTGTGGTGCCTTGTTCCATATGATAGGGTGCAAGGAGTTTTTCAATATCCTGGAGGAGAAGGATCTCCATATGCATATCGAAATGGGGCATGATGGGAGGTATAGTGCTACAGGAATTGGTACTATTTCCTTTGAGAAGGATAAATCCTCTCCTCTTCGCCTCAAAGATGTTATATTTGTACCTGGGCTGAAGAAGAACTTGATCTTTGTAGCAATATTGGAGGATAGAGGCTATGCTGCTATTTTTAGTAAAGGAAACGCCTTTCTAAGACACATATCTACTGGGCATGTGAAGCGTATTGTATTTTGAGTGAAGAACCTATACAAAATTGAGGTTAGAGAGTGCACCGCATTGAGAAGAAAGGCTTAAAAGGTGCAGAGTCGAGATGTTGAAGAACTCTAGCACATGAGATTGGGTCATCTACACCATGGTTCCTTAAAAATCATGCAACAAATTTCCATTGCTCTCCCTAAAGGCTCTATTTACCGACAAGATATATGCAAGGGTTTCACATTGGGAATATGTCAAATCCACTTTCCATGGCCGAGATAATAGAGCAGATGCAATCTTGGAGCGATTCCACTATGAAGTTTGTGGACCCTTTTCTACGGCCTCCACAAAAAAACATAAGTACTATGTTATTTTTATTGATTATTTCTTAAGGAAATGTTGGATCTTATTTATGCGAAAAAAGTATGAATTTTTCTCAAAAATTGTTGAATTCAAAGAATTGGTTGAGAAGGAGATTGGGAAGAAGGTGAAGGCTCTCAGGAGTGACAATTGAGGTGAATTTGTTTCACATGCCTTCAAGGATTTCTGTGACAAAGAAGGTATTCAAAGAAAACTGATAACACCCCATAACCCATAACAAAATGGGGTAGCTTAGAGGAAGAACATGAGCATGGTGGGGGTAGCGAGAGCCATGTTGCATGATTAGGGGATGCCATTACATATATTGGCAGAAGCATGCAACACCACAGTCTACTTGGAGAACCAGAGTCCTCATAGAATACTTGGTATGATCACATGGGAGGAAGCTTTCTCCTGGAGAAAACCTGTTGTGTCTCATTTTAGAATTTTTGGAGCTTCAGTTTATTGTCGCGTCTCCAAAGATTTTAGGAAGAAACTTGAGCCTACAATAGAGTTGGGAGTTTTGTTAGGATACACTGAAACTCCACACAATTACCAGGTGTACATATCTTCACTGAGGATGACAGTTGTAAGGAGAGATATCAAGGTCGATAAGGACAAGGCTATGATATGCTCTCTAGAATGAGATTTGAGTATCCCACTAGAGCACGGGCTTCTAGAAACAAAGGTGGAGCCTTAGGATGAGCTTCATGAGGTTGTGGAGAAGCCACATGTAATGGAGCAGACAGGAGGCAGAGTGGAGACACCCACTCAACCAAATTCTTCTAGAGAGGGGAGAAAGAGAACCAGAGAAGTTGATATATTGTTGTAGGATGACAGGGAGAATGTGGGAGCCCCTACCTCAGTATGCAGGTAGAGGAGGTCACCTGAGAGGTACACTGGTTACATGGCTCTCATGACATAGCTCATTGAGTCAGAGCCTTCTTCATTTGAGGAAGCAATTTCTCAACTTGTTTGGGTTGATGCCATGGTGGAAGAATATGAATTCATCATGAAGAACAATGTATGGGAGGTGGTGTTACACAAAATTTTGTCACTGTCCCTGTACTCCCCGTTCCATAATCTTGAAGGACCTCTACAGTTAACCCTACATGCTTTCCCATCATGAAGAAACTCCCATTATGTCCCTCTTCATGAGTAGATAAATTCCCTTTTGCATCATTTCCCAAGAATCTTCCTTTTGCCCCAGTTTACAAGGCTGGCGCTAATGACCAGTTTCCTCCTCACACCAATTTGCAAAGGTTAAAACTAGCACTAGCATCGTACGAAGTGACTAAGCCCTTTTCTAGTCACATTGATCCTCTTTTGGGAAGTTTTTTAAATATGGAGTCGAAGCTTCCAGGTCTGGAAGCTTCATAACGGAAGTCTAGTAAATGGTTGGGCTAGATGGAACCAAGGAAGTCATCTTGGGCTCCTTTCCCCTATTAGGATGGAACAAACCCAAGAGATAAGGCCTTCTCTGTTAGGGTCCAACCCTAACCCCCTTATTTATGTAATAGGGTCGAGTCATAGTTATAGTTAGTTAAAGAGTCAATAAAGCCCATATTAATAATTGTAGGTGGTTGACCCTCATTTAAATAAGGGACCACAGTTAGTTGCAAATGGGCCATGGTATTAGATAGATGGTATTAATAAGAACTATGGTACTAACCCATGGTATTGCATGTATGAATCCTATATAAAGGATAGAGACTCCCCTTGAAGAGTGTTGTGTCTTATTTTATAATTGAGCCCAACTCTATTAGAGGTTGCCCCCTCGAAGAGGCAAGTGAACATTGCTTTCCTTTCTGAATAATAAAATACATGCTGTTATTTCTTATTGTTCTGTGTTCTGGGTATATTTCTTCGCATATTTGGTATTTTGGTATCTTCTCACAGGTCAAGAGCATAACAAGTGGTATCATAGCACTTTCCAGGGCCGGTGGGATCTCCATGTTTATCAGATTTTTTTTTTTTGGCTAGAGACGTGTTCCGGCATCGTTAAACCACCAGATCTATTGTTGAGTGCATAAACCTACGGATTTGGGGAGGCATGCATGCAAGAAATACAAGAGGTGGTCACGCTTATTGGACTCCCTTGTAACCCCTATGGGTACCCCTTCAAGTAGTAGCACATTAAACAGAACCGCGCATGGACTATCTTCCAAGTACCCTCTGGGTATATCGGAAGCCCCCTAGGCTCTCTTGAAACCTCACCATAGATAAACCGTCAGCCGTCTTGCTGCTACAGTACACCGAGAACAGCACTCGGGGATATTACTCATGTGTACGATAAGGTAGTTGGGTTGTACGGCCAAGGGTACGGTTGATCCTCCTTGGTTAGTGCCCTGAAATATTGGGCCAAGTACTACTGTCGAACTCTTATGTATATTGCGATCTGTAGCACCTGACACTCCTTGAGACCATAATTCCCTTGTCTCTCTCTAGATCATGCATCATCTTTGCCAGATCAGATCTAGCAGGTTGGGTTCTATCACAACTGCAACAATTAGTTCCACCATTCAGATCTATCAGATCAACCATTCAGATCTATTAGATCCACCAATCAGATCTATCAGATCCGCCATTCAGATCTAGTAGTTTGGGTTCTGTAGCAATCGCAACAATCAGATCTTCCATTCAAATCTAGTAGTAGGGGTTCAATCACTGCCACATTCCTACTCATACTCTACAGTTGAGGGTTTCACCGACAGATCTGACTCTTTGTATGGCTCCTATACCTGGGCGTGATTCTTGTAGGACATTGGGCAAAATTAACTTTTTTGGGAATCGGCTACTGCAGTATTCCTAAGCGAGGAGTAAAACTCCTATAGGAGACTTAGCCCATAAGAATCAGGTCAACAGGCTGAGCAAGGTGGTATCATTCACTTGTCAGCATCAAAATTTCGGGTGGTCCCAATTTTTTTTTCATAGTAATGACAAGTGCATCGGATCTGTGCATGGCACAAACCAGAGCTCAAGCTATGACCAACGAGAAGATAGACACCCTTGAACAAAAGTTGGAGGCATTAACGAAGCAGATCCAGACCTTAAATGACACAATCACAAAGGGCAAGTTGGGGGAACAATCAGAGGCATATGATTTTAATGAAAACCTTGAGGGCGAGTCTAGCCATTCTCTTCACTTCTATGGAAACCACCAACAGTCCCAGCCTCGACCACCCAAGTTGGACATGTATAAATTTGATGGCTCTCATCTGGCCATATGGCTAGCACAAATGGAGCAATATTTCACATTGAATCACATCAAAGATGATGCGACTAAGCTAAGTGTGGGAAGCCTATACTTGGACCAAGAAAGATGGCAATGGTGGTAGTGGCATCAACGCTACTATGCAAGGCTAATGACTTGGAAGATATTCTCAAAAGCCCTTTCTGATCACTTTGACCATGAATCTAACTTTTTGGGTCGTCTTACTAAGCTCCGACAGACAGGCATAGTGCAAGAATATATTAAAGCCTTTGAAGCATTAGCCTTTTGCATAGGAGGTCTAGTAGATGAATTCTACTTGGAATGTTTTATCAGTGGTCTCAAAGATGCCATACAAGCCCACGTCTGACTGCAACACCCAGTCTCATGGCTGGCAGCTTGCAAGACAGCTTGTGAAGTAGAACATGCGTTAGCGGCCCAGTCGACTCATCCAAATTTCATAGCCAAGGGATGCCCCACCCAGGCTCCGAGCACTATCCAAACACTTAAGGTTCAAAAGGTGTCATTAGTGGAAATGGCAAAAAGAAGAAAGCAAGGATTGTGTTACTACTATGATGAGAAATACTCCCCAGGGCATAAATGCAAGGAACCAAAATTCTTTCAAATTGATGCTACTGATCACAGTTCATCTAAGGAAGCCCCACCATTTGAGGGACCAGAGGAGGAAGATAAGGGAAACTAGCTGAACAATGAGCTCCCAGCTACACCTGAAGAACCAGTTATCTCGCTTCATGCTTTGGCAGGAATTTCTTCTCCCAAAACTCTCAAAATCAGAGGTTTTATTAAGCATCACCCTGTAGTAGTCTTTATTAATAGTGGCAGTACGCATAACTTTATCCATCAAAGATTTGCTGAAGTAGTGCATTGTTTTGTTAGAGCAGTCTCTAATTTCCAGGTCTAAATTGTTGATGGGGGGACAATGAAATGTGAAGGCTGCTGTGAAAATGTCAAACTTCAAATGGGGGATTATCACCTAAAGACCCACATGTTTTCCGTCAACATGGGTGGGTGTGACATTGTCTTGGGTGCTGAATGGCTCCGCACACTCGGCCCAATCACAATGGATTTCTAGGAGTTATATATGAGCTTTAAGTAGAATAACCACACACATACCCTCCGTGGACTCCAGGCAGGTGCTCCTTCTATCATCAACTCGCATAGGATGGAAAAATTGTTAAAAAAGGGCCACCATGGAGTTATATCCCAATTTAATGTTATCCAGGCCTTCGAAACCACTTCTCTTCATATTCATCCTGAGATGCAACAAGTCTTAAACAACCATCTACAGGTCTTTGACAAGCCTCATGAGCTTCCACCCTCGAGAGGGGAACATGATCATAGCATTACGTTGGTCCCAGGGGAACAACCACCAAATGTGCACCCATATAGATATCCTTTCACCCAAAAGAATGAAATTGAAAAAATCATCAAGGAACTCCAGGAAGCTGGTGTCGTTCATCTTAGCATTAGTCCTTATTCATTGCCTATGGTCATGGTGCTCAAGAAAGATGGGGAATGGCGTATGTGTCTGGACTTCAAGGCCCTCAACAAGATGACGGTCAAAGATAAATTTCCCATCCCGGTTGTTCATGATTTGCTGGATGAACTAAATGGGGCTCAATTATTTACTAAGATCGACCTTTGCTCGGGCTATCACCAAATTCGCATGAAAGAAGTAGACATTCCAAAGACTGCTTTCCGAACTCATGAAGGCCATTATCAATTCCTGTTCATGCCATTTGGTCTCTGTAATGCCCCATCGAATTTTCAGAGCCTCATGAATCACCTGTTCAAACCATATATCAGAAAATTTGTCCTTGTTTTCTTTGATGACATCCTCATTTATAGCCTCACCTGAGAAAAACATCTTTAGCATGTAGATCTGCTCTTGCAACTGCTTCGGAAGCATAAATTATTTGTCAAATTTTCCAAGTGCTCTTTTGTCATGGAAGAAGTTGAGTATGTGGGCCACATTGTGGGGCGTGAAGGTGTCAAGGTGGATCCTAAAAATATCCAGGCAATGCAGGATTGGCCTCAACCAAGGACCTTGCAGAGTTTGAGAGGATTTTTGGGTCTCACCGGCTACTATCACAAATTTGTCTGCAAGTATGGTCGCATTGCTAGACCCCTCACTCACCTTCTCAAGAAAAATTCATTCCTCTAGAATGATGAAGTGCAACAAGCATTTATAGCTCTCAAACATGCCATGTGTTCCACTCTCGTATTGGCACTACCCGACTTCACCAAATCTTTTTGATTGAATGTGATGCTTCAGGTATGAGTATTGGGGTTGTCTTAATGTAGGAAGGTAGACCCTTGGCCTTCACTAGCCAACAACTAAGTGGGACAAATCTGGGACAATCTACCTATGAGAAGGAGATGATGGCTATCTTACATGCAGTGGATACCTAGTGACCATACTTATTGGGGTGGCATTTCCAAATTTGCACAGACCATCAAAGCCTTAAACATTTTTTGGAGCAACGCCTATCCTCCCCACAACAAAATAAATGGCTAGCCAAAATGTTGGGATATGTTTATGAGATAATTTACAAGAAAGGGAGCGAAAATGTTGTAGCGGATGCTTTATCACGCCAATTTGAGGAGGAAAGCACCCTGCTAGCAATCTCTCTTCCCATTCCAGAGTGGATTGAAGAGGCTCGCAAGGAATGGTTTTCACATCCTTCACTCTCCCAACTCATTAATAAATTGCAAGTGGATCTAAATTCCATAGCAGGCTACTATTGGCAGGATGATATTCTTCGCTACAAGGACAAAGTAGTGATATCACCAACATCCACCCTCAAAAGTTTCATTTTGGCATAGTTGCACTCATCTCCGACTGCAGGCCATTTAGGCTTTCAGAAGACTTATGCTCACACTCGACGTTCATTCTTTTGGACAGGCATGAAAATGGACATTCTTACTTTTGTAGCTGAGTGTGATGTGTGTCAGTGCCACAAAGGAGAAACAGTCAAATCCCCAGGCACATTACAACCATTGCCCATCCCTACCTCAATCTGGATGGATGTTTCTATGGATTTCATTACTGGTATTCCTAAGTTAGGCAACAAGTCAGTCATCATGGTGGTTGTGGAAAGACTTTCTAAGTATGCTCATTTTTGTGCCCTACCCCACCCTTTTACACAGGCTTTGGTGGCTCAATCTTTCATGGACCAGATCTTCAAATTGCATGGCATGCACACTTTGATTGTGTCTGATTTTGATCTTCACCAGTAACTTTTAGCAGGAATTCTTCAGGCTACAAGGTACCCAACTACAACTCAGTACTTCCTATCATCCCCAAACTGATGGTCAAACTGAAGCAGTCAACAAATGTCTGGAGACCTACCTCAGGTGTTTCACTTTAGAAAAGCAACATCTATGGGTAAAGTGGTTACCTCTAGCCAAATGGTGGTATAATACTAAATATCATGCCACCACCAAAATGACTCCATATGAAGTCGTTTATGGTCAACTCCCTCCTTCACCTACTTCTTATATCCAGGGATGCTCGAAGGTACAAGCAGTGGATCAACTCCTACAGAACCATGCAACCATGTTGGCTCACCTCAAAGAGAATCTCCATCAAGCTCAAAATTGCATGAAGCAACAAGCAGACCAACATTGTTCAGAGCACAAATTTCAAGAAGGGGATCAGGTATTCTTGAGGCTGCAACCATATAAGAAAACATCACTCAAAGACAAGGGTTGTCAGAAATTATCTCCAAAATTCTACGAACCATATCAAATACTTCAGCGCATCAGAGAAGTAGCCTACAAGCTAGCCTTGCCACCCACTACAAAAATCCATCCCGTCTTCCATGTCTCATGCCTCAAGAAAGTGGTTGGGAACCATTGCAAAATTCAAACCAGTCTACCGGAATTGGATGAAGAAGGTTCAATCTAGCTCCAACCTGAACAGGTTCTTGACATGCGAGAACGGCACCTGCGCGGCCGCATGATCAAGGAAGTCCTCGTCAAGTGGAAAGACACCTCTCCAGAAGATGCGACCTGGGAACTAGCCACTGTTCTTCAATAGTTTCCGCAGCTTCAGCCTTGAGGACAAGGCTATTTTTATGGGGGAGGGCATGTTAGGGTCCAACCCTAACCCCCTTATTTATGTAATAGGGTCGAGTCATAGTTATAGTTAGTTAAAGAGTCAATAAAGTCCATATTAATAATTGTAAGTGGTTGACCCGCATTTAAAGAAGGCACCACAATTAGTTTCAAATGGGCCATGGTATTAGATAGATGGTATTAATAAGAACCATGGTACTAACCCATGGTATTGCATGTATGAATCCTATATAAAGGATAGAGACTCCCCTTAAGGGGCGCCGTGTCTTATTTTGTAATTGAGCCCAACTCTATTGGAGGTTGCCCCCTCGAAGAGGCAAGTGAACATTGTTTTCCTTTCTGAATAATAAAATACATGCTGTTATTTCTTATTGTTCTGTGTTCTGGGTATATTTCTTCGCATATTTGGTATTTTGGTATCTTCTCGCAGGTCAAGAGCATAACATTCTCCCATGATAAGAGGAACCATATCCCCTCCATCCAAGCTATATAAACGTCTCCTTTTCCAAGCTAAACTAGTTTTTTGGAGTGAGTTTGAATGATCAGCAAGACATCTATAGCTTATATCTCTCTAGTTTGTGTTTGAGGGAGAATAGTGTGTTTGGTTTGGTTTGAGACTAAAGGGAAGAAGCCTTAAAACTTCCATTGTTGGGGCTATCCATGAGATGCTGGCAGAAGTGTGGGAACCTGAACATGTTAGTGGAGACCAGCAACATCAAGGCATTGGTTGTAATCTCATATTAACTTATATGAATACAACTATTGATTGATTTCCTACATGTAGTGTTATCTTACATATTTATGGCTTAATGTTCCTTGACCTGTTAAGTAGGCTAAATGAAATTTGTATGCTATCACATTTTTTGGTTTTTTGTTTGTTTTCTTGTTTCAGGTATTCGAAGGAAGGAAATGAAAGGTTGTTGGAGTAAGGAAGAAGGATCATCACCAAGCGGAATAGTCTTCTAAGAGGTAGGCCCTCTTATTTGATTCTAGCTTAAGGAATTTTTCCATAGATTGTTTGTTTGTGGCTAGACCCACTCTCTCGGGCTAGAGGAATTGTTTGCGTCCACACTAAGAATTTACCTGCACCACAAATTGGCGACTCAACTGGGGAGCCAATCCTTCTGTTTGATTGATTGTCATTTTACAGTTTTGTGTGAACTTTTCTAGTATCACCATTTACCTTTAGTTTTCTCTGCTTTGCCTAGTTTATTGCTCTGAGTCTAAAATTTATAGTGGCAAGTCTGGTTTTAGCCTTTGAAATTTTTTATTTTTTTCCTTGAATCCTCGGTCAGCGTGTTTATATTTCTGATAGTCACGTTGATCAACATAATTTTCTCTAAAATAGTCGTGCCAACCCCCTTTTGGCGCTTGTTTTGAATTAGGTAGTCATGCTGATTCCTATAGGTGAAGATCAGGGTTTCCCCTAGATCATAACCAGTGTGTCTTGCCCTCTTGATTTCTGCATCTTAGCTTATTCTAACTATGTTCTCCCTGATTGGAAAGCTTCATTAGTTTGGTTTGCCTTTTCTTCACTTGGTTTCTTGAGTCCTTGGATGGTTTGTAGCCCTAGGTTGTCTAGGTCGTCATCCATTTAGCTGTTTGTGTGCTCAGCAAGTGAAGTTGTTGGTTAAGTTGCTCCTTGCATTTCGTTTTTTAGTCCTTTGTTGCTTTGATTTCCATTTAACAAGTTTGAAAATTTTCTTTTGTTGATTAAACATCTCTTTTTGAGCATAGATCACATTGCTCATCTTGTTGTTGGTTGAGTCTTGGCATCATTGGTTTGGAAGGCATTCTCTTTTCGTGCTTTCTATTTGATTGATGTTGATTGTTTTGAAAAAAAATAATTGAAGTGTTTGTGAAAGATTTGTTTTATCATTTCATTGAAAAATACATAATTCTAGTTTGCTGAATCGATATGTTACATTGGCTAGCATCATTGAAGACTAGAGTCGCATCATCACGCGTATTCGAAAATAAATGAATTCTCTTTATTGTTAAAAGGACTAGTTGAAGTGCATTTGATAGGAAGATTTAGTGCATTTAGGATATTTATTAGAGAAAGTTTTCATTCTTTGATTGTTGCATTGATTTTTTGTTCCCTATCTCTCAATTAGTGTTAACTTTCATCAAAGACAAAGATCTTTTTTCTCATATAGCTGCATGTAGGGGTTTTGTTAGATGACAGTGGTAGGGCCTTGTAATTGAAACCTAATTCAAGATCAACTGTTAAAATTTATCGAATTAACCTAAGGAAGCATTGAAACTTAATGCTTACATTTAGAGGTCTAGGCTAGAGACGTGTTCCAGCGTCTTTAAACCTAGCAGTTGTCATTCGCTTCGGCACTAGACAACGCTAGTATGGACTTGTGCTCCCCATACCATCACATATATAAAGGGAGACCCCACTAGGTCTGCAATCCTTTATCTGTAGGAAGCTGAGTCTGCCGCCTTGTAAACGTGATACACCGAACACAACATTCAGGGAGATTGCTTGCCCATACTTCTCGGTTCACCGGGAGGTATTCTACAGTTCACAGTTACCTAGTAATCATTTTGCCTAGATTATCCTGAGCAATCATTTTGGTATTTTTGACTCTTTAAATCTAAAATATCATCGAGCACTTTTCCTTTTGAGCTCGTTAAATTCGAAAGTGACTAGAGTTACCTTTCTACCTTTTCTCTACTTCTAAACATGAAAAGGCAAAGTTTTGTTTCAGTGTTCTAAAATTAAATTCCCACGAAATATTCCTGGTTAAAGTTATATTCCTTAGTAATTCTTTAGGGTCGTTTCCAATGGCAACATTTCTAGAATCTACCAGTCAAGGATTCCCCTCGGATGGGAATCCTGGTCCTTTTCCTTCTTTTGGAAACACTGGTGCTCCTTATATGGTGACGTTGTCCCTTCCTGGTTTAACCATTAGTCTACCTGTTTGGTTGTTTTCGACCTCGTTGGTCCTGAGTGTCTCGATTCCTGTCCAAACATATCCTTCATTTGAATCATGTCATGATGATTCTAAGGTTGACCCCTCATCTTCTTCCCCCATTTATTCATCCTCCTCTTCTACTTCGCCTGGTGAAAGTTTCAAATCTAGTAACCAGAAGGCTAAGAAGAAGAAGAAGAAGATGAAGAAGAAGAAGTTAGATAAGCGAGAGGCCAACCATGCAACTATTGCTCTAAATGCACTTCCTATCGACAAACCTTCCGATCCTCCACAGAAGGTCAAATTCCCTTGCAAGCTATGTAAGGGTGACCATCTCCTCCGAGACTATCCTGGCATTCCCAGAGTCTTAGAGGTATGGTCTCAAAATCTGGATTGACCATCCCCATCGACCTCTGGAGATCATGTCAATGTTGCACCCTCAGTTAGCGATGGTAAGAAGAAAGGGAAGATTAGATTCCCCTGTAGGTTATGTGAAGGAGAGAATCTTCTTCACCTTTGTCCTCTTATGGATAAAACTTCCAAATTTTTGGAAAACCTTGCAGTTCCTCAATGCCAAATTCCTGTTGGTTATCAAAGGCTTTCTTCTGACCCTCTCCTAGTTAGTGAATAGATTGACTTGGATTCATCTCTTTCCCATCCCTCTCTTCCTGAGCGAGACTCTCTTATGTCTGTTCCCGACCAACCATTGGTTGAAAAGAGTGTTGACTTGTCTCCACCTTTAGTTGATCACTCTGTTCCTGAAGAGAGTGGCGATCATAATGCTCATGTTCTTCTTGTCTCCTCAGATTCTTATGAATCAAAGAGTGACCCTCCCATCCCGGTTGTTCAGGAGAGTCTTTCTTCTATTCCTACATAGCATGGGGGAAATCATATGATACCCCCACCAAGTAGTTCTATCATCTCATTTTATTGGAGTCAATTGATTGCATTCCACCTCCCATATTATGTGCCTTTACAGATGACAATACAAGCCTATAATATGGTAGTACATGGCACTATATTAGATGAAGGCGCGTCCGTTAGCATCATGTCTTCTACTACTTGGCAAGCTTTGGGCTTCCCACAACTTGTGTCTGCCACTCAGAATCTGTTGGCTTTCAATAAAGGGACCAGACAACCCTTGGCGGTCCTTTCGAAGTTCCCTATTACTTTGGGAGGAAAGACCGTCTATATAGATGTGATGGTAGTCCAAGGTCCCTTAGATTTCAATCTTCTCCTTGGACGCGACTATGTTTATGTCATGGGAGCTCTTGTTTCTTCACTTTTTCATGTGGTTTGTTTTCTGCACGAAGGGAGAATTGTGACTATTGATCAACTGTCATTCATTGGTCACTAGGCACCTCCTTTGCAACCATCATCCCCTATCGGCTCTTGTTTTCAAGCAGTACCTTCCCTGCCACAAGTCAATTATGTGGCTACCTATTCTGTCTCTGCATCTGTTGATGATCACATAGATGGTATTGTACATTATGTACTAGGGGCATTGGAACCTGATCTATCTTTGGTACCAAATGACATGTATTCCTCCCAAAGCGTGGTTCTTCCGTCTAGTGAAGACCTCTCGGGAGCCATGTTCTATTATGGGTCATGAATAGACATCTTGAGCATATTTCCTTGTCTTGTGTCGAGCTCGTTAAAAATTGAAACAATGGATATAGAGCATAGTTCCTTGTCCTGTGTCAAGCTCGTTAAAAAATGAAACAAGGGATACAGAGCATAATTCCTTGTCTTGTGTCAAGCTCGTTAAAAAAAAATCAAGGAGTATGAGGACAGTTTCTCCCTGTATCAACCTCATTAAAAAATGAAACAGATGTCCGACGATGGTTCTTTTACTGTGTCAACCTCGTTAAAAAATGAAACAACTCCCTTTTCCAAATCGAGTCTTTTATTAAGATCTCGTAAAATCCCAGTTGAGTCTTTCCTCGATCTCGAAAGTGAACCTTCATTCCATCTACCTAGCTGAATGAAATGAAGTGTGGGGGGCATGTACCTTGAATTGAGTCATTATGTAGGGGGCATGCAAACTTATTCCAAGCATAGTTTTTCATTTCAAGCTTGTATAAACATGAAACTGAATCCAAGCATAGTTTTTCGTTTGAAGCTTGTGTAAACATGAAACCGAATTCAAGCAGAGTTTCCCATGGTTCAAGCTTGTGTAAAAATTAACCCATGCCTAATTTACATCTCATGATTGCTACTTTTATCAGCTAATTTCTGCTAGATGAAGCTTAGTTGTTCCACTCCTTCGCCGCCATCTCTTTGGCTGATCATTCACTTTCACTTGGTTGTTTTACCCTTTTTTGAGAAACTGCAGTGATGAGTGGTTTTACTAGGCAACCTCTTGACCCATTAAATTTTTTGAGCAGTTCCACCATAACCAGAACTAGTTGCTACCCTTTATACCACTTGTTCCTCTAGGATGAGTCATCTTTAAGCTCTTTTTTGACTTGTAACAAATGAAAATATTGTCGATTATTTTTCCCTTTTAGACTCGTTAAAGTAAATAAAATCAGTGAGTCATCTTTGAGTTCTTTTCTGACTCTCAAAACCTGAAAATATTGTCGATCTCTTGTCATTTTGAACTCGTTAAAGGCCACGAAACATCGTTTATTCAGTATACGTTTACCCCTTTTTCGAGTTGGCATAAACTATTTACGAAAAAGGTACTCCTTGACTGAAATAGTCAAACGGTTCTCTCAAGTATCATTTTCTACCTTTTGGGCTTGAGAGACACAAATGTACGAAAAGGGACCATGTGGAGTTTTCTTTTCTATGTCTTTTTCAAACTCTATAAACATGAAAAAGATACTGAGTTATACCTTTTTCACACTCGTTAAAAAATTAAACGACATTGGATTCATCACCATGATGGACATGAGATTCTCCTTCCTAGGGCTCATTAAACTTACTAGGTCAGATTCATCAAAAGGATGAACTTACAGTGCAAGCACATGTTATCCCTTTCAATCTTGCAATTAAAAACTAATTGGGGTACCTACCAGAAATGGTGGGGGGAAATGGGAAATTCTATCAGTTGTTTCTGCATTTCACTCTTGAACATGACACTTTCTGCTTCGTGTCGGGTTGGGATATCCTCCTTTCATCATTGACCTTCCTGGGTTGGGCTGTTCCATTTTGCTTTCAATTTGATCTCTACCATATCATCATGACCACTGATCCTATGGATCCAAAAGTTGCCAAACTCTGGAGTAGTGTCGCCGATATGTTCAAGAGTTAGTCCTTCTACAGTTACACTTACTCCTGATTATCTGTATCATTTGAAATCATTCATCCCTTTGTCTCGTGTCGATGATGTGGGATACATCATGGCCCTCCTTCAACATGGCCGCTTCCTGTCGACTTCAACTCATTATCCAAGAAGCTGGCTGAGATACTTCCTTCCAGTACCTTAGAGCTTGCATGCCCTAATGGTAATTTCTTCGCACTCGACAACAAGTTCACATCATGGCTTTCGATCGGGTGATTTCACGGGTGTTCGACTTCAGTTCCTTTATTCACATTCCGTGGATTGTGTTGCTGGTACATTGAGGTGATTGTCATTATTGGTGGTTCCTCTCATGCTTACTAACGGTTCTCATCATTGACTGGTAATCAAGCGACTTCCTAGCATGTTCAACTTCAACACATTTATTCATATGTTAGGATTTGTACTTTGATCAGGTCTTGTAGGAGCGCAAAGACCTTGGGCTCAGATTACAAAAGTCTAGGTTGCAAGGCGATGTGACATGATCATGCTGATATACATGTCTCTTTCAGATGGATGGTTGCGACCATACCATGAGTTGTTATATGTGATCCTTATTAGTATTGGATGGTTGCGACCATACCTTGTTTTCGATATGATCCTCTTTATTGGATGGTTGCGTCCATGCCCGGATCTATTTACATGATCATTCTCTGGATGGTTGTGTCCATACCATGATTCATGTATCATTTGACAAAGTTTATATCTCTTCTTGCTTGTAGGTTTTTCGATGACGGACTTCGGTTCCCTGCATCTATTTGTAAAGCATTTCACCCCTAACTCTAGTTCGGCCTTCACGCTTTAGGGGGCATCTGTTACACAGAATTTTGTCATTGTCCCTGTACTCCCCATTCCACGATCTTGGAGGACCTCTACAATGAACCCTACATGCTTTCCCATCATTGAGAAACTCCCATTATGTCCCTCTTCATGAGCCGAGCAATTCCCTTTTGCATCATTTCCCAAGAATCTTCCTTTTGCCCCAGCTTACAAGACCAGCGCTAATGACCAATTTCCTCCTTGCTCTAATTTGTGGAGATTAAAACTAGAACTAGTGTCATACGGAGTGATTGAGCCCTTTTTCAATCGCATCGATCCTCTTTTGGGAAGTTTTTTAAATATGGAGTCGAAGCTTCCAGGTATATAAGCTTTGTAACAGAAGTTTTGTAAATGGTTGGGCAGGATGGAGCCAAGGAAGTCAGTTTGGGCTCCTTTCCCCTATTAGGATGGAACAAACCTAAGAGATAAGGCCTTCTCCCATGATAAGAGGAACTATCTCCCCTCCATCCAAGCTATATAAACCTCTCCTTTCCCAAGCTAAACTAGTTTTTTGGAGTGAGTTTGAATGATCAGCAAGACATCTATATCTTATAGCTCTCTATTTTTTGTTTGAGGGAGAATAGTGTGTTTGGTTTGGTTTGAGAATAAAGGGAAGAAGCCTTAAAACTTCCATTTTTGGGGCTATCCATGAGATGCTGGCAGAAGTGTGGGAACCCAGACATGTTGGAGGAGACCAACAACGTCAAGGAATTGGTTGTAATCTATTTATGAACTTATATGAATACAAGTATTGATTGATTTCCTACATGAAGTGTTATCTTACATCTTTACGGCTTAATGTTCCTTGACTTGTTAAGTAGGTTGAATGCAATTTGTATGCTATCACAGTTGTTGTTTGTTGTTTGTTTGCTTGTTTCAGGTATTTGAAGGAAGGAAACGAAAGGAAGAAAGATCATCACCAAGCGTAATAGCATTCTAAGAGGCAGGCCCTCTTATTTTATTCTAGCTTAAGGAAGTTTTCCATAGATTGTTTGTTTGTGGTTAGACCCACTCTCTCAGGCTAGAGGAATTGTTTGTGTCTGCACTGAGAATTTACCTACACCACAGGTGGTGCCGAGACCAAAAGGGAAATCTATGGTTGGTTCTAGATGGATCTAGAAACTGAATCATGCAGCTGATGGGAGCATCGAGAAGTACAAGGCCATATTTGTGGCCAAAGGATTCTCTCAGGTAGAGGGAGTGGACTATGAGGAAACTTTTGCACCAGTTGCAAGATATTCCTCAATCAGATCCATTATAGAATTGGTTGTGCAGATGGGGTGGAAAATCCACCAGATGGATGTGAATACCTCCTTTCTCAACGATGTTGTTGAGGAGGAAATTTACATATAGCAACCATAAGGATTTGAGACATATGATTGGGAGTCACATGTGTGCAGACTCAGGAGAGCATTGTATAATATCAAAAAGGTGCCCTGAGCATGGTACACTCGTATCGACAATTATCTCATGGATTGGGCTTCAACAAAAGTGAAGGAAATGAGAACCTCTATCACATTGTGGTAGATGGTAAGTTGCTTATTCTTGTTTTGTATGTTTATGATTTAATAGTGATAGGTGATGACCAATTGATCCACTCTTGCAGAGATGATATTGCAAGCGAATTTGAGATGAAAGACATGTGCTTAATGCATTACTTCCTTGGGCTAGAAGTATAGCAAGATAATGGTGAATTTTTTGTGTCTTAGGGGAAGTATGCCTATGAAATACTT
Source organism: Pinus tabuliformis (assembly GCA_031772625.1). NCBI lineage: Eukaryota > Viridiplantae > Streptophyta > Pinopsida > Pinales > Pinaceae > Pinus > Pinus tabuliformis. Next base: position 418,703,298 of record CM062815.1, read on the forward strand.
CATATATTTCACATGGAGAATTGTAAGCCTATGGACACACCTCTAGCTACAAACTGGAGGAAGGAGAATGCAACTTTAGGTGAAGAGGTTGATGATACCATTCACATGTGGTTTGTGAGGTCTTTGATGTATCTTTTGAACACAAGACCAGACATGTGCTATGAATTAATCCAGCTTAGTCAAGATATCGTGAGGCCTACCAAGTTTTATTGGAAGGCAACAAATCATGTGTTACGATACCTCGGAGGCACTATCGATTATGGAATATGGTACAAAAGGACAAAGGGATTGAAGCTCCAAGGCTTCATCGATGCAGATTGGGTAGGGAGTCCATTAGACAAGAAAAGTACTTCAGGTGTTATCTTTAGTGTTGGATCCTATTGAAGGCTCGAAATTCTATGCCTCAACAATATAAGGGAGATCACCCGTTCGAGACCTTAGAACAACTTGTTTTCAGTTTGGCATGGTGGTTCCAACTGGTTAAACTAGGTCCAATTACCTTCTCTCTATCTCTATTGGCTTAAAGTATGACTTTTACTTACCAATAGAGAAGAGACATCAGATCAGCCCTCTTGCTCATCAGGCAAGAAAGTGATCCTTAAGCTGATCTGGGGCTCAGCCAAGCCACAACTAAAGTTTGCCTCTTTGATAAGAGGACTTCTAGGAATGTAGAATTAAATCTAAATGCAAGAAAAAGGAAAGAAATCCTAAGCCTATCTCGATTAGGAAGATGTAGATCTAACCCAACCGAGAGAAAAGTAATTAAATGATTGAGATTTCAACATGCCTGGTTTATGATGAATATCTGGCTAATGAAGTAGTTCAATTAACTGATATTATAATTTACCAAACATGTTGTTTAGAGATCTATTAATAATGAATGATGAACCAATAACATTAGGAAGTAGTTTTCATAATTCCAATGGAAATTAAATCAGAATTAGATGACATATTTCTGAGTAAATAGTTACTTAGAAATCTAATTTAAGCATAAGATAATAAGAGGAAATTAACAACAGATCTATGAAACAAACAAATTAGATAGCTAATCTGTAAGACATGAATTCATATCTACAATAATGCATAATATAAATCCAATTAACATAATTTTTCATCAAAAATGAATTTCATATTTAAAATAATAGTATTTCTAACGCAAACTAATTTAAACCTAGTATCTTGCTCTATTCCTTGAATTGATCTCCAATAATCCTTCTTAAAACATAAAATCTGCTACCAAAAGAAAGAGTTACAGTAGTGCAAACTTTGCTTCACATATATAATTCAGAATAGAAAAAGACAAGTCCCAATAATTCTCAGATCTGAGGTTGATCCTCTCTACCTATAGCCTGAAACTCCTATTACAATGGCGCTTTTAAGAATTTACAAAATTGCATAAGAGAGAATCCCTTTGTACTTTCTACCAACCACTATTTATAATTTACAAAAATGAATTCCAAATAGGAGAGTTTTTGAAGAATAAATTTGCTCCAACAATTTTCATTGGTCCAAATTCCTTTTCTTCTATTGTTGGAGCAATATTATTGACTGAAATTTGTTCCTCCTTGTCTCTTTAACTGTTTTCCTATCAAAACCAATAAAAATTTAATTAAAATGCAAATTAAAATAAAAAATATCAAATTTGGAAAATAAAATATCTTTAATGAAAACTCAATTAAATAAATAAATAAAAAGGAAATTGGAGCTTTATATTGATCCATGTAAATATCTAATTGGTCAAGGATAACATAGTTAACAGAGGTTATGCGCAAATGAAAATGCAGAAAATTAAACTCAGAAAATTAATTTTGTTTAAAAATTTGGAGCTTGATCTTTTGCTAAATTTTAGACTCATTAAATGATCAAATCTGGTTATGCAACTACCTCATAAATATTCTCCATGATTTTATCTATCCAACGAGTCATCTTGGGTCTCATTTGGCCAAGTAAAACTCAACTTATGAGCTTCGAAAGTTGAAAAATCAAAACTGCCAAAATTCTAGAAAATTTGTTGTCTGTGCCAAAAATAGAGATTTTTAATTAAAATATAATCCTAAATTAGATTACAATTATTTCTTAATTAGTATTAATTCAATTGTAATTACAATATTAAACTGGATTAATTATAAACTAATTATATATAGCAAACAGATTTTAATTTAAAATTAAAATGAAATTAAAAATATAATTATATTATAATATTAAAATATAATTATATTATATTATTAATATAATATATATATTAATAAAAGCCCCAAGGGTTAGCTCAGTTGGTCAAAATCAGTGCCTCGCCATCGGGAGGTCACAGGGTCCATTCTCCCCAAAGCCCTTGGGGTCAGGCCTAGCTAGTGGGCCGCGGGGCTAGATTCCCTTCAGGGTCGATCAACCCAGATTTTTCCGTGGACATAGTGCCACCCATTGACTAGGGTTTCCGTGAACCACAACCAAATATATATGTGTGTGTGTGTGTGTGTGTGTGTTAATAAAAACTTTTATAAAACCTCAAAACCAAAACAAAAAATACACGGCCTTTTAGTGGATCAATGAAAATGGAGGTAATGTATGTGAAGTGCAGAGTATAGGGATGTCACCATGACATATGGAGGAGGAGCGGGAGTCATAAGGAGGATAAACTTTATAATAAAAAATAGTAGTCACAACATAAAATTAAATATTGGAGTTGAAAAGTATATTAATATCGAAACTTTTTTATAATGCACACCGAACATAAATGTCGATATTTCGATATCGGGATTTCAGATGTTTTAAATTTCGGAAGTTTTATTTCGTAACTTTTAAATTTTGGAATTTTTATATCGGAAGGGAGGAGGTGAGGTGAAGTGGGGTCCACTTGGAGTGGAATTAAAAATTCTACAAAATGAACTACAACCACTTTGCAATTTTGAGATTTCGGATCTCATAATTTCTTTTAAAATTAGGAATTGGAATAAATTACCGAGATCCTGAAAACACATTTTTTAACTGTTTTACAATTTGGCTGGGTGATTTTGTAAGACCGTTAGTGAAAAATGAAAAAATTGGTGAAAATTGACTAGGAATTAATATTTACAATGAAATACTAATTTATTTACAAAAAATAAAATAATATACATTTTTGTAATTTTTTAACCCAGGTGGTAAAAAATATCGAACTTCAGATGAACACCATTTGCAAACAGTCTAACCAAATGAGATGAAACAAGTACTGATGGAAAGCTAGTGAAAAGTCGAACCCAATGAAGTAATCAAAATAAAAATCCGACGAAAATGAAAAAGTGGAAAAATTGTAGGACACTTAACCAAAAGAAAATATTAAAAGATGATTTAGCCAAAAATTTATGAAAGGTGTCCACTTCATTTGAAGTAAATAAGTAAAAAATGGGGGGATGTTAGGTTTTCCCTACAACACTGACAACACACTGGGAAGAACCAATTATCTCTTGTTAAAGATAATGAACTTTAATTTACCCAAAGACTACAAATAATGGAGTTCATTGAATCGTCAAACAATAAAATATTTCCATGGGTCCCACATAAATAGATTAAGTAATATGAGTTTGAACATATAAGTATTCAAAAGTAGACTTGATTAATAATCATGAATCCAAAATTTAGGAAAAAATTATTTTAAAATTACCTTGTATCAGAAATAGAAGGTAGAGACGCAAGCTTTTTTATAAAGCATATATCCATTGTTTTGAATGGTCTCTTGCATCGCTTCACTGCCAGTGAAACTGAATAGTACCCTGACGAAGTTGTCTTTTATGCCATACAAGACTACCCCCGCTACTAGCAACCGTCCATAGCCCCGACAGGTTTACCTGTATTTCCCATGCTTCCTCTTTTGATCACCCTTTTGATAAGCACATTTTTGAGCTTTTAGTTTATGATGTACCTAAGTGAAAGAGGTGGGATGGTAATAGAGACTTTCGTTAATGGATACAATACTTTGATAATGTTGACTCCAAAAATCTTTACCCACGACTATTAATTAGAGGTTTAATAAAGTGCAGGGGTGGGAGGGATTCATTGAGTTAAACTCAGGTCAGTTTTTTTCCTTGAAAAGGTAAACCCTATCACTTAGAAAGGATGTGTGTTCCTCCATGAAAAAGATTTAAAGAAAGAGGGATTTATGGTTCCATAAAGATATACCTTTAATGGTAAATGAAATTCATTGAAATAGGCATAGTAAAAAATTTACATATATGCCAACTATTGTTGGGTAAGGAAAATACCTTTCATATAAATATTAGCGGTGTCACCAAAATCAAACCATAACCGATAGAAAAAGGAAAATAACTCCAAACTGAAGTAAAAAGAAATCAGCACACTCTAATTAGTGTAAAAATGATGAAAGTAAAAGCTAAAAGAAAAATCCAAATTTAGAGAACTAACTCCAACAAGATTAACTATATAAATGTCTCAACAAAAGAGTAAAAGAAGATAAGCATGTGAACGTTCCTTCTTATGTTGAGATTTTAATAAATTTTATCTTGCAGAGTTATAAGAAATGAGGCTCTCAAAATATAAAGAGTGAATAACAATGATAAGAGCTAATAAGCCAATGACAAGTCCCTGTCTGCTACAAATTTTCTTGTTCCAAAGAAAAATCTTGCATAAAAGCATCTTAACCATTTTATAATAAAAAAAATTCTTTAAGAAATATATTAAAGGTTCTAAAATTCCTCAATTTAGCTTATTTGATGAGGACCATATTGTTTCTCCCAAAAACTTGAAAGCAAACCAGACAAAGGAGAATAAGCTCCAAATCTGATCTGGTGGAGGCATGAAAAGTTTATGAAGAGTTGCAAAACAGAGTTTTATATCAACAAAAAATAAAAACAAAACTGAAATGAAAAGTAAAATCGAAATAAATAAAATAAATGAAAGTGGGATATGAAACTTACCATTGGAAAATTTTGTTTGATCTTACCTGAGAGATATCATTTTCTCCAATAAAAGTAACCTCTTCTTTTAATTAGAATTAATAACATGAAGAAGTTGAATTTTCTGAAATCTTATTGACCCAAAATCATCATTTAATTACTCTAAACTAAAGTAACCAACGAACTAAAAGAAAATAATGTTTCATGTCTAAGGAATCTAAAGTAAATTAAATTCATCATAAAAGAGAATGAAAATTTGCTTCTTTATAAATAATAGTGATGATTGTTCTCTTTTTTTTTTTTTCGTTTTGAATTTATATCAGACCCAAAATATTGAAACCAATTCAAAATCCCAAATAATGTAGCAATGTAGAGGACTTGAATCTTTATATGATAAGTATGGAGCGATATATCAAAAATTCAAATAAAAGAGAATTCAAACATGAATTAACCATGGTCCATTACCTTTACTTGTTCCAAATTCCTTATCAATTGTTGCATTACCATAGTGGTTGCTCAAGAGTGCCTTGAAAAGAAAATGAAGATGCTCACTAAAAGATGATTGAGATAATAAAATGTGCATCCAATAATGAGTCAAAGGAAAAAACGTAAACAAACCACAGGTGATGAAATTTCTTATTAGTGAAGTAGATTGCCGAGAGGAGTAAAAAGAGGTCCATGTGCACACATTATGAAAAATGTATATCCCTAAAGTCACAAAGTCATCCTGATGAATAAATACTTGGATTTGATGAAATTATGATTAAAATACATCCAAGCTTTCGACCACCATGATAACATGAAAGTATATACATATATATATACATATATATATATATATATATATATATATATATATATATATATATATATATATATAATCAAACAAGACTTCATGTGAACATAGTGAAAGATCAAAATGAATTGATCAGAGACCTACAAAGATACTTAACCCGATATTCTGAAGTTACGAGTTTTTGAGAGAATCAAAGTGAAAGGTAAGAGCTCAAGTTTTTCAAAAATTATTAATGGGAAAAACTCTGATGAAAAAAACCTTACTTCATAATGTTTCCAACGACATTTGTTTTTAGAAGTTTACTTAAATTTCACCTCCGATATAAGAAGTCCCGATATTTAGAATATTAAAGGGAAGCAAGATCTTGGAACAAAAGTTTTTTTTAATTTTTACAAACAAAACTTACGATATTGATCATGTCCAATAATGAATGATTTTTTAAATGTATAATGTGGGAACAATGCCTTTCTAGTACATCAAACATTCATGTATCAGAGGTAAAAGTTTTGTAAGAGTTTATAAAGTAGTTCTGATGACTTTCATTCCGATAATGAGATAAATTTGAAGTTTTGTAAAAGATAATTGCAAGAGCACTTACATTTACCTGTAAAATAAGATTTCAAGGAGAGGAGTTCGAAATTTAATAAATATGATAATAAATCGGGTGTCAAAGATCTCGAAAAACATTTTGAATTGAAAATCAACTTACAAATCTCTAAGACCACAAAATTCCAGTGAAGACAATGAAATAAGGGCCTTTTCCTTTACTGAATGTAATGGACGTGTGTTGTAGCGGCTACAACCACCCTCCAAAATTTTTCCTTAGCTTCGTTTTGGAGCCTCCCTACCAACCTTTCACAACAGCATGTCTTGCTTCGTCAAGTACACAAGTTTCAGTGATTTTCTTGCAGAAAGACAGTCTGTCTATCAAATCTTTTTGCATTCCCCTCACAAGCTATTTCTTCAGACTTGGTCTAGCTGCAGGCTGAGCAGCTCCCTCAATAAATTGTGTAATTCTGGAGGGCAACCAACCTTCCCTCCAAAAATTGCACAATTCAGTCTGGTAGCCTATTGGCCTCTAGAATTGCACAATTCTGCCAGTCAAGCTTCATCTAGAAAATTGCGCAATTCCTCCTAGCAGGGCTGCTTAGCCCAGGAAATGCACAATCCTAGGCAGCAATCAGCTTCTCTGCCTAGAAATTGCACAAAACTCTTGGGCAACCAACCCAGCTCCCTTCTAGAAATGCGCATTTTCTCCCAGCAGTTTATGAGCCCCAGAAATGGGTAATTATATGGGCTCATTTGGCCTCCTAATTCAGCTTAATCCACCATTCTCATTAGTTTATTGCATGTTTTTTATTATATTTATGCTAATAGAGTGAATTGGGTTAGTCATTATGCCATGAAGTCTAATGTGTGCTTTATGCAGATTTTTGGTCAATTTTGGACAAAGTCAAAGGATTAATGAGCATTTGGCAGCCAATATTCAAGGAAAACAAGGGAGAGGATTTGTAGGAGGGTGTCCCCCTCATTTATGACTCCCTACCTCGAATCCTCCATCAGAAACTCAGAGCACAAATAGCCACATCGATGCATCCAAGGGGTAGCCGAGCAAGTCAAGAAGAACTGTTGTTTATCTCTAGTTCTGGGAAGCCAAGCCCCTTGATTTTAGGAGGGCTATTGGGGGACTAAATTTGTATAAATAAGAGGCCTTAGAGCCTCAGTAGTTTAGCCAGTTATTAGTAGAATTTCTGCACTTTTGTGCAGCTCTTGTTTAGCTCATTTTCGAGCTTATTTTTGTGAACAGTTTATGTAATGTGACTTTTATTTTGATAATGGAGATGACATATTTTCTGAGCCAGCACTGATTTCTTTTAGAGGGCTGAAGCTCTTGGGTTAGGGCCCAACCCAAGCTACCTAGCACCTCTTTCTTTGTACTTATATGTTTTTTCTTTAGTTCATGAGTTAATTTCTGCTACATAGATTCATTTTACCTTGTTTAGAATAGGTTTCTTTTGATGGTTATCATAGCTGCTTTTGTTTCAGTTGCTGAAGTAGGTTAAGACAATGACAGGCTAAGATTCAAAAAGGCCAACAATAGGCCCTGATCTCCTTTCTCCCTTCCTGGGACCATGATTTGAGGTCAAGGCACCATCGCTACCACCAAAAACATAGTTTTGCTTCTTCCATGCAATTTCTAGTGTGATTATTTGATTTGAAAAGTTAAATGGTTTCTTCAGATTCATTTTGCCAAGATTATTTCTTGTTTTTGTAGCAAATCTCTTTGCAAGCTTTTCTATTCATAGGGTACTGTTCAGCATTTCTTGTTTCTAGGTCAGAAATTAGGTTAACAAGAGATATGGTTCTGTTTTCTTGGTGCAACTAGTCCTTTTCTTGCTCAGTTTCGGTAGTTAGATGTGCAGATATCTTACAAAACACCTCAACTCACAATATATCAATAAAACAACCAGCATCATCTCATTTCTCACAGGTTTCACAAGTCATTCACAGTCCTTCACAAATCTTCCCTAATTTCTGCACTTTTTCCATAAGCTTTCCTCTCATCATTTGAACAAATCCAACCATCATTTTCTTTCCTGGTCCTCCCTGTTAAGCCCCAAACACATCCCTCTAGTCTTAAACTACCCTTTCCCACCATTTTTCCACTCTTAAAACCTCTAAAAATAGCTCTCATCCTCTTGTAGATCCTCCCGTAGATCCCCTGCAGCCTCCTGTAGAATTTCCTATGAGTGATTTTTCGAAGTCTGACTGCAGGTGAAGTCTTCAAAAGGTTACCAAAGGCTTTGTAGGACCCCTCCACACCTTCTTACACCTCTGCAAAAACCAAATCCGCCCTCCATCGCCACCAAACCTCTGCCACAGTCACAAACAAACAAAATCACATGCATAACAATTTCACATAAAACACATAAAAACGCAAAAAGATGTTCTTTTCTCATTTTCTGCTAGGAATAGCTTGAATAAATGTAATTTACCTTTTCAGTAGTCAATGGCACTCATTTCATCAGTTTTTATCTGTTTTTCTGCAAAAGTAGGGTTAGTTGGAAAAATTAGGGTTTGCTTTACACTCCAGTCTTCTTTCTCTTTCTGCAAGTAGAATAGTCTTTGTAGAGTTAGCTTTCTTTCATCACAGTTAAAAGCTTCTTCTGGAAACTCATAGAAGTTGGCTTAAGCTCCTAGTGATCTTGCGCCAGCTGACCAAGTGACAGCCCGTAGTAAGAGCTAGTACTTGTGCATATAGCACCGTCACTTCCAAGTTTGTTATGAACTACCGGGTTGATAAAAATAAAGTAGGAAGCCCCAGGAGTTGCAGCATTATTGTTGCAATACTGGTGCTCACCACTTTTTGGCATCGTTGCTAGGGAAGCGTCAAAGTATTTTGTGATTACTGCTTTCTTCTATTTTCTACTGCAACATTCTGCTAAGTAGTTTATTTCAGCAAAAGTAGAGTAGTTGTTTCTTTCAATTTCTACATTTCCTTGCTTTCATTTCAATTCTGCAATTTCCATTTCAGCAAAAGTAGATTATCCCTTTCAATTCTGCAATTTCCATTTCAGCAAAAGTAGATTAGTTCTTTCAATTCTGCAATTTTCATTCTAGATTAGTCATTTCCTTGCTTTCATTTCAATTCTACAATTTCCTTTCAGCAAGTTCATTTCAGTTAGTTGCAATTTGATTGTTTAATCAATTTCAGTTATGCAAGTACAAGCAGTGAAAAAACAAAAATCACCTAAAAAAGAGATTCCCTTTCATGCTTCGTAGGAACAGAGATAATTCAGGGAAATTCCTACCCAACACACCCACCACATCACAAAGCCACCCTTTTCTCTTCTTCGGTAACAGTGGTCCAGAAGATCCTTTAGGAAAGCAACCTGAAATATTTGAAGAACCTATAGGAGAAGAAGAGGAAGAAACCATCCCTCCTGAGACAATGGCTAAAAATAGAAATGCTAGGGGAAATGGAGAAAGAGTAGAGGGTACCTTTCCCATCCGAGAGACCAATGGGGACACTAAAATGAAGAAAATAAGCCCTTCAGCCCTACCTCACTTCCATGGATTAACTACAAAAGATCCTGACACCTTCCTATTTGAGTTTGTTATTATCTGTCGAACCTATGACTATGCAGAAGACGAGAAGAAGTTGAAACTGTTTCCTTCTACCCTCAAGGATGCAACATTGCACTGGTTCATGGGGTTACCTGGCAACAACATAACAACTTGGGCTCAGATGCAGCAAGCCTTTAATAACAAATATCGGGACCATTGTAGGTCAAAAGATACTAAGGAAGAAATCTTTCAAATGACCATGGGAAGTGATGAATCCTTGGAGGATTATGAAGAGAGATTCCAGGTTAGTTATATAAGGGCTAGGTGCACACTTGCCCTCGAATCTCTGAAGTTGGTCCTACTCAAAGGAATTCCGGAAGACCTTCTAGACACCCTCCATTTACTGGCTGGGGGAGACATCTACCAGCTACCTTATGAAGACATAAAGACTGTCTTTAGAAACCATTCTAGGGTAGCCAGAAAGAGAGGTAGGGGGAGTCAACCCATGGCTAGTACCTCCTCCTCCAGTTCATCCCTCAAAGGTGAATTTGGAAACATGCTGGAAGATTTCAAGAGTGAGATGCTGCAAACTCTTGCCATGCAAATGGATACCTTGCATATCAAAAGGAAACAAGAGGAAGCAGAGAGGGCTTTGGCCATTTTTTGTCCTAGGTGCACCAGAAGGCATCCTAGGAACAAATGCCCATTGAACTCTATAGAGGTGTGTTTAGTCTGTGAAGAAGATCATCCTACGAATAAGTGCCCTTCCTTGCCCAAACTTAAAGTTGTATACCAAGGGGCTGAAGGAGCCACTGAACCACTCTATTTTATAAACCATAGGAGGCCGCATGGACCTAGACCTTACCAGTAGGGAATGCAAGGGACATCCTAGGCATACTATAACCCCAATAAAGCCACTTCCATGCCTTCTTGGGGCCCCCCTGCTCATCCTTCCTGGTCCACACCTCCTCCTTGGTCATATCCATCTCAATATAATGCTCAACCAACTGCTCATTCATTTCACTCCTATGCTCGGCCACAACCTCAGTAGAATGCACCTCATCAAGGGTGGAGGCCCCAGTACAACTCTCCTCCCGCTCTTTTGCCTCCACCACCTGCTCAACTGCAATCATTTCCTCCTGCTCCACCAAGGCAATCCCAAATGCCTGCTCAACCGAACCTGAACCCGAATAATAGACAAGCTCAGCAAGTATATAGTGGGGAACCATCATGCCCAACCTATATTGTGGAGATTCAGGAGATTAACCTACGATCTGGGAAGGTTCTCTCAGATAGCCAGCCTCCCCCTAAGGAGGATGAGGAAAATAAATAGGAAAGTGAACTGAAATCAATTCCACCCTTTCCTGAGAGATTATCTGGAACAACACAGCCTACCCCAGAAGAAACTGAACTTTTGGGAGAATTGAAACAATTATGTGTAAATATGCCACTTCTCCAAGCCATAAAGGATGTGCCTATATACAACAAGATGATCAAAGAGAAGTGCTTCAGGCATCCAAGCAGGCGCAAGAGAGATGCCCCAACCATCAATGTCATAGGACAACTTTCCGACCTGATGTTGGGGCAGGTAATTTGTCCGAAGTATCTAGACCCTGGAAGCCCAGTATTCGATGTTCACATCAATGGCACCATGATCCCCCATACCTTGATTGATATGGGGGCTGCCATTAATGTGATGACTAAGGACACTACGCTCAAGCTCAACCTCCAGGGCTCCCTGAAAAAGACCACAACAGTATTGCATTTAGCAGACCACTCCACCGTGGCCCCTAAAGGGATTGTGGAAGATGTAATGGTATCCATCGATTCTTGGGAGTACCCTGTTGATTTCCTAGTTCTCCAGCCGAAGGCAAAGCTCACCGGATATCCTCTCATCCTGGGAAGACCCTGGTTGGCTACTGCAAATGCCTACATCATCTGTTGAGCTGGGAACATGATAATCAAGAATGGGCATATGTCCAAGCAGCTAGTCCTATACCCTCCTGCCAAACCTTTGTTAGAACATGATCTACCTCTCTGGTTGGAGGAGGAAGATAAGGATGAAGTCTATTCTACACCACTATGGGTAGTAGAATCTACCATGGGGGGAAACCACAAACTGAGGATGATCTCATTGAAAACTTGATTCAGAATCCACCCCCCAGTGTGTTGCCTTTAGAAGAGCTAGTTAAAGAAACCCAAGACAATCCTTTAGTTGATTTTTGTGTGTCCAATCCAACCTCTCTTTGAGTTAAGAATATAGAGTTCAGCCTAGAAAGAACCTTGAAAATCAACTCATCCCTATCCACCTCTCAGGAGAAGGAACTGTGTAGCTTATTGAGAAACCATTTGGATGTCTTCGCTTGGAGCTATAAGGAGATGAAGGGAGTGCACCCTTCAGTCTGTACTCATCACATTTACATTAAGGAAGATTGCAAACCAGTCAGGCAGCCTCAAAGGAGGATGAATCCAGCCCTTAAATACATTGTCAAGGAAAAATTGCAAAAGTTACTGGATGCAGGATTCATCTACCCCATCTTTGACAGTGAATGGGTCTCTCCTTTGGTGCTAGTGCGAAAGAAAAATGGTAAGTCGAGAATCTGTGTTGATTATCAGGAACTAAACAAGGCCACCAAGAAGGACCATTTTCCTTTGCCTTTCATAGATCGAGTGTTAGATGGTCTGGCGGGGAAAAAGTTTTTCTCCTTCCTAGATGGGTTTAGTGGATACAATCAGATCCAAATCAGCCTGGAAGACCAATATAAGACCGCTTTCACTTGTCCCTAGGGTACCTTTGCATATCGGGTCCTTCCTTTTGGTTTGTGCAATGCTCTCGCCACTTTCTAGAGAGCAGTATTGAGTATATTCTCTGAACTAGTTCATGATGCAATGGAAATATATATGGATGATTTTACACCTTATGGTTCTAACTTCCAGGAAGCTTTGTCTAACCTGGGAAAAGTTTTGGACAAGTGTATTGAAATGAACCTATCCCTCAATCTGGAAAAGTGTGAATTCTTGATGACTAAAGGGACCTCGCTAGGTCATGCAATCTCTCAGCAAGAATTACAGGTGGACCCCAACAAAATTTCCATCATCCAAAGGGTCCCACCTCCTCAAAAGGTGAGAGATGTCCGAAGTTTCCTAGGCTTAGCGGGATATTATAGAAGATTCATTAAAGATTTCAGTAAGCTAGCCTCTCCATTGTTTGGTCTTTTGGGGAAAGATGTCGAGTTCATATGGACTGAAAACTGTCAAGAAGCCCTAGATACCTTGAAAAGTAAACTTGTGACTGCCCCAATTTTGAGAGGTCCAAACTGGGCCCTACCTTTCCACATTCACACAGATGCCTTGAACAAAGCAATAGGAGCAACCTTAGGGAAAATTGATGAAAAGTTACCTTATGCCATATACTTTATAAGTAAAAATTTGTCAAAGGCAGAGTTGAACTACATAGTAACCGAGAAGGAACTCCTAGCTATAGTACATTCCTTAAATAAATTTAGACATTACATCATAGGCTATCAAACCTTTGTACACACTGATCATGCTACAATTAGGTATTTAATGAACAAACCGGATGTGAATGCTCACATTATTAGGTGGTTTCTTTTATTGCAGCAGTTTGATCTAACCATTGTTGATAAGCCTGGTAAGGAAAATGTTGTTGTTGACTTTTTGTCTAGAATAAATCTACCTACAGGTGAAGAAGGAATGGTGGATGATCAGATGCCAGATGAACACCTATTCGCTATCTCAATTTTCTCTCCATGGTTTGCTGATATAGCGAATTACTTGGTTTCAACACAGTTCCCGCCACACCTGTCCTCAAAAGAGAAGAGCAAGATCGTGAGGAAAAGTGCCCCTTTCACTTGGATTGGGGGCAATCTCTTCAAACATGGCCCAGATCAGGTTTTCAGAAGATGTGTCAGGGAGGAGGAAGTTTTTGACATTCTCCTGACCTGTCATGATGGGCCCTATGGAGGCCATTTTGCAGCAAAGAGGCATGCCTTCAAAATTCTGCAAGCAGGTTACTATTGGCCCACTCTTCATCAAGATGTGAGGAGATATATCATCCAATTTGATCGGTGTCAAAGGATGGGGAAACCTACTCCAAAGGATGAGATTCCCTTGCAGCCTCAAGTGACTTTTGAGCCATTTGAGAAGTGGGGCATGGAATTTGTGGGTCCTATCAACCCTCCTTCAAACCAGAAAGAATACATCATTGTGTGCACCGATTATCTGACAAAATGGGCAGAGACAAAGGCAATCAAGGCAGAAACCACAGAAAAGGTAGCTAAGTTTTTAAGAGAGAACATATTCTATAAGTTCGGGTATCCAAGAGAATTGGTTATAGATCAAGGCAGTCAGTTCACCTCCAATCTGAATCAAGACCTGCTCATCCATCATAAAATCAAGCACAGGATGTCCACCCCCTACCATCTACAAGCTAATGGACAGGTGGAAGTCACCAACAGAGCTTTGGAGGGAATTTTGACTAAGGTAGTGAGCAGCAGCAGGAAAGATTGGGTAGATCGATTGGTTGAGGCCACCTGGGCCTACAACACCACATGAAAGACCACCACAGGGTTCACACCCTATGAGCTGGTCTATGGAAAGAAGGCTCTACTGTCAATAGAATTTGAATACAATACACTAAGGATGGCAGCTCAGCTGGACCTAGATCTTAGCCATGCACAAAGGGAATGGTTACTCCAGCTTAATGGATTGGATGAACAGAGATTGCAGGCCCTTCTCCACACAGAAGTAATCTAGTTGTAGAGGAAGATATGGCATGATAGAAGCATCAAGGAGAAACACTTCCAAGAAGGAGATTGGGCATTGTTGTATGACTCATGGTACAAAGATTTCAAGGGCAAGCTGCAGACAAGATGGTTGGGACCATACATTATAGAAAAATGCAATGACAATGGCTCAGTTCTGATCAAGACTATTGGTGAGGAAGCCATCCCCATGTTTTTCAATGGACATAGGTTGAAAATATACAAGAAGCCCCTCTCCAAGCAAGAATTCATTGAAGAGCTGAGTAAAACAATGTTGGTAGTGGAGCAAACCTCTGCCTCCACTTCACCCACTCATTTATATATATATATATATATATATATATATATATATATATATATATATATATATATATATATATATATATATATATATATATATATAGATATATATATATATAAGGACTCTAGTGAAAACCTCTATGAGGCGCTTGAGTCCCATCCTAGGGCTGAAAACCTCTCTTGAGGCAGCCCAGAGATGACAAAAAAACAAAAAAAAAACAAAAAACAAAAAATGAGGAGAATAAAGATCCCTAGGTGAAAACCTCCCCTTGGAGGCGCCCAGGGTAGGCAGGTAGGGTGAAAACCTCCTGGAGGCGCCCTAACTGTCTCTTTAAAAAAAAAGAAAACAGAAAAAGAAAAATTAACTTCTTTTGAGTGCATTGCAGGTTGCAAGAGGACCATAGAAGGAAAGGGGACATGCCACAAGCCTATTACATCTCTTCTAGACCCTCTTCCATCGTTTCTATCTTTTTCCATCCCCTGGTATTGTTTTTTCTGAAATATGTGCATCTTACAGGAGGCACTATGTGTTCTATAGGAGGCTCCTGTAGAAATCACAGAGAGCTCGAAGTCAAGTCAAAGAAGGGATTGATGAGCTGGAAAATTTCACAGAAGGCCTCTGGGCCATCCTACAACCATCCGTCATCATAACCCCCCATTCCATACCTGCACCACCACATTTCGAATCATTTCTTTCCTCCCTGCAAATAAAACACAGAAATCCTGGTTTTTTTTTTAACGAAAAAAAAAAAAAACAGCACCCCTACCACTTACCTACAACCTACTGATTGCTTCTCCATGACCATCCTAATCTTCAATAGACTCCTCCCAAGTCCCTGCATAAAATTCAGCTAAAATTTCTAGAGGGAGAAGTAGCTATAGTAACTCCTGTAGGATTCCTATAGCAGTTGATCCCCTTAAAAATAAAGCTCCAAAAGCAGAATCGGTGCAGCCACAGGTATGTAAAACACATAAGAAGCCAGATCCTGATTGAATATCACCTATACAAGGCAACTGAGCTACCTATCCAGAAGCCATGAGCATATGGCAGCAGAAATACATGGATATAGCACCAAAGTCTAGGCATGCAACAACACTGTAGCACGCACATTTCGACTTACAGGTAAGTGTCTAAACCCATTCCTCTGTTGCATCTGTATGATCCAAAACTACATGAACAAATGGGATGGTTGAGATTAAACTAGATCGGTGGCCAGCTAACTGGCCACCCTCATCCAGTTCAACAGCGCTCAACCGGAGTTCACACTGCACGTGTGTCTAGTCAACTCATGGAAAAATCTAAAAGTCAGGTAGTGGCGGTTGTTTTGAACTCAAGCGCCAATGATGGAAATGATTGCGGGCAGGCGGCATAAAGTTTCATGATGACACTACAGTGGGGACCAACGGTCCAAATGAGGGTAACATACCCTTCCTGCCACCTCATCTCATCACCAGAAACCTCTCCCGTAAGCTTAACTACGCTCTCTCGACCGCACACACCACCTTTTTTTTCATTTGTATCGTCGTGCTCTCGACTGCAACAAGCTACCTACCACCTCTAGAGCCTAGAACCAGTCGCTCTCTGTCATTTTAAGAACCCTTCTACCTATCGGATTCTACAGGAACATTATCAGGATCTACAGGAGTAGAAATAGATCCTACAGGAGCCCTTTCTACAGGAGGGCCAATGAGTAGTCTCGCAGAGGAAAAATCGGGGTTTTATGGCAAATTCGAGCTCGAAGAGGTAGGCTCTGGTAAACCCACTCTGCATATTCGTATATACAAGGGGTGATGTGATTTCAAGCAAAGGATTGAGTGAAAAGGAAGGAGAATTGAAATCAAAAGTCTGCCTGTTTCTTTTAAAAAAACAAAACAAAACACAGTCTCTTTATTTGCTCTCTGTGCTAAAGTGTTGTCTCTTTCTTCACCATGGTATTCTCATATATGAAGGAGTGATGCAATTTTAGAAAAAATTAAGCCTGTAAAGAAGGAAATTGCATTGAAAAGTCTGCCTATTTCTTAAGAAAAAACACAGTTTTATCTGCTCTCTGTTTCTAAGATATTGTCTCCTTCACCACCTTCATACTCACATATACAAAGGAGTAATGCAAGTTTAGAAAAATTAAGCCTGGAAGGAAGGAAAATTGCATTAAAAACTCTCCCTATTTCTTGAAAGAAAACCTCAGTTTTTTCTCTATTTTCGGGTTTGAAATTTGTTGTCTCCCTCTTCACCTGAGATATTCCAGAAGACTTTGAACATCATGACAGGGGGATTTATGAGGAATAAGCCTCTGAACTCAACCAGGCTACATGAACACCCAGAGGTGGTAGCCCTTTTTACTAGAGAAAATTGGATGCCCTTCTTTGAAAAGCTTCATGGGTATGATGAAGAAGTAACAGAGGAATTTTCCTTGTCTTTGACACCTCACTCAAAAACTCATGCCACTATCAGTTTCAGGGGTCTCACTATAGAAATCACCCCAGAATTCATCAGCAGGGTTACCAGTCTCCCACTTGGACTACCCTGGAGCAAGGAAGAAAAACCATTGGGTCAAGTTGCCAAGAAAACCTTTTTCCAGCCTAATGAGCATCCTATGGAGGACAAAAATGGCATCAGGAGAACAAGCATACCTTACCCCTAGGATGAGGTCAGCTATCAGATTATCAAGTACATCTCTTGTGAAGGAAGGTACAACATAGTTTATGGGTACCATTTTAGACTTTTGCATGAATTAAGGTATGGCATGGACCTTCCTGCACCCCAAAAACTCAGTATTCCCTATTTTCTCCTCCAATCCTTAATAGAATCCAGCATAAAATTGAAGGCAGGAGGTCCAGATCAGTTGGTTCACCATGGGCTAATTAAATTGCTGGTGGAATATGCCCTCCACACTTTCACAATCCCCATAGCCTGGGAGATTTTCAGAAATATGACCAAGGAGGATGATATAAAAGCCCTCACTTATGACCTCAGTCCATCTGAGAGTGAGGAGGAAGAACAAAAAGGGGAAGCTGAGAAGGAAACCCAAGAAGAGGAAAGGAACACCCAAGTGGAAAGAAAAGAGTCTAAAACAGAGAAAGAGGAAACCCAAGCAGAGAAGGAGAGACAAGACATCAAGGAAGATAAGTCTAAAACAGAAAAGAAGAGGGAACCAAAAATAGAGAAGGATAAGACCACAACAGATAAAAAGAAGAAGCCTAGAACAAAAAGGAAAAAACCTAAGACAGTCCAAAAAAAGGTTACCACAGAGAAGGTAGAAACTAAGAAAAAAGAAGAGCAAAGAAAATCAGAGATAGAAGAAACAAAACCAACAGAGACAAGAAAGACAACAAATGAAGAAATAGAGGCACAAAAGGCAGAAGTGTCTCCTGAGACACTAGCAAGGGAGGCAGTAGCTGTTCTTGCTACACTCAACACTCCAGTCAAGCCCAAGGAAAAAAGGAAAAGGCAACCATCCATGTACTTCAAGGCTCGAAAAAGCACCAGGATAAAGATGGGAAAGCCTCAGCCACCCTCAAAAGAGCCTATCATCATTGAAGATTCCCCTACTGCCAAAAAGGAGGAATCTCCATCCAAAACCCCCATTACTTATGAAAGAGGAAGCCCTAGATCTTCTACTTGGAAAGAAAGGATCAAACTTCTGGACTCTAAAACAGTCCTACAGGAGGCGCAGACCGCTCTACAGGAGACCTTGACAAAGCTACAGGAGACTGAGAAACTTGAGAAAAGGGCAGAAGAGAAAATCAAGGGGAAGGATGAAATAGCAGGGATACCAGAACCTGACCCACAACCTAGTTTAGGCTCTTATTACAACCTTCTGGAAGGGGGGGAAATCATCCCACAGAAGTTTGCAATCCCTCTTTTCTTTGAGCTAGAAAAATAAAGAGTAAGGAGCCACAGATGGATGCAAATTGCAAAGTCCAAAGGGGTGGAAGACATTGGCCACATGGAGAGCAAGCTTAGAGAGATGGGCAGAGAGCTGGCCACTGTAAAACATGCAGAAGCAATCAAAAGATCTCACTTGGAAGCAGAGAATGAAATGTTAAGAAAATAGCTGCAAGAAAGGGGAACCCCGGTAGAAACTGAAGTGTTGAGAAAATAGCTGCAAGAAAGGGAAACCCAAGTAGAGACTGAAATGTTGAGAAAACAGCTGCAAGACAGGGAAAGCCAGTTAGCATGCATGACCAACTGGGTGATGGAAGCACTTCAGTGCAGGTAGCGAGCCAAATCATATGGAGTATACCTCAAAGATCAATGGCTCCAGTTCCAGATCAAGATTCTGGCCCAAAGAGGCACCACACCTTTTCAAGATTATGGACAATTCATGGATCTATGTGACCACGATTCAATAGAGGACAAGGTGAAGTTGGCAAAGTTTTATTTACATAACATGGCCTTACTGATATTAACCTATGGGACCCCAATGCTGTGTTATGAGACTTGCAGTTGATGGCCATGGAATCTTGGATGAGCCATGAGGAGAAAAGGGTAACAGAAATCAAGAAGTTGATGGAAAAAGAGCTAAATGAACCCTTAATGATCCGAGCTGAGCCAACAGACCCCATGGCTCTCATCAGTGCCCACCAACACCTTGCAGATAATCCTCAAAGTGTCCCTATGAGCAGGCCCAAGCTATTGCACATTTTGAGGACATGGAGAGATTGTTTGGAGATGATTGCATTCATGCCTGGATGAGAAGGTGGAACACATTTCCACACAACCTACAGATCAGGGAGTATCACTCCCCAAACAGGATGAGAGAAGCCTTGAGGATAGTGCCACTGTATAAGCACTCTATGCAAAGTTTGAAGGTCAATTGGATTGGCCTCAAATTCAGTCCTCCACTGCTGCTAGGACTACTGGAAGGTGTAAAAGAAGAAGAATAAAGAAAACAGTGGGAGGAGGTGGATAGAAAGGTAGGATTCCATGATAAAGAGGAGGATATCACATCAGAAGCAGGGGATGTTAGGGAATCCATCAGAGCCATCAAGGATGAGGAGATAGACTAGTTGCTTAGAGGATGAGCAATCCATTCAGTAGGGGGGTGATGATGAGCCCCAAAAATGGGTAGTTATATGGGCCCATTTGGCCTCCTAATTCAGCTTAATACACCATTCTCATTAGTTTATTACATGTTTTCGATTATATTTATGCTAATAGAGTGAATTGGGTTAGTCATTATTCCATGAAGTCTAATGTGTGCTTTATGCAGATTTTTGGTCAATTTTGGACAAAGTCAAAGGATTAATGAGCATTTGGCAGCTAATATTCGAGGAAAACAAGGAAGACGATTTGTAGGATGGTGTCCCCTTCATTTATGACTCCCTACCTCGAATCCTCCATCAGAAACTTGGAGCACAAACAGCCACATCAATGCATCCAAGGGGCAGCCGAGCAAGTCAAGAAGAACTGCTGTCTATCTCTAGTTCTGGGAAGCCGAGCCCCTTGATTTTAGGAGGGCTGTTGGGGGACTCCATTTGTATAAATAGTGGGGCTTGGAGCCTCAGTAGTTTAGCTAGTTATTAGAAGAATTTCTGCACTTTTGTGCAACTCTTTTTCAACTCATTTTCGAGCTTATCTTTGTGAACAGTTTATGTAATGTGACTTTTATTTTGATAATGGAGATGACATATTTTCTGAGCTAGCACTAATTTCTTTCAGAGGGCTGAATCTCTTGGGTTAGGGCCCAAACCAAGCTACCCAGCACCTTTTTCTTTGTACTTATATGTTTTTGCTTCAGTTCATGAGTTAATTTCTGCTACATAGATTCATTTTACCTTGTTTAGAATATGTTGCTTTTGATGGTTTGCATAGTTGCTTTTGTTTTAGTTGCTAAAGTAGGTTAATACAGTGATAGGCTAAGATTCAAAAAGGCCAACAAAAGCCCTGATCTCCTTTCTCCCTTCCTGGGACCATGATTTGAGGTCAAGGCACCATTGCTGCCACCAAAAACACAGTTTTGCTTCTTCCATGCAATTTCTAGTGTGATGATTTGATTTGAAAAGTTAAAGGGTTGCTTCAAATTCATTTTGCCAAGATTATTTCTTGTTTCTATAATAAATCTCTTTGCAAGCTTTTCTATTCATAGGGTACTGTTCAGCACTTCATGTTTCTAGGTCAGAAATTAGGTTAACAAGAGATATGGTTCTGTTTTCTTGGTGCAGCTAGTCCTTTTCTTGCTCAGTTTCGGTAGTTAGATGTGCAGATATCTTACAACACACCTCAGCTCAAAATACATCAATAAAATAGCCAGCATCATCTCATTTCTCATAGGTTTCACAAGTCATTCACAATCCTTCACGAATCTGCCCTAATTTCTGCACTTTTTCCATAAGCTTTCCTCTTGTCATTTGAACAAATCCAACCATCATTTTCTTTCCTGATCCTCCTTGTTAAGCCCTAGACACCTCAACACATCCCTCTAGTCTTTAGATACCCTTTCCCACCATTTTTCCACTCTTAAAACCTCTAAAAATAGCTCTCGGCATCCTCCTGTAGATCCTCCTGTAGATCCCCTGTAGCCTCCTGTAGAATTTCCTATGAGTGATTTTTCGAAGTCCGATTGCAGGGGAAGTCTTCAGAAGGTTACCAGAGGCTTCTTAGGACCCCTCCACACCTTCTTACACCTCTGAAAAAACCAAATCCGCCCTCCATCGCCACCAAACCTCTGCCACAGTCACAAATAGACAAAATCACATGCATAACAATTTCACATAAAAACGCAAAAAGATGTTCTTTTCTCATTTTCTGCTAGGAATAGCTTGAATAAATGTAATTTACATTTTCAGTAGTCAATGGCACTCATTTCATTAGTTTTCATCTCTTTTTCTGCAAAAGTAGGGTTAGTTGGAAAAATTAGGGTTTGTTAGGGTTTGCTTTACACTCCAGTCTTCTTTCTCTTTCTGCAAGTAGAATAGTCGTTGTAAAGTTAGCTTTATTTCATCATAGTTAAAAGCTTCTTCTGGAAACTCATAGAAGTTGGCTTGAGCTCCTAGTGATCTTGCGCCAGCTGACCAAGTGACAGCCTGCAGTAAGAGCTACTACTTGTGCATACAACACTGTCGCTTCTAATTTTGTTACGAATTACCGGGTTAATAAAAGTAAAGTAGGAAGCCCTAGGAGTTGCAGCATTATTGTTGCAATACTGGTGCTCACCAGCAGTTGAGCAAGCTCTTGCATGTGCAGTTGGTTTAACCAGTTCCACCCGAGACCAAGGAAATTTGACTTGCATGCATGGGTTGCTTTTTCCTGCAATAGAAAAAGAAACATGCAAAAAAGCATCCCTAGAGCTTAGGGAGTTATTTTTAGCAGTTGGAGGTTATATGCAAAGATCATTTTAGTATCTTTCCTCCAAGTGTCATTTTTTCCTAGATTTGTGGCATGTGCATGATGAGCTTCAAAATTATTTATTCGACGCTTCAAAGCTCATTTCTTCACATCGATCTTGGAGCTATGACATCCCACAACACATCTAGGACTGTTCGACACATCCAACTCAACTATTCATGGGTAGGCGGTCTCAACTTGTCTTTTGTAACATTTCTGTCGCTTTTTGTGTTTTCGCTTGTGTGAGTGTTGTTTTCTTGATTTCTTTGAATGCTTGTTGTCATTTACATGCATACTAGCTTGTACTAGCACCATTTCAGTGTTGGGTGTGGAGCCTGATTATCTTCTTTATTCAGAGGTATCGCCGCATTGGACCCCAGTTCGTAATGTGGCGGAAACGATGCCCGTAAAATGTTTGCCACCATGGGGGCCCGGGGGGGTGACAACAATTATTTGGAGCTCCCCCCTAGCGGGGGATCGGGGGCAGTGCCCCCGAAGATAGATGTAAAATTTCCTTGTAAAATGTTGTAATTTTGTAGTCAATCTGGGTCATTCATTAGGCGGAGATCTAATAGTAGAAGTTATGTTTAATTTAGGTTTTTTTGTCCTAGAAGGAAACCTTTCGCTATATATGAGGGAATTGTATTGCATTTATGTAGATTTGTATTCTGAGTGAGGAAGACAGAGAAGATGGAGAGCGAAGAGGGAATTACAACAAATCTGTTGTAGGTTGTATCTATTCATTTTGCTGGATAATATAAAAGGAAGGACTATCTGTTTCTCCATAGACGTAGCCCAAATTGGGTGAACCATGTATATCTATGTCTCTCTTGTGTTATGTGTTTTTTGTGTTTATATTTCTCCAATATATTTTATGTATTCCATTACTCTGTAATATATAATTTTCTAACATTTGGTTTTCGTTACTATCTCACTGTTGTCACATGCATGAAACTGTTTTGCACAAACAATCACTGATTCGATGACTCACTTCACCCACGTGCATGTTGTTCCATTTTCTGAATCTTTCATTCACTATTTGCATGCACGATCTTTTTACTCTGCTTACACTTAGTATCATCATGCATTCACTTTCACATTTGCCTTCAGTTGCCCGTCGGTGGGTCTGGGCAGCCTTAGCCCAGACTCTACCTCACGAAGACAACATTGCGCAATCCTAAGAGGGAAGGCTTTGTCTTCCCCTCAGGAAATGCACATTTCTTCCCAGTAGCTTTTCCCTAAGCCTACTTTGTGCAAATCTGAGGGACAGTGACCACTGTCCCAAAAAATTATGCAATGCAGTCACTAAGCCTGTAGCCATTGCCAGCTGAAATTGCGCATTGCACAATTCCAGCAGTCAACAGTCAGCCTAGATTGTGCATTGCACAATTCCAGCAGCTAGTCATGCCTCCTAGACAGCCTAGACTGTTTTTGCACAAGTCTGGCAGCCAATCTCCTAGCCTCCCAAAAGAAATTACGCAATCCTTGCCATTCTTTCCCCAGGTATGTGTTATGTCGTTCCTCTAATTTGCTTTGGTTTTCACTAACAGATTTCTTGCCATGCATGTCTCTTTGTCTCCAGATATAGTAGGTGTTCGTCTACCTCTTAACAGTTCTATATCAATGGCCTCTAATAGATCAGGATCAAAGGACACTAATGGAAGTGCAACTAGAGCAGTAGTTGAGCAAGTGTTCGCAAGTCTACCGATCTATGAAGATACCAAGCTGATTCTAGACAAGGACATCAATCTGAAATGGCAAGAGGTCAATGATGCATTTGCAAGCACATTTGGGGAAGACCTCGAAGACTGCCACATATACGTAAACATCCACAAGTCTGCCTTGTACCGGATTGCATGCAGATACCCTATGTTCCCATGCGCAGACATGATACACTGGATCGTCTCACACACTGACCCCAAGACGATGACCTTGAGCAGTGTCATCAGGATGAAGATTGCAACCTTCAGGGCACATGATTATGATGAGATGTATCAGATGTCTAAGCCTGCAACTATCATGGGACTCCCTTCAGCTTACCCATCAACAATGCCAACTCCAGAGACATTCTGAAGAACTGGATAAAGGAGCCAGCTAGATTTAGGATGACACATAACCAGACCTACAAGACGAAGATACTGCAGAAGCTGTATCAATACTTGGTCATTTTTTCATCTAGATTGTATGGCCAAGAAAGCACGGAAACCTTCCCACAGAGTTGGGTGATCGCGCTGGACCGACTGGATAGAGAGGGAAAACCATGCAACTAGTCCCGCATGTTGGCTCATCAGCTAAAGGAACAGGTAGCGAGGGCTCGACATCCACCCAAAGGTATGAAAGCATAAATCTAAATGTCCACCTACATATTGGATGCAATCTGTGCCCGACTGGAGTTCCCAGGCTTGAAGTGGGCATGGTCACTGGCAGAGACTACTGTGAACACTTATTGTAAGATGCTTTCCAAATGTAGCTTTAGAGGAGTTATCACATGGTTGTCCGATCATTTTGTCACCCGGTTTACAAGATGATATTCGAACAGGATCCACCCTGCATGTCGATGGAAGCAATGGAGGCATGGATAGACATAGCTGATTGGTATACCTCACCATCTGACACCTTCATACGAATGTAAAACACGGAGAATCCTTCACATGAGCTATAGAAGCTTGCCTTGGACATACTCATCATGCCAGAAGTAGCATATCACATCTCGGAAAGATTGATAACTACGTTGCACCGAAAGAATAAGGCACCTTGGCCCGCTCTTCCACTACGCATTGGGTTATATGAGATCTGAATTTTCAAGCATGTGGATGTCGAAGGAGAGCAGATGAAGAAGTGAATTTACAATCCATATGACCCATATTGTCTTGTGAAAGATCACTGCACGAGAGTACAATTCAACTAGATCCACGGGGCATTTCATTGGGCGGAGGAGGACCCATGGAGATATTTCTATAGTTTCTCCAGACCAAATGAACAGGTCAATTTCGTTGTGGAATGGTTAGCGAAGCAATGTGAAGCAGCAACAGTAGTAGAGGTGAACATACTAGTGCGCGATAAGGGCAAGAGGAAGATTGTCGATCGCATGGAGGAAGAGCAAAGCTGCAAGTTCCGAGCAGATCCACTTGTGGAGAAAGCAACTTTGGCCATAGAGGCAAAGAGGCAACAACACGATAAGTGAAATGCATAAAGGCAAATAGAGAAATGGAGAATGGAGGAAACAGAGAAGGAGTTGCATGAGTTGAAGATGAAACTTTGGAAGGAGCTGCACAAACAAAAGAGAGAAGCACAACAACAACAGGTATAGTAGGGGATGCAACATGTGCAGATACACGAAACAACACCCGTAAAGGTAGTGGACTCATCAGAATAGTTGGCATCAGGCAAACAAGGTGAACCATCACAAGAGCAGGATTTCGCTCAAGAGATAGAGCAAGCACTTGAACAGATGGATACAGACATGGAGCAATAGGAGTTAGAGCAGGACATCGACCTCATGCCTCACCACCAAGAGGTTGACCCACCAGCTTCACCGCATCTAGAAGATGAGAAAGTCCCAAGTGACCAAGGAGACACTGAGATCCTTGGAGATCAACTGGAAGGAGAGATGCACAACATCTCATTCGACGAGTCTCAACACAGAGTTGTGTAATCCCGCAGAGTGTCAACTCCGAAAGATCATACATCTCCTGCGCAGTATGAGGAACAAGTGATCGTGTCTAACATGTGCAAACATCCAGTAGCCTTGGCCGATGCCACTAGAACATATGTCGAATCCACTAGCTCAAGTGTTCGCTTTCTGATAGTTGATAAAGAGCGAATGGATAAGGAGCTATAGATGGACAAGCAAGGAGGAGAGTTGGTGACAATGTCCACCTGAGTAGAACTGAAGAAGGAAATACTAGATGAAGTATTGTTCCTTGACATAGTTATGTGGATGTTGTATTCCAAGTTTGGTACCATGCATAAGGCAATCGTCCATCTCAACGGATGGAAACAATGATGTACTAGAAGAGCATGTATCCTGTCGAACGTACATGCTGTTGTTGATTACATACAAACATGGACGATGAGATACAAGGGAGCCCTGCTTCACTTGCCTAAGATGATGAAGCCCGGAGCGGTCGAGTTGAAGGCACGTATACGGAGTCAAATCTGGAACTATGAAGAGCGCCCACAACTCATCACTAGTCTACAAGCTTCCCATGCACATGTATTCAAGAGTATGGATGTTGTGGTGCGTGCACATGCGATCCCTTCTATTGGGACTCTCACCTAAGCGAAGGCAAAGGCACAGGTCTGACTAGAGCTTGACTCGTACTTTGATGGGTTGATGCACATTTCCACTAGCCTAGACTTGCTGATCAATGCAGACACCATGCACAAGTATGTTGCTAGTCTGGTCGCATTGAAGACAATGATGTGCATGCTTTGAGATGAGTTGGATAGAGCCCGATCAATTTACCCGGATGCTATGAAGGTAAGATTTAGGTTCTAGAAAGATGTCACCTTTGATTACACGGACACCATTGTACACTACTGATCTTGGCATCAACACACTACTGTTGATCATCGCAAGGATGTCGAAGAGTTGGACTTCCCATGGTTGTCAGAGTCATAGTGATGTCTTGCATGGCTTGCTCAATCCATTTTGTCTCACATGGGTACATGTGCATTGTAATGTAATGTCATGTCAAGTGTAAGTTCAAGTTTCAATAGTTGGATGTAACAGTGATAGAGTAGATGAAGAGTCATGACAGTAGATGAACTGTCACAAAGGGGAATGTCAAGGGTCACCCCACCCTTTGCTATAAATAGTACCTCATAACTCATTGTAAAGGATTTTGGTCAGTCAAGCTTCCGATAGGACTATCTTAGAGAGAGCTTGGATAGTATTGTAATGAGCCTTGGCTTCTCCACTGCGTAGAGCTAGTACATCTCTTTGGAGGAGCAGGCGGTTGTGGCTGTAACGTTCCACTATCGGAACTAGTGGCTAGACATGCATGTATTGTATTACTGGAACTTACACTTCTTAATATAACAAGAGTCAACACATTTCATGCATATGTTGTATTGTATTTTAGCTATATGTTTACTCTAAATGATATATGTATTTGTTTGCTTACGCATGCATGTATAGATATTTATGTGTATGTATGTATGAATCTTTCTAAAATGTGTTGTTGGTTTAACCATCACTTTGGATTGCTAGCTAACTTTCCTTCCATGTTGTGATGCATCTTTGCTCGTGTGTTCCCTTCTTAACTCCGTGCTATCACAGGTTTCCAAGGGGCGCACTCATCTCAACCCCCATGTGTTAGAACCTCTCATGCACCTTCCTTGGCTCACTGCATATGTCACACCCTTGCTACCAACAAAGTTATCTTACTTGCCTCTGTGCGAAATCACGGTCAAGGCATTACCGTATGACCCACTACTGGGACTCCTACACCAAATGGTCTGAGGTCTAATTGGGACTTCTTACGGGGAGGTCCCCTGACATGTTGGCGAGTCCAGCACCGTCAAAATTTATGGTGCTAGAAGGAGGGCCAGATGAAAAGCTGTTTCCTCTCATCCTATTTTGAACCTTTGCATATCTATCATGGATTCTTGCACTCTTCTCCCTCCGCAATGTTTTTCGAATTCTGAATCTATTACCATCACGAGGGAGTTTTTCGATCACTTGTCCACTTACACGTATGATGGTGAAGGTGAAGTGGCCTGGCCTGAGTTCTTACATGACTTTCTTTCCATGCTTCATGAGGAAGATGGATGTTCTGACGAACAAGCTAGTTTTTTGCTTGCATACACACTTCGCGAATCTCCACATCGATGGCTATGCAGTGTACTGGCTAATAGTGTGCACTCACTTGAGCACTTGTGTGATCTCATTGAAGACACTTTCTATCATTTTGATCCAGACCATCTTGACCAAAAAATGCTAGAACAACGGAATCCGCATGAATCGCATATGGATTTTTGGTAGTGCTTCCGTGATTTTTAGTTTCAAGCTCCGAAGAGCCGGATGAAATTTTTCTATCTTTAGGACCAATTCAAGTATTGTGTTAAGAAACCTGCTCGTCCAAAGGATAAGTTTGAAATCAAGTTTCGCTCAGTATTCTTTAGTGATGGAGCTGCGCAATCACAGATAGATACGGTCATTGTCACAAGTGATTGTCCGTTGTCCCCTCATCAAATAGCTCCACCATTGCAAAGTGATGCGAGAGATCATGCTCGCACATCTATTCAGTTGTCACATTCTCCCAACATTACTTTGCTTAATTTTTGTGCAGATTTGGTTGTGAGTCCTTCGAATTGTCATGTGCATTTTGTTACGCAACCTCCATATTCATACTTGGCTAATCCTCGAGATGATACTGTCTTTTGTTCTTCCATTTCAGACTCTACACTTGTTGTGAATGAGGAAAAAGCCACTGACGGAGTTGGTGTTGCACAACCCACATGCGCTATCATCCATGAAGAGTATGAATGGGAGCTTGGGCATAAACACTCGGCAAAGGATGACTCCCTTCCGTCCGAGCCCCCTCTGTTCTTTCCTAAAATCTTTGGTGAACCTGCCATCCATGATTTTGCATGTGTATCTTCATCTACGGATGCACCCATTGTTGATCACTCGCAAGACACACCGGATGTCAGTCCATCATCCGACAATGGAGAGGATAAGTTATTCATTGAAAATCCACTTGACCTTTCATCTGCCTTTTCCAGAAACACAGAGGATGGATTTTTTTATCTTTTCAACTACACCTCTGTTTGATTCATCAGATCATGAGGATGTTGATGAAATCATTGATTTTTCTAATCATGATTGTCGTGATCCATTTACTCCCATATTCAATCATGATTATGATTCTATCGTAGTCTTTTTTTCGAAGCCACTGATTTATGATGATCTATCTAACGATGAAGTCGAAACACCCAAGACTGTCGAGGCACTTCAACCCGAGCTGATGGTTATGTCAGGTCCTCGTTCTCTTGGGGTTAGTTTCACTTCTGATCAAGAAATTTTTCAATCACCCGAGGGTCTTCATCACTCATCTATATGCATTGAAGATCAACCTCACACACAGATCATGCTTCCTCCACTTGAACTGCACGATCCCATCACTCATGCATTGAAGGAATCTTACATTGCAAGCACTTGTTCATGATGCAAGTTGTCCTTGTTTCTTTTGTTTGCTTGCATGTCACAGTCAAGAATGTGTGTATGCTTCACAGTTCCACGCAATGTCACACAACACCATGCTATGTCCACAGACTGCTCGTCATGTACTTGCACTCACTTATGTCCTGTGGGCACTTTTAAACATGAAGTGTGTTTGTCTTCATTGTTATATCTTTCTTGTTTGTTGGTTCGCACAACTGGGTTGCTCACAGACCAAGCCTTCACCAACATGGGTCAACGAATGCGTCGATGGCTGCATTGGAAAGATCACTTCATGTGATCAGACCCATGCACCGTTATCATAGGAGTAGGAATAGTTTTTGCTTTCAGTTTGTTTTCTTGCATGCTTGTTTGCTTACCTGCTTCGCTTTTTTGTTTGCTTACTTTTCTTTCATATTTGCTTCTACTTCTTCTTGGATTTGTTGTTTTTTTTGCTTGTTTTGTTCGTAGGTTAGTTTTGCATGAAACCATGTATGACTCTTGAAACAAGCTAGATAAAGTACAAGAGGCCTTGTACTACTATCACTACTTGGTTATTTATCATCCTACCTCTGTATGAAGAACTTGTTACTTCCAGTCCATGATACGTCGAAGGAAAATATGTATTGTTCAAAGTGAACCTTGGTGAAAACACAATGCTTGCGCTCTAACTAGTGTCACTTACTCTAGTCAGTTATTTCTGGGTTAACCCTTGTCAGTGTAGTCAAGTAGAGTAAGGTGAGGGGGAAAACCTTAACAAGCATGTTAGAGGTATATAATAAAATACTTCTCTGAAGGAACAACCTCTTCTGCTCTCAATAAGTCGGGATCCCTCTTCCGCCTCTGAAATGAATAAGTGTTATGCACAGTTATAAGAAAAAAAATAAGTGAAAATTTTCAAAAATGAAAAATGAATAAGGTGAAAGAAGAGAAAGGCTTCCTACGTAGAGAGGTGATGCAAGTAACTCCGCCAGGGTACTAACCAGGCTCGCTGGCAGTGGAGCGATGCTTGTGTTCCTGCGTGACTCTGTCGGGGTACTGTCTAGGCCTGTTGGTAGCAGAGCAACACCAAAGATGAAACTAAGACTCTGACAGCTATACTGCTTGTGCACCAATATACCCCTCAACTCCAATCAAAACAATTGTGTTGCCTTGGCTTGGAATGCGTGTCAATTGACCAAGAGCTTGGAAGATGCTACAATATTACAATCAAGCCAATGTGAAACCAAGATGAACTAAGAGCTGAACAATACTTCCGGAGGTGTTAGACTTGTTTTTCACGAACAAGGTCCATTCGAAGAGTTGGAGCTCTACCAGTGTGTCTCCAAGTGTTGTAGTGGCTACAACCACCCTCCAAAATCTTTCCTTAGCTTCGTTTTGGAGCCTTCGTACCAACCTTTCACAACAGCATGTCTTGCTTCATCAAGTACACAAGCTTCAATGATTTTCTTGTAGAAAGATAGGTTGTCTATCAAAGCTTGTTGCATTCCCCTCACAGGTTGTTTCTTCTAACTTGGTCCAGCTGCAGGCTGAGTAGCTCCCTCAATAAATTGCGCAATTCTAGAGGGAAACTAGTCTTCCCTCTAGAAATTGCGCAATTCAATCTGGCAGCCTGCTAGGCTCCAGAATTGTGTAATTCTACCAGTCAAGCTTCATCCAGAAAATTGTGCAATTCCTCCCAGTAGGGCTGCTCAGCCCAGGAATTGTGAAATCCTAGGCAGCATTTAGCTGCTCTTCCTAGAATTTGCGCAAATCTCCTGGGCAACCAGCCCAAATCCCTTCCAGAGATGTGCATTTTCTCCCCGCAGTTGAGCAGGCTCTTGCATGTGTAGTTGGTTTGACTAGTTCCACCCGAGACCAAGGAAACTTGACTTGCATGCATGGGTTTCTTTTTCTCAGAATAGAAAAAGAAACATGAGAAAAATCATCCCTAGATTTTAGGGATCTATTTTTAGTAACTGGAGGTTACATGCAAAGATCATTTTAGAATCTTTCCTCTAAGTGTCATTTTTTCCTAGATTTGTGGCATGCACGTCATGAGCTTCAAACTTATTTATTCGATGCTTCAGAGCTCATTTATTCATATCGATCTTGGAGCTATGACATCCCAGAGCACATTCAGGACTCTTCGACACATCTAGCTCAACTATTCATGGGTAAATGGTCTCAACTTGTCTTTTGCAACATTTCTGTCGTCTTTTGTGTTTTTGCTTGTGTAAGTGTTGTTTGCTTGATTTCTTTGAACACTTGTTGTCATTTACATGCATACTAGCTTGTACTATCACCGTTTCATTTTTCGTTACTATCTCACCGTTGTCGCATGCATGAAACTGTTTTACACAAACAATTGCCGATTCGGCAACTCACTTCACCCACATGCATGTTTTTCTATTTTCTGAATATTTCATTCACTATTTTCATGCATGATCTTTTTCTTCTGCTTACACTCAGTATCGCCATGCATTCACTTTCACATTTTCCTTCAGTTGCCCGTTGGCGGGTCTAAGCAACCTTGGCCCAGACTCTGCCTCACCAAGATAGCATTGCACAATCCTAAGAGGGAAGGATCTGTCTTCACCTCATGAAATAAGCAATTTTTCCCATCAGCTATTCCCTAGGCTTTCTTTGTACGATTTTGAGGGACAGTGACTGTTGGCCCAGAAAATTGTGCAATGCAGTTATTGAGCCTACAACCACTGCCAGTTGAAATTGTGTATTGCGCAATTCCAACAATCAGCAGTTAGCCTGGATTGCGCATTGCATAATTCCGACAGCCAGTCATGCCTCCCAGACAACCCAAACTGCTTTTTCGCAAGTCTAGTAGCTAGTCTCCCAGCCTCCTAGAAGAAATTGCACAATCCTTGCCAGTCTTTCCCCAAGCATGTGTTGTCATTCCTTCAATTTGCTTTGGTTTTCGCTTAAATATTTCTTTCCATGCATGTTTCTTTGTCTCTAGATCTAGCAGGTG
Organism: Pinus tabuliformis; assembly: GCA_031772625.1. Lineage (NCBI taxonomy): Eukaryota > Viridiplantae > Streptophyta > Pinopsida > Pinales > Pinaceae > Pinus > Pinus tabuliformis. Next base: position 418,735,595 of record CM062815.1, read on the forward strand.
TTTGTCCACCTCTTAACAGTTCAACATCAATGGCCTCTAAGAGAGTAGGACCAAAGGACACTGACGAAAGTGCAACTGGAGCAGCAGTTGAGCGAGTGTCTGAAAGTCTACTGATCTATGAAGATAACAAGCTGATTCTAGACAAGGACATCACGCTGAAATGGAAAGAGGTCAATGATGCATTTCAGGCACATTTGGGGAATACCTCAAAGACTTCCAAGTATACGTGAACATACACAAGTCCACCTTGTATCGGATTGCATGCAGATACCCCGTGTTCCCATGCGTGAACATGATACACTGGATCATCTCACACATTGACCCCGAGACGATGACCTTGAGCAGTGCCAGTGGGACAAAGATTGCAACCTTCCGAGCACATGATTATGATGAGATGTATCAGATGTCGAAACTCATGACTATCATGGAGACTCCCTTCAGCTTACCCGGCAATAATTCCATCTCCAGAGACATTCTGAAGAACTGGATAAAGGAGCCGGATAAATTCAGGATGACACCCAACGAGATATACAAGATGAAGATACTGTGCAAGACGTATCAATACTTGGTCATTTTTTCATGTAAACTGTATGGCCAAGAAAGCATGAAAACCTTCCCACAGAGTTGGGTGATCGCGCTGGACCAACTGGGCAGAGAGGGTAAACCATGCAATTGGTCCGGCATGTTGGCTCATCAGCTGAAGGAATAGGTAATGAGGGCTCGACATCCACCCAAAGGTATGCAAGAACAAATCAGCATGTCTGCCTACATCTTGGATGCAATATGTGCCCAACAGAAGTTCTCGGGCTTGAAGTGGGTGTTATCACTCAAATTTTCCTAGAAGTTGTTGGGAAGAGGAAAGGGGTCCGAGGTAACCACAAGCCAACTTTTAGGTACAGAATATAGTCAATCTGTACCCATAGAGGGCTCTCTCTTTATGATTTAGCTTGGTTTTGAAAGATATTAGGCTGGTTGTGAAGTTTAGGAGTTTTGTTTGAGTTCAGTTGGTGACATTCAATAGCAGAGGGGTAGGACTGAGTAGTTTAGGCCATTGGGCTAATGGAGTCAACGAAGATGGCTTAACTGGACTTGGTTTTTTAACAAAAGATGGTTTCACAGAGCAAGATGGTCAAACAGGGAACAAATAATAACTTGGAATAGATGGAATGGGCTCAAATGGGTGAAGGGTAGTTAAGAATCTTTCAGCCTATTTAAATAGGGAACTTGAATGATTACTACTAAAGAGCAGTTAGGTATTCTTTAAGAAATAATCAAAATGAATGAATTAGAAACTAGGAGCAATTAAGATTTCACTGTTTATCCTAATTCAGAAGAAAACATAGAGAATAATAACGATTGAAAACAGAGTGCAATCAAGCATACTTTGAATTACTCTTTTTCATTTATCATTCAAATGTGAAACATAGATGATATAATAAGCAAGGAAAACTTTAAAACATAAGGTATAGAGGACTTATTGATCTAGTGTTTGATTCAAGAAATCTGTGAAAAGTCCTTTGCTTCAATTCTTTATCCAGCAAGCGATACAAAAGTTGGTCCAATCAGAACTTTATTCCAAAACAATCAATATTATAGCAATGTCTAAGAATCCACCCTCAATACTCCAATTGAGGGGGTATTTATACAAAACTTTTCACAATGGAATATCTCATAACAAAGTGAGATATAAACTGGGGTGACTAATCATATCCTTCAAGAAAATAGGGCTAGAAGACCTTGTAGATGATAGATAAGGCAACCGTATGGTTTGTTGTCCCTATTTTTGAGAATGTGCTGGAGTTAGGCCCTATGATTTGGCCTCCTGCTGTCCTTGGTGTAATTATGTGTTGGCGGCTCTGTTTTGACCTTCCTACTGATACACTTTACTTGCATCTAATACTCTTTCTCTGTTGATCTATTTTCATCCTCTTTATCTTCATTGACTGTAGTAAAAATCAAAATTTACCTTTTACCTAGAATAAATTACAAAATTTCAAGCATTTATTCCCACCATTTTGGCTATGGTATTTTGGTTTTCTGAAGCTTTCTGAGGATTTCATCTATTTTTGTATACCTGAAAAATGTAGGCTGAATTGGGAACAAGTGTTTTAGTTCATGCTCGACATAGAATAAGCTCTTTAGGTTGTCGTAGAGCACCCTGCCTGTAGGCAATGCTTTTATCCTTGATGCACTTGTTGATGAACCTGCTTGGTTGCCTGCATAATTATTCAATTTCTCCACATAATCTTTATGCCTCATTAACCTGTCATTAATCACTAAAGGATTGGGTAGCCCTTTATTATGCAAAATATCAAACTTTTCCATAAAAGCATTAATCTCTGCCCACATGTCATGACATCTTCTTTCTAAATTCTGCATTAAAATTTTCTTGGCTAATACCCTTTTGATTTCCAAAATGGTTTTTGTCCTGTCATTGATGCCTAACTCTTCCAGCTGTTCTTTATTTCTAGTATTCAAAAAAATTTATAAGCCTATTAGCTTCCTCAGGCATTTTTCCTAATTCTTCCTTTGTTCTTTGGATTTCTTCTTGGGCTGCCTTCACAAGATCAATCTGCTCAAAAATTACTTGGATAGATGGCCAAACATCATTTATGGATTGAGTGATATTGGCCCAAAGAATTCTCTTAATTTCTGTTAGAGGCTTGTCAAATGTAAGATCCTTCTCCAATGATTTTACTTTGTTTTCTAACACTTTAATCTCTCTTGTCTTTTCTGCAACATTTATCTTTGAGAGATCATAGCTTTGTTCCATTTTGGCATATTGCTCGTTTAGCTTATTTAGTTCTGAAACTTGTAATTTCAAGTCCTCCATTGATATTATTAGCTCTTCTGTGCTCAATTTAGCAGTACTACCCTGTGATGCTCCTGCTGTTCCTATTGTTGCTATACCTCTAACTGCGTCTGCTGTGACTGCTGGAATATTTGGTGCCAATGCTGCTCCAAGAGTTGATGGGACTGTTGTTGATACTACTGGTATTACATTGGGAGGTTGGGAGGTTGGGAGGTCGACTCTCCCTGCTTATCCTTCAATTCCTTTTCAAGTGCTTGTTCAGTATCATTTAGTCGTTCATTGAGCTTTAAGAGTAAATCCATTAGCTCTTCTTCAGATTTTTGCTTTATAACCTCATCAGTCTATGGATGTCTTGAAGGCGGCAATTTTAGTTGCTTCCTTAGGGCAGAAATATCATCATCTTTCTTTTTTATCAAGGCTTCTGTAGCCTTTGCATTTTTGGGATCATGGCCCAATCCAATAATTATTTCTTCTAATGTTTTTATTCTATTATCTTTGGCTTGAGAGGAGGCCTTTTCCAAGTGTAGTTGAGCAGTAGTGTTGTCCAAAGAATTTTGTAACCTGTGGGCCATCATTGCCTTGCCAGTCAAGGTTGAGTAAATCATTTCTCCTGTTTGCTTATGCAACTCAATTTGATACAAAGGATGAATATCCTTTTCCATGAATTCAAAATTTGTTCTGAGATAATCTGCTGCTGATTTATGCTGCTGCACCTTGGGCTTTAAATGGCTCATTATCATCTTGCCTTCTTTGATGTCATAGGCTGACATCAATCTCTGTTGATTTGTAGGAGACATTTTCAAAATTTTGGTTATACACCTACAGCCTCAATGGATCATTCCTGGCTTTTATTTATGTGAATGTTTTCATGATTTCTGAGGCATCAGTCCCTGGTGGCTTGGAAGAAGATATCTATACACTTTTCTGCCTTTCTAGCTCCTGCCTCTGAGAGCTAGTGGATGTTCCTCCTATTGGGAAAGTTTGTTGTCTTTCCACTCTTTCTTCCCTCTAACTATCTATATTTTCTTCTGCAAATTCCTCCTCTGAAAGGGAATTTAATCTCTGTCTCTTTGTTCCAAGCTGTCATGATGGTTCATTGGCAGGGGTAGTTTTTTCCCTGTCTCTCTTTTTGTTTCTTTCCTCATTTAGAGGAGTTTGCAGAACTGGAGGCTCTCCTATATTGATCTGAGTGGGAGGAGTCTATATTTGAGCCTATTCTCTAGAAGTTTCAGGCTACTTGGACATTGTAGGCTGTTCAGTGTGTTGAAAGCTGGTCTCTAATTCCTTGCCCTTGGATGACCCTGTAGCTGGTATACTTGTTTCCTGTGAAGGTTGCTGAGAGGTTCCAGCATTGGAGGCACCAACTCCTGACCTTTGAGATAACTTAAATGGTACCTGCCCAAAAGAATCCAAGTCAAGTGTTTTCTCAAGATCTCTCATAACTTTCTCAAAATTGACTTGTTCACTATCATGCTCTACTAGGGTACCTTCCTTCCATTCATCCATATTTGCATATTTTTCAATTTCTGGAATTCTATGGTGAATATATGGGGACAACCTGTTCTTCATTCTCCTATCACATATAAAAATATTAGGATCATATGGTTTCCACCCAAAACTGTTTTGTAACTTAAGTTGCTATTCTAAAAAAATTTATGCTTCTTTCCATGCTTTCCTAGTGTTGCAGACAAAAGGGCCTAGCTGGTTCTTGATTCTAAGCTGAGCTTTCTTCTTGGAATTACAAAAATGGACTAGGTCTGCATTTATCATTTGCCTGAAATATTGAAATGCAAAGAGACTCATTGGAACATACTTTGGTAGCTTAAAAGGGCAGAGTTCACACCCATAAATCCTAATTTCTGTGTGATTCTTATATAGGTACCAGTCACCTATCCTGTAACGTTTGGAGAGCTGGAGGATTTTCTTCGTATCACCATTTATCCTAGGAGGGGAAACTCCTATCAATAAAGTGGTTGCTGGATGGAAAAATAGGTCAATGAATTCATTGTAGGTGTAAGGAGTCTCAATGGAATTATGGAAAATGGGACTCCAAAAAATGACATACCTTGGATTGCATCTGGTGTCAAGTTTCTTGACATGGAAAGGGAAGTTGTCTCACTGATAATACAACATAAGATGATAGATGAAAGTAGTGTATTTGAAGACTCCTTCATTGTCCAACCTTAGGAATTGGTCGTGAATTTTGTTGGCAATATAAGAGGCATAATCATATTTAATAGCAGGGGGCTGCCCAGGAGTAAAACTTGACAATAACACCAAGGTTATCTCATCAACATACTCTCCAGAGTTGAATCCCATGATTGAGGCTATCATATCAATAATAATTTTTCCTGTATCTGTAAAGAAAACCTGTAGGTAAGGAGGTGGGCCTTTAGGTTGATGTTTAGGGTCCATGAACATCTGACAGATGCAAGTCAGTTCTGATTGAGACAATTGGGGAGCTCTTTCAAGTAAGTATCCCATAGAAAGGGGAGTGAGAGCATGACTGGAGTGGAATTGTAGCATTTCATTGATGGATTGAGCAGTTATGGGAAAAAGGACTGTTTGACTTGGGGACATGACTGCTCTTTGGTTAGGGTCATAATTGGCACAACAGTGATGAATGATATCTGGGAAAACATGGACTGAAGGGAGGAAGTACATGGGAAGGTTGGATTCCCATAGTACTAAGATGTCAAAGCCATTCAGATAGCTGTCTCTGGCTTGGCAAAAGATCTTAAGGTGGTTTTCATTACCTGATAAGTCTTTTATCTGAAAATCTTTATCAGCCAGGGGCAGATAATCTAAATCTTTGTGAGGGGCATTCATAGGTACAACATTCAGAGCTATAGGAGTTTCCATCTCTGGTTCTTGTGGATTCAGGAATGGAATTCGGGTTTTCTATGAAAATAGTGAAAACAACAGGTTTTCGAACCCATATAGTGAACAACGATCGAATGTATAGCGAAATTGGTCCTTTCTGTGGAATATTCAGTATAAAACCAAAACTTGCAGGGTTTCGATGGAAATGGGTAAATACCTGTATTGGGGAAGTGAACAGTGCAATGGCAGGATGGATAACAGGTTCTGGACAACGTCGCTGCAAATTTTCTGACCAGGTGGTGGTTGAAAAGATTCAACCGTTGACCGGTACGCCGCTTTGCATGGGAACACAGTTTGTCGTATAAAACATTGAAAATGACATTTCATTGGTTTTATTCGCAAAATATAGGTTGACGGGAGTTTTTTGGATTATTGTGCGGGTGACGTATGCCGGGAAATGACGTTTTGTCATTTATGGAGAGCAGTAAACAGGATGGGATCGCACTGCTTTTGGAGGCGGGCAGTTTTAGGCCAGGGGACAGCGATCCCATTGACTGCACGATGTGTGATGGAGGTGCGGGAGGAAAACCACCTGGTGATCGTGCGTTAATGCGCGGTCACCAGGGGGGGCGCGATATCGATACCGACCGTTAGATGATGGGGACGGGATCGAACGGTGGATGGGAGGCGTATTGCGGCGGAGTTTGACTATGGCGGGCCCAACACAATAAAAAATATTTAATTGTATCGGGGGTAATGCGATTGGTTGGGGGGTGGTTCTTAATTAACTGTAAGGGTTAATTAATTCCAATTAATCCTGTTTGACAAGTATCTATGGTTATATTTAACCGGGGCGGGATATATAATATTTTGGGGTTTTATATAGTTAAATAATACGGGAGTGGGTTAATTTTTCCAAAGGATTTATATAATATAAGTCAGAAATTAATATGAAGCAATGTGATAAAAAGCGTTAAGTAAAAACATTAGAGCATACATTTAAGCTTAGGCTTAAAGTGGAAAAGGGGTTTTTATGTGATATTGCGCATTTTTCCAATGTAAAATAGGATTTACTTAGGAAAAGACTTATGAGAGTGAATGAATGATTTATGGATGGTTTTAAGTACTTAGTCCATTTAAATTATTGGGCCGAGGGTCCGGTCCCTCCAGAAGTCAGATAAATGCTCTAAGCCCATTTAATTTTGCAAAGACCTTGATACTTTAGGGGAAATTAGTGAAGTCTTTAGGGAAAAATATGAAGGGAAGTTAATTATTTAACCTTGTTTTGCTTGAACTGCATCAAGTGTAATGTTTGTCTTGCACTTGTGATAAAAGTGAAACTTAACACATTTAGAGACATTATCCATCACAAGTAATTCTGTAACACCATCTACCTACCCTACCTACTTTAGCCTGACATTTTTTCTTCTTTATTAGGGTGCACTTGGACTAGCAAACCCTTATCACTCTTTTTCTTTTACATATAGAACTCTATCTAAGTCTAACCTTATTACATCCAAGGGCTCAGATTAAACTATTGAGCTCCTTTTATTCACTCTACCTATCTACTTATCTGCCAAGATTAAACAGTTTGGTCAGATTTTATTTTCTATCTCTAAAACATAAAATTGAAAGTATGAACTAGTCAATTTTAAACTATTTGTCTGTTCACCAATTGTGGCATAAGTTACAAGTTGCACACAATTTTTTTATTACATAAGATTAAAAAGTAGTGGCATTTAGACCTGCACACTTTCCCTGGTCTTTCTTTTGGTGGATTGATTTTCTTTCACTTTTTTGACCATTTTATTTCTTTTCACCCTTTGATTTTTCTTCTAGGGTATACCCTCTTTACATTTTTTAATTTTTTTTTATTTTTTAACAATATGGAAAACCTTTGCAACAAGTAAAGGCATGAACATATTATAAGCTCATCAAGTCAATCATGAAATATGACACCTATTGGTATAGGAGCATAACACTGGCTCCACTTGGGGATGGCTTTTCCTAGTGGAAAGTTAAGAACAATAGGTCAGATAGCCTCTGAATGACTTTGACTATGCTATGAAATCTTCTTCTGTTTGTTGCTTTCTTTTATGTGTGACAGTAACACTTCTAAAGCTTAGGGCCTTCTCTTTGGGATTCAACTCCAACAAGTTACTATCCAATCCAAACTATGACATTACCAAGGATATAGTATTTACATGTTAAAATCAAAATACATTAAAAAGTAGGATCATAGTAATGCTTCAACATCCGACCATTAACTAACCCTTCTTCTGCTTCTGTGCCATCCAAGTTTTTGAGAAAGTAAGTATTGTTCCCTTGTAAGGCATGGATAATAAAAGGTCATTTCCATAGGAAGTCAAACTTCCCATGTTTTCCCTTATCCTCTCTCCTAGAATCCCATCTTAAAACTTTGTCTCCAAGGTAGAAATCTTCTGCCTTGGTTCTTTTATCAAATATTTTCTTAAGTTTCTCTTGTAACACTTGGGATCTCTGATACACTTCCTCTCTGGTCTGCTGCAGATGGATGGTCTAGTTTATCCTCCTTTGAATATCATTGGGTTCCACTTGAGATTCTCGAAGAAATTTCATTACCGGAACTCCTAAAGATGAAGGAAATACAATTTCCATGCCATAGACTAATTCATAAGGACTAGTTTCAATAGATTTCTTGGTGGTAAGTCTGTCTACCCATAGCGCATTAGTAAGTTTCTTGTGCCAATTTTTCTTGTTCTCTTCCAATAATTTCTTAATAATATTAATTAGACTTTTGTTGGAAGACTTAGCTAGACCATTACCTTGAGGGTAATAGGCTATGGAATGGCCTAAGGTGATATGGTACTTATTACAAAAACTTATAATTTTCTTGGATTTGAAGGCAACAACATTATCAGTTATGATTTTCTCAGGACAACCGAATCTAGACAATATGTTGGTTTCTAGGAATCCTATAATCATTGTGTCATTGGCTTGTTTAGAAGGAATGGCTTCTATCCATTTGGTGAAATTGTTGATGGCAGTAAGAATCCATTTGTGTTGGCCAGAAGAAGGAGGATGGATTTCTCCAATGAAGTCCAGGCCCCATTGTTGGAAGGGTTTTTCAGTGGAAATTGGTCTCAAGGGTAAAGGTAATAGTTTTCTCTTGCCTTCAAAAATTTGACATTTATGGCAAGCAGTGACAGATTTATTTACATCGGTGAACAAGGTTGGCCAATAAAATCCAACCCTCAGGATCTTGTTTGCAGTTTCTTTCCAGTAAAGGTGTCCACCATAGTCTCCTGCATGAAATTCTTTGAGAACCTTGTCAACTTCTTCTTTTAATAAACAATTCAATAGAATACCTTCATGATTTTTCCAAAAAAGAGCATTATCTAAAATACAAAACTTTGAAGCTTTCATCTTTAAAAACCTTTTCTTTGTTTTGGATAACCCTGGAGGAGCCTGCAAGTTTAATAATACATAAGTTATATCAGCATACCAAGGTGAATCTAAGAAGGCCTGGCTGATTTGTGGAGTCGCCATCTCCTGTTCATTATCCAGTTCATTAATGTCTAGGGCTTGACAATTTGTTTCAGTCATGAGTTTGGCCAATCCCTGTCCTTTTATAAGCTTTGTAGGTTTTATTTCAATATCATACTCCAATATAGTAGCAATCCATTTACCTCGTTTGCCCTCAATTCCATCCTGAGTTAAGATGTCTTTGACAACAGCATTTGGTACATAGGCTATTACATGGGAGTACAATATGTAGACTCTAAAGTCTTTAATAGCTTTTACAAGTGCAAAAGCTTGTTTTTCCATGATTTTTTATTTTAGTGGTGCATCCCTAAGTGCTTTACTAAAAAAGGCTATAGGTTTTTCACATCCTTGATCATCCTTTTGTAGTAAAACAACTGCTATGGTGTGTTCTGATGCAAATGAAAATATTATGAAGTCTCTATCAAACTTTGGACTTGTAAGGACCGGTGTTATGGTCAAAGCCATTTTAATTTCTTCAAAGGCTTGTTTGGATTCAACTGTCCATTTAATACTTGAATCCTTTTTCAACATATTATTAAGCAATCTAATTAATTCAGCTAAATTAGATATGAATCTTCTCAAAAAGTTAATCTTTCCTAGGAAAGCTTGAAGTTCTTTGACATTTCTAGGGTGGGGTATTTGCATAATAGCTTCTATTCTAGCAGGATCAATTCTGATGCCCTCTTTGGAGATAATATGGCCTAAAAGTTTTCCTTCCTCTAGACCAAATAAGGACTTCTTAGGATTTAAAGAAATACCATATTTTCTACATTTCAAGAATACTTGTCTCAGATGATCCAAATGTTGTTGATCTGATTTAGAAAAAATAGTCAGGTCATCTAGATATATAACCAGAAAATCATGAATTTCTTTTGCAAATGCTATGTCCATCGCTCTTTGGAAGGTCGCCCCTGCATTTTTAAGTCCAAATGGAATTTTGACATATTTGAATGTGCCCCATGGTGTTGTAAAAGCAATCTTTTCCTAGTCATCAGGATGAAGCAGAATCTGGTTATACCCTGAGAACCCATCCAAAAGTGAAATCCTATAAGCACCTACCACCCTCTGTAAAATGTGATCCATCTTGGGTAAAGGGTAATTGTCCTTCATAGAAACCTTATTAACATTTCTTAAATCAACACATAATCTGATTTCTCCAATTTGCTTCCTAGTAGGTACTAGATTAGACACCCACTCTGAAAACCTGATAGGAGCAATTATCCTGGCTTCATACATTCATTTGATTTATTTTTCAATTAAGGATAGTAGTGTAGGGTTAATTCTTCTGAGCTTTTGCTTGAATGGTTTCTGATTTTCCTTCAGAGGTATTGTATGCTGAATTATGGAGATGTCATAAGATTTCAAGTCTTCATAACTCCAGGCAAAGACATCCTGGAATTCTCTCATTAGTTCAACATATTTGAGTTTTTGGTCAGGGGGCAAAGATTTAGATAACTTTACCATTTTCGGATCTTCCTCAGTTCCCAAATTATAGTCCTCAATATCTGCTTTTAAGGGTTCCATCTTAGGTTTCTTTGGAATATCATTGAAATCAAAGAGATCTTCCAAAGGAGTTAATCCCTTAGGCAAATGATTATCTTTTAAATTGATTACTTCAGATTCTCCTTCAATAATTTCATCAATATCCATTTCTTTAAGATCCTACATTTCTTTGTTGGTAAATTTTGTTGGATGAAGCATTTGAGTTACGCTTTCTGCTAAAATGTTTGTTTCTATCTTATTTGTTTGATCAAACTCACTAACTGTATCTACATCTATGTTAATGTTACAAAATTCTTCATATAAGGTCAAGAAATTGTTAATATGCTTATCACTATCAAACACTTGCCAGTTCTTCAGATTGTCAAGTATAGTTGGCATATGTCTAATCCCAGCTGTGAACTGATGATTAGGTTCGAATGGTAATTTGCAGGTGCTGGCAAACATTGCTAGACTATGAGCTTGCAAGTTATATTTTCTTGGGATTTTGACAAGCTTAGTTTCCAAAAATGTATTGAGAATCTCTATCACTGTATCTCTGTAATACTTCAATCTGGGATCATTTGTTGAATATTGTCCTTTAATCTGTTGAACTATTAACTCAGAATCTCCTAAGACAGACACCCTAATTTCTCCTAATCTTTTAATCAATTTAAGACCTAGCAACAGAGCTTCATATTCTGCCATATTATTGGTGCATCTAAAGTTTAATCTGTAGGCATGGCCTTCAGCATGATCGTTTTCAAGATTGTGCACCCAAACTCCTGCTCCTGCTCCTAATTTGTTAACTAAACCATCAAATTCTAAGTGCTAGAGAATTTCATGTTCATAATTGGTGTTAGGAGTCTCAGGAATCTGTTTAATAGGGAGATCTGGTTTTTTAGTTTCTTCCGATTTCTCTTGGGTGTCTGATGTTTCATTGTTCTCAAAAATTTCTTGTATTTGAACACTAGATTTTTCATTTGTAATTTCTTTTGGTTCCGATGCTAAAACTTCCAATTCATTTGAGGAATCACTTTCAGCATTGTAAAGAATGAAAGAATCCATATCAGAGTATACTGAGTAGATAGGGAAATTTTGGGGTTTCTCCTAACTACTTACAACATATTTCATTAAGGTTTCTCTGTATAGTTTCTTAGGCTAATCGGACACTGAAATAGTAGCATAAAACATGTCCAATTGTAGAGATCCTTGAATTTTTCACTCCAAGACCTGGACAATAACATGCCATACTTTGGTGGAATATCTGCTACTACTATGTCCATTAAGATTGCTTTGCCAGGATATTGAACTAGTGATACACACAAGTCTTTGATTAATCCTAAAAATCTGACCTGACTTGAATCAAAAGAAAAGAGGTCTTTGTATGTCCTAGTGATGTCTAGGTATAATTTCTCCATTACAGATTTAGGCATTAAGTTATGAGATGCGCCAGAATCAAACATGGCATTATGAAGTATTTTATCATGTATGTTCAAACTTACATAGAAAGGAGGGATTCCTCCATCTACTGTTTTTCCATTCACTTCAGGGCCAAAAATCAATTCAGGCTGGTCATCAAAAACATTTACTGAATCTTCATTAACCGAGATTTTGAGTGATCTACTGATCTGGCTTCTGTAGACATCATGTTTAGCCAATTCAGACAATGGAACAACTATTTTTAATTTTCCTACTTCAGTCTCCAGATTAAAAGGTTTTTCAGTCTGAGTTCTTGCATTTTGGACAGTTGGATTCTCTTTTTCTTCTATATTCTCTGTGTTTCTCTCCTTTTTAAGAGTGGGATTATGGGCTGAAGTTGTTTCCAAATCAACTTCTGGAGGTTCTTCCACATTTCCTTTGGAAGGAATAGAAGTGGAAAGTTGTCTGTTATTTGGTTGATTATCAAATACATCTTCAATAATTGGGTTAGTTGGATTAGGATCTGTTCTGGAAAGAATATGTACAGGGGTGGTATTGGTCTTACCTTTGTTAGGCTGCTTTGTAGCTTTCTGTTTATTGGTTTCAGGGATATCTATTCTTCTGCTCCTCAAATTATATTGTTTGTGGACTTCATAAATGGTTGTATCATATCCCTCCCTAAAGTCAAATGATTCACCTGACTGAGTTTGGAATTGTTTAAGAATGTGAGCTTCTTGATCCTCTTGGGTCAAGAAAACTTGTTGTTCATTGTTGAGTCCCATCAAATTGATTTGGATTTCTTCTGTTGGTTAATCAGAAGTTGAGGTTTCAGCATAATTTTCCTAGAATGGGGGCCTAAGGTTTTGATCAGGGCCAGTCTTTCCAATGTTCGGGTTTTGATTCTTCCTGAAATTTGGATTTCTCCTAGTATTACTTGGTTGACCATCCCAAGGGGATTTCCTTTCAATCGTTTCTACTCTATCTCCTAGCCTATCCATTCCTTTAATAATAGCATCCAATTTTTGTTCAAAGGCTGAGGGTTCTTCTTTCAAAGGTATCCTCCTTTCACTTCTGGCTTTAGCTCGTTTGGATATCAGGTTGGCTTCAACACTGACAGCTATACTTTTCATATCTTCTAAAGTTCGAGGAGCTCTTTCCCTAAGTTGGTATGCCATATCAGAATCAAATCCATCAGGGAATTTGATCAATGCCAAATCTGGAGGAGGTCTAAGGTTTTGAGGGATAGCATTGTAAACATTATTAAACCTAGTACAGTAATCTTGTACAGTTTCTTGTGTTCCTCTCTTCAAGTTTTCATATTCTGATAAGATCTGGAGAGGATCTTTCTTCTTTTCCCATCTGTTCAAGAATGTTGTATAAAGAGCTTGTAGGTCATTGATACTGTTTGCAGGGAGGGCTCTAAACCATGTTCTAACATCTCCAGTCAGACTTTGAATGAATATTCTCATTCTGACATCATCTGTATCAATTTCATATATCTCAAAGTAGTCTATCATCTTTTTGGTATGTTGTTGTGCAGTGTAAGTGCCAGAACCATCGAAAGGGGTGATTTTACTTTGATAATCTTGGGGCATAGCCCCTGAATTGGATGGTAATACCATAGGAGTGTATCTGTTTTCCATTGCAATAGATAGGGTTGAAATAACAACTAGGGTTGGTCTTGGAGTGGTGGGTGGAGGGGTGGAAGGGGTGGTTTGAGGTTGAGATGTCTGAGGTGCTGTTGATGAACTTGGAGAGGCTGAAGTGATTACAGAAAGGTTTGGTGTTCCTACAGAGGTAAGCTCAGATTGAATGGAATTATGCAAATGTTTGTCAAGATGTGAAGTGACAATCTCAAGTTGTAAATCTTCGATAAATAATGGGTCATGAACTATGTGGGCTAACCCAGAATCAGAAAAGGTTACAAATAAAGAGGTCTCAAAATATTCATCAAAGGATTCGTCCTCAAGGTAAATCCACTTCACAAGACAGGATCTTGATTTGTATAAAGGCCGAGAACTAGCAGAACTCTCTTGGCTTTCTTGTCTCCTAAGAATCCTAGGGATCAGATTAGGGTTCTCAAACACAGGTGGTGGATTTGGATCAGGGTTAGCTCTGGTGTAATGAGTCCTTTCTGAAGCCAGGTTTCTAGGTATGTTTTGGTTTTTTCTCTAAATGGGTTGGACAATACAACTTCTTACAGTTTCTTTAAGAGGCTTTAGGTATGGGATTTGAACTTTCTTAAAGACTTATTTGATAAGAGGAACTGATCAAGTATTTGAAACCAGATGTTCAATCCATAAACTAGACCGGAGATAGACTGAAGCAGCATTCATTTACTTATGCAATTGCAAAGCAAGAGCAGTTCAAAGGCTACCTGGCTAACTTCACGCTCTGTCTGTAGCTTATAAAGTAAACAACAGTAACGAAAAAATTATTCAGATCCCCAGCGGAGTCGCCACTATGTTATCACTAAGATTTTCATAGAAGTTGTTGGGAAGAGGAAAGGGGTCCGAGGTAACCACACACCAACTTTTAGGTACAAAATCTAGCCAATCTGTACCCAGAGAGGGCTCTCTCTTTATGATTTAGCTTGGTTTTGAAAGATATTAGGCTAGTTGTGAAGTTGAGGAGTTTTGTTTGAGTTCGGTTGGTGAGATTCAATAACGGAGGGGTAGGACTGAGTAGTTTAGGCCATTGGGCTAATGGAGTCAATAAAGATGGCTTAAATGGACTTGGTTTCTTAATAAAGATGGTTTCACAGAGCAAGATGGTCAAACAAGGAACAAATAACAACTTGGAATAGATGGAATGGGCTCAAAATGGGTGAAGGGCAGTTAAGAATCCTTCAGCCTATTTAAAGAGGGAACTTGAATGATTACTACTAAAGAGAAATTAAGTATTCTTTAATAAATAATCAAAATAAATGAATTAGAAAACATGAGCAATTAAGATTTCATTGTTTATCCTAATTCAGAAGAAAACATGGAGAATAATAATGATTGAAAACAGAGTGCAATCAAGCATATTCTGAATTACTCTTTTTCGTTTATCATTCAGATGTGAAACATAGATGATATAATAAACAAGGAAAACTTTAAAACATAAGGTATAGAGGACTTATTGATCTGGTGTTTGATTCAAGAAATCTGTGAAAAGTCCTTTGCTTCAATTCTTTATCCAACAAGCCATACAAGAGTTGGTCCAATCAATACTTTATTCCAAAATAATCAATATTACAACAATGTCTAAGAATCCACCCTCAATACTCCAATTGAGGGGGTATTTATACAAAACTTTTTACAATAAAATATCTCATAACAAAGTGAGATATAAACTGGGGTGACTAATCATATCCTTCAAGAAAATAGGGCTAGAAGACCTCATAGATGACAGATAAGGCAACCGTATGGTTTGTTGTCCCTATTTTTGAGAATGTGCTGGAGTTAGGCCCTATGATTTCGCCTCTTGCTGTCCTTGGTGTAATTATGTGCTGGCTACTTTGTTTTGACCTTCCTACTTATACACTTTACCTACATCTAATACTCTTTATCTGTTGATCTCTTTTCATCCTCTTTATCTTCACTAGCTATAGTAAAAATCAAAATTACCTTTTACCTAGAATAAATTACAAAATTTCAAGCATTTCTTCCCACCATTTTGGCTGTGGTATTTTGGTTTTCTGAAGCTTTTTTAGGGTTTCATCTGTTTCTATATACCTAAAAAATGTAGGCTGAATTGGGAACAAGTGGTTTAGTTCATGCTCGACATAGAATAAGTTCTCTAGGTTGTCGTAGAGCACCTTGCCTGTAGGCAATGCTTTTATCCCTGATGCACTTTTTGATGAACCTGCTTAGTTGCCTGCATAATTATTCAATTTCTCCACATAATCTTTATGCCTCATTAGCCTGACATTAATCACTAATGTACTGGGTAGCCCTTTATTTTGCAAAATATCAAACTTTTCCATAAAAGCATTAATCTCTGCCCGCATGTCATGACATCTTCTTTCTAAATTCTGCATTAAAGTTTTCTTGGTTAATACCCTTTTGATTTCCAAAATGGTTTCTGTCCTATCATTGATCCCTAACTCTTCCAGCTATTCTTTATTTCTAGTATTCAAAAAATGTATAAGCCTATTGGCTTCCTCAGGCATTTTTCCTAATTCTACCTTTGTTCTTTGGATTTCTTCTTGGGTTGCCTTCACAAGATCAATCTGCTAAAAAATTACTTGGATATATGGCTAAACATCATTTATGGATTGAGTGATATTGGCCCAAAGAATTCTCTTAATTTCTGTTAGAGGCTTGTCAAATGTAAGATCCTTCTCCAGTGATTTTACCTTGTTTTCTAACACTTTAATCTCTCTTGTCTTTTCTGCAACATTTATCTTTGAGAGATCATAGCTTTGTTCCATTTTGGCATATTGCTCCTTTAGCTTATTTAGTTTTGAAACTTGTAGTTTCAGGTCCTCCATTGATTTTATTAGCTCTTCTGTGCTCAAATTAGCAGTACTGCCCTGTGCTACTCCTGTTGTTCCTGTTGTTGCTGTACCTGTAACTGCCTCTGCTGTGACTGTTGGAATATTTGGTGCCAATGCTGCTCCAAGAGTTGATGGGACTGCTATTGATACTACTGGTATTACATTGGGAGGTTGGGAGGTCGACTCTCCCTGCTTATCCTTCAATGCCTTTTCAAGTGCTTGTTCAGTATCATTTAGTCGTTCATTGAGCTTTAAGAGTAAATCCATCAGCTCTTCTTCAGATTTTTTCTTTATAACCTCATCAGTCTATGGATGTCTTGAAGGTGGCAGTTTTAGTTGCTTCCTTAGGGCAGCAATATCTTCATCTTTCTTTTTGATCAAGGCTTTTGTAGCCTTTGCATCTTTGGGATCATGGCCCAATCCAATAATTATTTCTTCTAAGGTTTTTATTCTATTATCTTTGGCTTGAGAGGAGGCCTTTTCCAAGTGTAGTTGAGCAGTAGTGTTGTCCAAATAATTTTGTAACCTGTGGGCCATCATTGCCTTGCCAGTCAAGGTTGAGTAAATCATTTCTCCCATTTGCTTATGCAACTCAATTTGATCCAAAGGATGAATATCCTTTGCCATGACTTCAAAATTTGTTCTGAGATAATCTGATGTTGATCTACACTACTGCACCTTGGTCTTGAAATAGCTCATTATCATCTTGCATTCTTTGATGTCATAGGCTAACATCAATCTCTGTTGATTTGTAGAAGCCATTTTCAAATATTGGTTATACACCTGCAGCCTCAATGGATCATTCCTGGCTTTTATTTCTGTGAATTTTCTCTTGATGTCTGAGGCATCAGTGCCTGATGGCTTGGAAGAAGATATCTCTACGCTTTTCTGCCTTTCTAGCTCCTACCTCTGAGAGCTAGTGGATGTTCCTCCTGTTGGGAAAGTTTGCTGGCTTTCCACTCTTTCTTCCCTCTGACTATCTGTATTTTCTTCTACAAATTCCTCCTCTGAAAGGGGATTTAATCTCTGTCTCTTTGTTCCAAGCTGTCCTGATGGTTCACTGGCAAGGGTAGTTTTTTCCCTGTCTCTCTTTTTGTTTCTTTCCTCATTTAGAGGAGTTTGCAGAACTGGAGGCTCTCCTATATTGATCTAAGTGGGAGGAGTCTATATTTGAGCTTGTTCTCTAGAAGTTTCAGGCTGCTTGGACATTGTAGGCTGTTCAGTGTGTTGAAAGTTGGTCTCTAATTCCTTGCCCTTGGATGACCCTGTAGCTGGTATACTTGTTTCCTGTGAAGGTTGCTGAGAGGTTCTAGTACTGGAGGCACCAACTCCTGACCTTTGAGATAACTTAAATGATACCTGCCCAAAAGAATCCAAGTCAAGTGTTTTCTCAAGATCTCTCATAACTTTCTCAAAATTGACCTATTCACTATCATGCTCTACTAGGGTACCTTCCTTCCATTCATCCATATTTGCATATTTTTCAATTTCTGGAATTATATGGTGAATATATGGGGACAACCTGTTCTTCATTCTCCTATCACATATAAAATTGTTAGGATCATATGGTTTCCACCCAAAACTCTTTTGTAACTTAAGTTTCTCTTCTAAAAAAAATTCTGCTTCTTTCCATGCTTCCCTAGTGTTGCAGACAAAAGGGCCTAGCTGGTTCTTGATTCTAAGCTGAGCTTTCTTCTTGGCATTACAAAAATGGACTAGGTCTGCATTTATCATTTGCCTGAAATATTCCAATGCAAAGAGTCTCATTGGAACATACTTTGGTAGCTTAAAAGGGCAGAGTTCACACCCATAAATCTTGATTTCTGTGTGATTCTTATATAGGTACCAGTCACCTATCCTGTACTTCTTGGAGAGCTGGAGGATTTTCTTCATATCACCATTTATCCTAGGAGGGGAAACTCTTGTCAATAAAGTGGTTGCTGGATGGACAAATAGGTCAATGAATTCATTGTAGGTGTAAGGAGTCTCAATGGAATTATGGAAAATGGGACTCCAAAAAATGACAGACCTTGGATTGCCTCTGGTGTCAAGTTTCTTGACAAGGAAAGGGAAGCTATCTCACTGATAATACAACAAAAGATGATAGATGAAAGTAGTGTATTTGAAGACTCCTTCATTGTCCAGCCTTAGGAATTGGTCATGAATTTTGTTGGCAATATAAGAGGCATAATCATATTTAACAGTAGGGGGCTGTCCAGGAGTAAAAATTGACAATAACACCAAGGTTATCTCATCAACATACTCTTCGGAGTTGAATCCCATGATTGAGGCTATCATATCAATAATAATTTTTCCTGTATCTGTAAAGAGAACCTGCAGATAAGGAGGTGGGCCTTTAGGCTGATGTTTAGGGTCCATGAACATCTGACAGATGCGAGTCAGTTCTGATTGAGACAATTGGGGAGCTCTTTCAAGTAAGTATCCCATAGAAAGGGGAGTGAGAGCATGACTGGAGTGGAATTGCAGCATTTCATTGATGGACTGAGCAGTTATGGGAAAAAGGACTGTTTGACTTGGGGACATGACTGCTCTTTGGTTAGGGTCATAATTGGCATAGCAGTGATGAATGATATCTGGGAAAACATGGACTGAAGGGAGGAAGTACATGGGAAGGTTGGATTCCCACAGTCCTAAGATGTCAGAGCCATTCAGATAGTTGTCTCTGGCTTGGCAAAATATCTTAAGGTGGTTTTCATTACCTGATAAGTCTTTTATCTAAAAATATTTATCGGACAGAGGCAGATAATGTAAATCTTTGTGAGGGGCATTCATAGGTACAACATTCAGAGCTATAGGAGTTTCCATCTCTGGTTCTTGTGGATTCAGGAATTGAATTAGAGTTTTCTATGAAAAATAGTGAAAACAGCAGGTTTTGGAACCTATATAGTGAACAACGACTAAATTTATAGCGAAATTGGTCCTTTCTATGGAATATTCAGTATAAAACCATAACTTGCAGGGTTTTAGTGGAAATGGGTAAATACCTGTATTGGGGAAATGAACAGTTGAATGGCAAGATGGATAACAGGTTCTGGACGACGTCGCTACAAATTTTCTGACCAGGTGGCGGTTGAAAATCTTCAGCGGTTGACCGGGATGTCGCTTTGCATGGGTACATAGTTTGTTGTATAAAACATTAAAAATGACATTTCATCGGTTTTATTCGCAAAATATAGGTTGGTGGGAGTTTTTTGGATTATCGGGTGAGTGACGTATGCAAGGAAATGACATTTTGTCCTTTATGGAGAGCGGCAAGCGGGATGGGATCACACCGCTTTTGGAGGCAGGCGGTTTTAGGGCAGGGTATAGTGATCCCATTGACTGCACGACGCGTGGTGGAGGTACGGCAGGAAAACCGCCTGGTGATCACGCGTTAACGCGCGGTCACCAGTGGGGCGCGATATCGATACCGACTGTTAGATGATGGGGACGAGATTGAACGGTGGACGGAAGGTGTATTGCGACGGAGTTTGACTGTGGTGGGCCCAAAACAATAAAAAATATTTAATTGTATCGGGGGTAATGCGATTGGTTGGGGGGTGGTTCTTAATTAACCATAAGGGTTAATTAATTCCAATTAATCCTGTTTGACAAGTATCTATGGTTATATTTAACCGGGGCGGGATATATAATATTTTGGGGTTTTATATAGTTAAATAATACGGGAGTGGGTTAATTTTTCCAAAGGATTTATATAATATAAGTCAGAAATTAATATGAAGCAATGTGATAAAAAGCGCTAAGTAAAAACATTAGAGTATACATTTAAACTTAGGCTTAAAGTGGAAAAGGGGTTTTTATGTGATATTGTGCGTTTTTCCTAAGTAAAATAAGATTTTACTTAGGAAAAGACTTATGAGAGTGAATGAATGATTTATGGATGGTTTTAAGTACTTAGGCCATTTAAATTATTGGGCCGAGGGTCCGGTCCCTCCAGAAGTCAGAGAAATGCTCTGAGCCCCTTTAATTTTCAAAGACCTTGATACTTTAGGGGGAATTAGTGAAGTCTTTAGGGAAAAATATGAAGGGAAGTTAATTATTTAACCTTGTTTTGCTTGAACTGCATCAAGTGTAATGTTTGCCTTGCACTTGTGATAAAAGTGAAACTTAACACATTTAGAGACATTATCCATCACAAGTAATTCTACAACACCATCTACTTACCCTACCTACTTTAGCCTGACATTTTTTCTTCTTTATTAGGGTGCACTTGGACTGGCAAACCCTTATCACTCTTTTTCTTTTACATATAGAACTCTATCTATGTTTAACCTTATTACATCCAAAGGCTCAAATTAAACTGTTGAGCTCCTTTTATTCACTCTACCTATCCACTTATCTGCCAATATTAAACAGTTTGGTCAGATTTTATTCTCTATCTCTAAAAAATAAAATTTAAAGTATGAACTAGTCAAGTTTAAACTATTTGATTGTTCACCAATTGTGGCATAAGTTACAAGTTGCACACAATTTGTTTATTACATAAGAGTAAAAAGTAGTGGCATTTAGACTTGCACACTTTCCTTGGTCTTTCTTTTGGTGGGGTTCATTTTCTTTCACTTTTTTGACCATTTTATTTCTTTTCACCCTTTGATTTTTCTTTTAGGGTATACCCTCTTTACATTTTTTAAATTTTTTTTATTTTTTAACAATATGGAAAACCTTTGCAACAAGTAAAGGCATGAACATATTACATAGCTCATCAAGTCAATCATGAAATATGACACCTATTGGTACAGGAGCATAACAGTGGGCATGGTCACCGGTGGAGACTACAGCGAACACTTATTGTAAGATGTTTTCTGAATGCAGCTTCAGAGGAGTTATCACACGGTTGTTTGATCATTTTTTCACCTCGGTTTACAAGATGATATTCGAACAGGATCCACCCTACATGTTGATGTCAGCAATGAAGGCACTGATAGACATAGCTGATTGGTATTCCTCACCGTCCGACACCATCATACAGATGTACAACACGGAGAAGCCTCCACATGTGCTACCGAAGTTTTCCTTGGATATACTCATCATGTAGGAAGTAGCAAATCACATCTTGGCAGGATTGACAGCTAGGCTGAACCGGAAGAAAAAGGCACCTTGGCCTGCTCTTCTGTTGCGCATTGGGTTATATGAGATCTGAAGTTTCAAGCATGCAGATGTTGAAGCATAGAAAATGAAGAAGTATCCATTCGACCTTTGAAGTTACAGCCTGTATGACTTGCACTATCTTGTGAAAGATCATTTCACGAGAGTACAGTTCAACTAGATCCACGGGGCATTTTATTGGGCGAAGGAGGACCCATGGAGATATTTCTATAGTTTCTCTAGACCCAATGAACAAGTCGGCTTTGTTGTGGAATGGTTAGCGAAGCAACGTGAAGCAGCATCCTGGAGAGCACCAGAAGCAGTAGCAGCAGTAGAGGTGAACATACCAGTGTGCGACAAGGAAATAGGAAGATTGTCGATTGCATGGAGGAAGAGCAAAGCTGCAAGTTCATAGCAGATCCACTTGTGGAGAAAGTAACTTTGGCGATAGAGGTAAAGAGGAAACAATGCGATAAACGAAATGCACAAAGGCATAGAGAGAAACAAAGAATGGAGGAAACAAAGAAGGAGTTGCATGAGTTGAAGGAGCAACTCTAGAAGGAACAAGAACTATGCAAACATAAGAGGGAAGTGCAGCAACAACAAGTACAACAAGGGGCACAGCATGTGCAGATAGACGAAACAACACCCGTACAGGTAGTGGACTCATTAGAACAGCTGGCATCAAGCGAACAAGGTGAACCATCACAGGAATGGGACTTCACTCAGGAGATAGAGAAAGCACTTAAACAAATGGATATGAACATGGAGCAGTAGGAGTTAGAGTAGGACATTGAACTCATGCCTCACCACCAAGAGATCGACCCACCAGCTTCACTGCATCTAGAAGATGAACAAGTACCAAGTGACCAAGCAGACACTAAGATCCTTTGAGATATGTCGGAAGGAGAGATGCACAAGATCTCATTCGATGAGTCTCAACACAGAGTTGTGCATTCCCGCAGAGTGTCAACTCCAGAAGATCATACATCTCGTACGTAGTATGAGGAACGAGTGATCATGTCTGACATGCACAAACATCTAGCAGCCTTGGCTGATGCCATTAAAGAATATGCCGAAGCCACTAGCTTAAGTGTTCACTTTCTGATCACTGAGAATGAGTGAATGGCTAAGGAGCTACAGACGGCCAAGCAAGGAGGAGAGTTGGTGACAGCATCTACCTGAGCAGAACTGAAGAAGGAAATACTAGATGAAGTACTGTCCCTTGACACAGTTATGCGGGCATTGTATTCCAAGTTTGGTATCGTGCATAAGGCAGTCATCCATCTCAACGGATGGCAGCAGTGATGTGCTAGAAGAGCACGTATCCTGTCGAATGTGCATGCTGTTATTGATTACATATAAACATGGACGATGAGATACAAGGGCGCCTTGCTTCACTTTCCTAACATGATGAATCCCAAAGAAGTGGAGCTGAAGGCATGCATCCGAAGTCAGTTCCGGAACTATGAAGAGCTACCGCAACTCATTACTAGTCTACAAGCTTCCCATGCACGTGTATTAAAGAGTATGGATGTTGTGGTGTGCACACATGCGATCCCATCTATTAGGAATCTCACCCAGGCGAAGACAAAGGCACAGGTCCGACTAGAGTTATACTCATACTTTGATGAGTTGATGCACATTACCACCAGCCCAGACTTGTCGATCAGTGCAGACACCATGCACAAGTATGTTGCTGGTCCGGCTGCATTGAAGACAAGGATGCACATGCTTTCAGAAAAGTTGGACAAAGGAGCTTGAGCAGTGTACCCGGATGCTATGGAGGCAAGAGTCGGGTTCTAGAAAGATGTCACCTTGGAGTACGCAGACACCATCGTGCACTACCGATCTTGGCATCAGTATTCTACTATTGATCATCACGAGGATGTCAAAGAGTTGGACTTCCCACTGTTGTCCGAGTCATAGTGATGTCTTGCATGGCTTGCTCAAGCCATTTTGTCTCACATGGGTACATGTGCATTGTAATTTAATGCCATGTCAAGTGTAAGTTCAAGTGTCGATAGTTGGATGTAACAATCATAGAGTAGATGAAGACTCATGAGGGTGGATGAACTATCACAACGGGGAATGTCAAGGGTCACCCTACCCTTTTCTATAAATATTCTCTCATAACTCATTATAAAGGCTTTTGTTCAGCCAAGCTTCCGATAGGACTATCTTAGAGAGAGCTTGGACAATATTGTAACGAGCCTTGGCTTCTCCACTGTGTAGAGCTAGTACATCTCTTTGGAGGAGCAGGCGGTTGTGGTAGTAACGTTTCGCTGTTGGAACTAGTGGTTGATGGATGTATTGTATTATTGGAACTTACACTTCTTAATATAACAAAAGCCAACACATTTCGTGCATGTGTTGTATTGTGTTTCAGCTATCTATTTACTCTAAATGATATATGTATTTTTTTCTTACGCATGCATGTATAGTTATTTCTGTGTATGTATGTATGAATCTTTATGAAATGTGTTGTTGGTTTAACCATCACTTTGGGTTGCTAGCTAACTCGCCTTCCATGTTATGATGCACCTTTGCTCGTGTGTTCCCTTCTTAACTCCATGCTATCACAGGTTTCCAAGGGCGGTCAAGGCATTACCGTACATCCCACTACCAGGACTCCTACACCAAATGATTTGAGGTCTAATTGGGACTTCTTACCGAGGAGATCCCCTGACATGTTGGAGGATCCAGCACTGTCAACAATGTGGTAGTGAAGGAAAAAGAAATGTGGATCTTGGAGAGGTAAATCTCATAATTTGTTTTAAATGCTTATGATATAATATGAATCCAAGAGTCTAATAAGCCAAAATGTCAAAAATTCCGAGGAAAGATCCCAGAAAATGAAAAGCAGAGGATCAGGGTTCCAAAATTCATCAATTAGAGGCTTTGATTCCCTTTGAAAGAAAGGAATGTGAATAAAGGGAAAACAATATGAATGAATGCAATGAAATCGTTCTACTCAACTCGGCAATTGTAATGTTCGGAACAATTATCGATAAAATAATGGATAAGATCATTCGCTGCAAGAATTTTCTGCGACATTTTCCTCCGTTTGTAGAAAATATGAGCAAGGAAGAATGTAAGTGTTTCATTTCAGTTGCATCAATGAGAGACATAATATGATTATTGACCCATATTTCCAGGTGGAAAGCATGAATCCACGTGGGTCTGCACACATTAGCATATCAAAATAAAAATATTGGAGAAATATTATGGTTGTCTCTTTGAAGTATGTGATATTCTTACCTTCTGATAGGATTTTATTATTAAAACGTAATGGCTAAAAATATAAGAGAGAAGGGATATCGGAGGTATTGTATCGGAGATTTGATATTGGGGGTTGAAAAGAGTGACAACCAATAGGAAGTTCTGATATGGAATTTTCGATATGGATAGGAGGGGTTTATAAGAGAATCAGAGGATTGGGAATATCAGAGATCAACGATATGAGGATATCGAAGTATCGAAGATGTCATATATCGGAGGATGGGCAAAAAGAGATATCGGAGGATCAAGATATCAGAGTATTTTGAGTGATTCTTATATGAAAAGTTTTGATATTCAGAAGCTTCAATAATGTTACATGGAAATCTTGTGGGGTTAGGCAGCTCTTAAAGTATTTAATTCAAAAGAAAGCACCCAACTCAACTTTGCATTTTAATAAAAACCCCTTTAATAATTATATTAACTATCGGAAATATTTGATCGGAGAATGATTTTATCGGAACTTTCTTATGAGGAGAGTTACGATATTATAATGATCCAATATGAATCTTCTGATAATGCATTAATTTAATACAAAAGGGCCTATAGGAGTTTTAATGAATAGAAGCAAAACTAAAGAATACCCAAATTCTGATGAAACAACAAATACTTCCCTGGACATGTTGCAGATTTAGAAAGGGTTGGCTACTTTCTTATCTCAAGTCTCCAAAATCAAGCGAATGAAGACCTGTAAAAGAAACAAAATAGAAATAAGAAATAAACTATGAAAAAGAGAAAACTAAAACAGATGAAGATGAACCTGTTAATACATACATGGAAGAATTTTGATTGTAAGTTTACCTCATGAATCTTCAATTTCTCCCATGTATTTCTCAAAATTCGCATATGTTCAACATCATCTACTTATTCAATCGAAAATGCTAAGTAATGATATTTCAAATTTCATCCACCTCAAAGTTATATCATAAGATAAGAGTGGTGAAAATGAGCCTTTTTAGAAATACTTGTGAATCAAAAATTGCCAAGACACAGCAAATCCTTGGAATTTCTTCATATATGATTTTATTATATAAAAAAAAAAAATTTAACAATGTAATGAAGTTTTTTACAAAAAAAAGACAATCAAATAATTCACAAGTGTTTATGATATGATTCTATAAGAAATTTGATATGTTCAAAACCATTTTGCCATAAAATGAAAGGGATTCCAAGTAAAACTCAGATTCATTGCTTGCTTATTAAAAATCTAAAATAATGAAATCAATGCAAACAGAAAAGAAATCTAAATCTAAATTAATCTATTTCTATTGTTAACTGAATGAAAAGGAAACATGACTATGTATAGTCATACTTCCAATGTAACCATGCAAGCATTTTGTTCCCTACGTGTATGTACAGATCTAACATTAGTAACAAAAATACAAATATAATTAAACTAAAATAACTAAATCTAAATGCAAAATGTACATTTATTGCTAACATACTTACAAAAAGTAGCTTATTTACAATTACCTTCCCTTGAAATGTCCCTTCCAGTTGAATTTCAGTTGGATCATAGAAATCTGGATGGATTTCCATTAATGATTGGAAGATGTTTAAAGGAGAAGATAACATGCTAGATTAAGAAATGAACTTTTAGATACAACGGACTGCATAGAATTGTAAGTCTTATGTACATATGTTAAATTATTAACAATCTTATGTGTAGGAAAACTTTCCAAATGTATTTCAAATGGGTTAATGGAGTATGGATGGAAATATGATAGTTTCAATGGAAGATCATTAATAGAATTAAATAGTTGGTCATATTGCAAAAATACACTCTCTTGTTGGCACTGCTTTTGAGAGGAAAGTAACAAGTGATAAGAAATGAACATCAATTGAAATTGGAAGAGTAATATCTTTTGATGTTCATGATTATGATTTGAAACTTCATTTTCCCTTTCAGGCAATGCATCAATTGAGTGTTCAATACTAAACTACTCAATATGTCAGCATAAGATATCTAAAAATTGAAAAATGAAAACAAAAAATAAATATGAAATTAAACAAAATAATTGAAGGAAAAATAACAAAATCAAATCGTAGTTTACACTATTGTTAAAATTAATGTTACAACACAATTGGGACTATTTTAAAACAATTTCCTTTTCACAAGAATTGGTCATAATAATGGAATTAGAATGATCGCCAATACCAATTTGTGAATTAGAGAGAGGGTCGGGATTATGAATAGAAGTGAGAATTTGATCATCATAAAAATCATAGATTGGAATGGGTTCTTGAATGCTAAAATCATGAGTATGATTAATTGTTTGAAAATGAGAACTAGTTGAAATAATTTCTGAGTTAGAGTGTTCTTCATTTTCACATGTGATTTGACTTTGATCATGAGGATTCAATTGAGAAGAAGACAAATCAACATCTTCAATGTCAGAGTAATCATCATAAATAACTTCACAACATTCTCTAGAATTCTCTTCATTCACATCCAAAGTATCATAACAAGAAGGAATATGGAACACATGTTCATTAATGCTAGAAGAATGATCAATAATTGTCTCTCTATCTTGGCAAAAACTAATTGGAAAATTATTTAAATCAACCTCTTTGTTTTGTGGAATAACATTAATGCAAAGAGGGGATAAATTGTTATCAACAAAAATATCAGGATAGAGGTGAAAATGAGAATCAGAAGCAATGAATTTAAAAATATCTCTATTTGTGAATTCTTGTACATTTTCTTCATTGACAATTTCATATTTATGATCATTAATTTGTCTACTAATTCTTCCTTGAAGAATATTTGGTTGCCCTGAATTTGTCTTTTGATCAACATGATCAAATTCAGAAATTTGTACAATAGATCGCATATTATTGGAAACTTCAATTTCTGTTTGTACTTGTTGATTTATAATCTGTTTTTTTTAATTTAATTCATAGTGATTTTCAGATTTCATGGCAGATGGTCCTTCAAGATTATTGTTGTTATCTTCTTGCGGTTAATTATCAAATTCTTGCAAGCTTTGTGAAAATGATTCATCAACATGATTATCATTAACACTGTAAGAGGTGTGTACTAGATTTAAGAATTTATCATACATGGTTGAGGCCACTTCATCATGGTCAATATGCACCTCTAAATTAGAGTTTTTGATAATATTACTGGAAGTTGAAAGAGAGTCATCAAAACTTGCAATTGTTACATACGGATTTGAAATGGGAGGAAGAGAACAAATATATTCATACCAATTTATCAATTCAATTTATGAAGGTTTATCTTCAGCTTTGAATCTCAAGCAAATTAATTGAAATCTAACGGTAAAATCTAAAAGAGATTCATTTACAAATCTTCGTAATTCTTCGAATTCATCACATACCTATTCATAATCATAGTCGTCAAATTGATAAAGGAACATTGTGCTAAATTGACCCCAAATCTGAATAGAGGCAACTGGAAGATTTTGACCCCATCTTCTGGCTTTTCCTGAGAATGTAAGAGTAAAAATCTTGCATAGAATACCTTCATCAATATAATGAGAAGTAGAATTTGAAAAAAATTGAATAAATTATAAAGCATGATTAAATGCAGAAACATTTCTTTTACCATTAAAATTTACCTTTGACAAGTGTCTTACTATTTTTGGTGGAGTATTGACAGATGCACGTCCAGAGATACAACTCCAAATTGGAAATTTGAAAGGACACATTGTAATTAAATAAAACTTTAAAATACAGAAATTCTAAAAGACAACAAGTCTTCATCCCTCCTTCTAGCACCAAAAATGTTGAAGGCTCGAAATTCTCTACCTCAACATTATAAGGGAGACCACACGGTCGAGACTTTAGAACAACTCCTTTTCCATTTGGAATGGTGGTTCCAACTGGTTAAACTAGGTCCAGTTACCTTCTCTCTAACTCTATTGTTTTAAAGTATGACTTTTACTTACCAATAGAGAAGAGACATCAGATCATCCCTCTTGTTGATCGGGCAAGAAAGTGATCTTTAAGCTGAATTGGTGCTCAGTCAAGCCACAACTAAAGTTTGTCTCTTTAATAAGAGGACTTCTAGGAATGTAGAATTAAATCTAAATGCAAGAAAAAGGAAAGAAATCCTAAACCTATCTTGATTAGGAAGATGTAAATCTAACCCAACCAAGAGCAAAGTAATTAAATGATTGAGATTTCAACATGCCTAGTTTATGATGAATATCTAGCTAATGAAGTAGTTCAATTAACTGATATTATAATTTACCAAACATGTTGTTTAGATATCTATTAACAATGAATGATGAACCAATAACATTAGGAAGTAGTTCTCATAATTCCAATGGAAATTAAATCAAAATTAGATGACAGATTTCTGAGTAAATAGTTACTCAGAAATCTGATTTAAGCATAAGAGCATAAGAGGAAATTAACAACAGATCTATGAAACAAACAAATTAGATAACTAATCTGTAAGACATGAATTCATATCTACAATAGTGCATAATATAAATCCAATTAACATAATTATGTCATCAAAAATGAATTTCATATTAAAAATAATAGTATTTCTAATACAAACAGATTTAAACCTGGTCTCTGGCTATGTTCCTTGAATTCATCTCCAACAATCCTACTCAAAACATAAACTTTGTTGCTAAAAGCAAGAGCTGCAGTAGTGCAAACTTTGCCTCACATAGTTCATAATGGAAAAAGACAAATCCCAATAATTCCTAGATCTGAGGTTGATCCTCTCTACATACAGCTTGGAACTCCTATTACAATAGTGTTTTTAAGAATATACAAAGTTGCAAAAGAGAGAAGCCCTTTGTACATTCTACAAACCACTATTTATAATTTACAAAAATGAATTCCAAATAGGAGAGTTGTTGAAGAGTAATTATGCTCCAACAATTTTCATTGGTCCAAATTTCTTTTCTTCTATTGTTGGAGCAATATTATTGACTAAAATATGTTCCTCCTCATCTCTTCAACTATTTTCTTGTCAAAACCAATCAAAATTGAATTAAAATGAAAATTGAAATAAAAAAATATCAAATTTGGAAAATAAAATATCTTTAATGAAAACTCAAATAAATAAATAAATAAAAAGGAAATCTGAACTTTCTATTGATCCCTGTAAATATCTAATTGGTCAAGGAGAACATAGTCGAATGGATCTATATTCAACAGAGGTTATGAGAAAATGAAAATGCAAAAAATTAAACTCAAAAAATTAATTTTGTTTAAAAATTCAGAGCTTGATCTTCTGCTAAATTTTAGACTCATTAAATGATCAAATCTAGTTATGCAACTACTTTATAAATATTCTCCATGATTTTATCTATCTAATGAGTCATCCTGGGCCTCATTTGGCCAAGTAAAACTCAACTTATGAGCTTCCAAAGTTGAAGAATCAAAACTGCCAGAATTCTGGAAAATTTGTTGCCTGGGCCAAAAATAAGAATTTTTTAATTAAAATCTAATCCTAAATTAGATTACAATTATTTCTTAATTAGTACTAATTTAATTTTAATTACAATATTAAACTAGATTAATTATAAACTAATTATATATAACAAAACAAATTTTAATTTAAAAATTAAAATATAATTAAAAATATAATTATATTATATTAATATTAATATTAAATTATATTAAAATTATAATATTAAATTAAAATTAAAATATAATTATACTATGTTTTTTTTTCCCAAGAAAAAAAATTGTAATT
The DNA here is from genome assembly GCA_031772625.1 of Pinus tabuliformis. Lineage (NCBI taxonomy): Eukaryota > Viridiplantae > Streptophyta > Pinopsida > Pinales > Pinaceae > Pinus > Pinus tabuliformis. The sequence continues at coordinate 418,766,207 of CM062815.1, forward strand.
TCCGTTATCAAAAAATAAAATTACATGTTATATCATTTGCATAATGATTATGCTAATATCAGAGATGGACCAAGCCATCTATCCAGTGTCACTTCATAATTCAAAAATGACCAAAAATATTTACACAAAAAGTCATATAATATAAACATGATAATAACATCATAACAATCATAAAATATGTATCAAAATAAAAAATAAAAAAACTACTCGAATGATCATGGAAGATCATTCGGTACATCTCCCCCTACGTGCTCGATGAATGGCCTATGGAAGAACTGATATATTTCATGTTCTCTGTGTTCTTGAATTATCCACTGCCCCCTGGGTTGATGCATGACTTCCTTGGAAAGGTCATCAGAAATCTTGTTCCTTTCCCTGTATATGTGTGAGAAGACTATAAAATCAAAGTGTGATTTTAGTGTAAAGACCTCATCCAATAATCCCCTGAGTGTGTGCACATGACAAAAAGATGCAGAGTTGTACCAATTGATGACAATATTTGAGTCCCCAAAGATATGTATCCTATTGCAGTTTTTCTCAAGTGCAAAAATGAGTAGGTGTATGAGGATGTTTAATTCTAAATAATTGTTGGTGCCCTGCCATAATCCCATATTGAGCTTGTAAAAATGTCTTTCTAATAGAATAGTACTACTCCTCCCCCACAACCAGTGCCTTGGGCCAATCCACCAAAATAAGCCCATGGGAAAGTTCTATCAATAACTTCAGGAGTAATAGTACGGATGGGTTTCGTTATCTGATCCTCAGGTACTAAGTGATATAGTGCTACAATGTTGTTGCATATTGATGTCCACTGATTGAGGGAGTCCTGGAATATGATTCGATTCCTGGCCAACCATATGCCCTAGCAGACAAGTAGGGGGAGATTTCGATTTTTTTCTGATGTTGTTGAGGTCCACAATTTTTGCCAAGCTGTGGTGAATTGTGCCCCATTCCATCTGATATTGATGTCGAGGGAGGTATATATTTGATTCCACACCTGCATTATTGTTGGGAAATGAAGGAATATGTGGTCTATCTCTTCAGCCTGTTCCTTGCAAAGGCAACATCATGATGGTCCATGAATAGCCCGACGATTTAGATTATCATTTGCAGGCGCTTTGCTTCATAATATGCACCACGTGAACAACCAATATTTGTGTGGTGCCTTAAGCTTCTAGATGGGTCGCCACCACCAATTAAACTCCACCGGTTCCTGTTCCGATATAAGGAAAGTATATCCATCCCAAGGTGTATAACAACCGTGAGGGGATGCAGCCCAGATGATTTCATCCTCTCGATCAATTATTCTGACATGTGACTCATCAAGTGCCCCAATGAACCTGGTCCAGTCGATTCTCCAAATATCTGGTAACATGAGGTCTTGTGTTGATAACTAAGCCTGTGAGAGCCATGAAGTGTTTCTCCCATCTGAAATTTGGGAGAGATGAGTGATACGAACCATTTCAAGATACATTCTTAGCACTAGTGGTAGAATATGTGCATTTCCATAGCTCGACCATGCATCAATTCCAAGGTGAACATGCTCACCTGATCCAGACCGCCATGTCAGTCCTTTTTTATGACTGATTTGGAGTGAGTAATAGCTTTCCATATGATGGAGGAAATAGTATTACCCCTGTTTGGCCTTCAAACCCATTCCATAATTGTAAGAGGGTATATGTATTTGTGATAAACCACCTCTTTCCATAAACTATCTGATGTTATTATCTGCCAGCCCATTTTTGTTGCTAGAGCCGATGAAAATATATTCAAATCCTTTATGCCCCATCCTCCCCATTTTTTGGGCTTTCCAATTCTCTCCCATTTCACCCAGGTAAAGGTCCTTCCAACATGTTTCCCTCTCCATAAGAAGCAATGAAATATTTGTTGTATTCTGTTGGTGATGCCTTTTGGTATCCAGGCCAGAGCCATCCAATATACTAATATAGCCTCTAGTACTAATTTAATTAGTATTACTCTGTCTACTCTAAATAGCCATCTCTGCTGCCAGATGTTGATGTGCCCTTCAATTTTTTCAATGAGCCAAGTCCAGTCCGTTATGCGGTAATCATTTGGTTTGAGTCTGAATCCAAGATACTTGAGTCCGACCTCCATGTCTAGTCTTGTGAATTGAAATTGTTGTAGTGCATGTCTTTGTTCATTTAGTAAACAACATACATGCATAATGGTTGATTTGTTGTAATTGGGCATCATTCCTGTAGCTTTACAAAATAGGGACAAAATATGCTTGAAACAAGTGGTGTCCCGAATAGATCCATCTAAAAATATTAGTACATCATCAACAAATAAAAGATGTGTTAGATAGGATACATATGTCATCTTGACCCCACTTAAAGACCTGGATGCTCAAGCATTGGATATGAGCCGACTTAAACCTTCCATGATCAGGAGGAATAAGAGGGGTGATAAAGGACACCCCTGTCTAAGGCCGCGCTCAACATGGAAAAAATTGGATGCAACCCCATTGATGAGTATGCTATATGATGCAGATGTGAAGCAACACATAATCCATTTTATGAAAGAATGTGGAAAGCCAATATGGGTAAGTATAAGTTGTAGGTATGTCCAACATGCTCTGTCAAATGCTTTAGAAAGGTCAATCTTGAGAATGATGCTCTTAATGTTCTTGAGCTTTATGGAATGTAGCCCTTCTTGTGCAGTACCAATGGCTTCATGGATCTGTCTATGATTGAGGAATGAAAATTGCTCCTTGGATATCTGCTTGGATAATATGGGCTTGATGCGGATAGCAATGATCTTAGATATGATTTTGTATATGCAATTGCATAAGGAGATAGGTCAATAGTCATCAAAAGTCTAGGGGTTATCATCTTTGGGGATGAGTGTTATAAATGTAGAATTAAACCCCTCATGCATCTTCCTCGATAGTCTGCAATCCTCGATAGCCATGAGGAGATCTGCTCCAATATGGTAAAAAAAGGTAAGGTAGAATTCAATTGGCCATCCATCTGGTCTAGGACTTTTATCTTTTTTGAACCACTTCAGAACAACTTCAATCTCCCCTAGTGTGACCAGCTTGTTTAGTTTCTCCACATCCTCTTCCTCCACAAATCGAGGCATTGTCCCAGCAATGTGGAGTACTTCTGCAATGGTAGCTTCTCATGGATCTCTAAACATTTGGGAGAAATGTCTAGTGCCCATATCTGCAAGCTCACTGAATGTGTTGGCCTCCTTGACATTATGATCTCTTAAACTCCATATCGTATTGATTAATTTCCTCCCCCTAGCACATTGTTGGAAGAATTTTGTATTTTCATCCCCAACCTTTAGCCAAATAGATCTTGTCTTTAATCGCCAAGTATCCTCTTAATGTCTTAAGAGTTTACTGTTTTATGCATCCAAACTGATAAGTTGTTCCTTCCTTTCATATGATATATAACTTGAATTGCTAGTGCCCTCCATCTCCTTAATTTTTGCTTCAATTTTTAGTATTGTAGCATCGTCTCTTATCTTTTTCCCTTTTGCCCATAATATGGTCTTGTGCTTGATCCAGGATAAATTACTGGATATGATTGTGGAAAGTGAGAAGTTGCTATCTTGGCCATAGTGAATCTAAGATTCCTTTACAATATTATGCAATTCTACTTCCTCCAGCCAAACCGGGTTAAATTTAAAAGGAGATTTTAGCTTAAAATTGGAATTCATGACTTCAAAAATATAGGGAAGTGATCAGATATTCCCCCCGATCCCACCCATTGTCTAATTCTGTCCAAATGATCCAATAGTGGTGCTTTAATGATAAATCTCTCCAATCTTCAGGCCAGTGCATCCTCACCTATTCTCCTATTTCACCAGGTAGGCTTGATATTAGCTGTGTCTATATTTAGGAGGTTATGTGTATCCAATAGGTGCTCAAAATATTTAGTGAGGGGATTAGTGTGCTCGAGCACCCCATGATTCAACATGTCCCAATGAGAAGTTCAGATCTCCACCAATGATGATATTGTCTTTATCCATAAAAGATGTAATCATCAGTTTATCCCAGAAGCCCACCTGTATTTATCAAACAGAGTGGGGCATCTAGTTCAATATATGTGATGTTTGCACCCAATACACCTTCACTACCCCATATGTTATCAATCTTGATAGTTTTATTATTGAAACCTATGGCGCATCCCCCTAATCAACCTCTCACATCAAGTGTATGGAATGTCCAACCAAGAAGAATGGTTGTCAGTAAGGTGTTGATGGAAACACCCTCTCCCAATGTCTCTTGTAGGAATAATACATTGATCCTTTTAGATCCAGAAAGTCTCCCAAGTGCCAATTTTTTGTTTGGGCTGGCCAAACCCCTATAGTTGAAAGATAGGCACTTCATGGGGTAACCAATTCAGGGTTGCCTTGTGCTCTAAGAACCCAATCAATGGAAGTTTGTATGCGTGTCGCCACCTCAATACCAACCCTCTGGATGGCCTTAGATATATTTGATTACCTACCCCTGGGAATTTTCTGAGATTTAGGAGGAGGGTCATCTCCCAGGTCGAAGGTGTGATGTGGCTTAGGGTGGGCAAGGGATCAGAGATTGTATCTATGTTGTGAGCTATTGCCCGATGTTTCCTCCCATTCAAAATGTAATGAGGGCATACCCTCAACTGTAGTAGGCTTAGTAGTCAGTTCAGTGGGGTGGGGGATGCAACAAGACATGTGATGGGACTCAAATTGCATGCAGATAAACCCAAACCCAATGCAACAATTGATAAATTGGCATATTCAAAATTCAAAACATTACAAGATGTGGGAGGAGAGGATATGAGAGTACCCGGAATCGAACCAGTGCCCGATGAGTGAGATCGAGTGACCTGTGCATCAAGAGTCAGAGCATCTTCTTGTAGTGGATTCTTCCCAGTCTCTCTTCATCACCTCGGGCGTTCCGTTGTTGTATTATGTGTAGGATTCGATCCAGTATCCAAATGTGTCTATGTGCCCATTGTTACTTGTCTTCTAGGGGACTCGATGTGCACATTGGTGATCAACGGACAATCCTTATACAAGTGATCGACTTCATGGAATCTCCTGCACCGGAAAGGTACCCCCTCATAGTCTAGGATCTGCCATCTAATGAGCTCCTTGTATTGTAAGCGGAGACTTTCAACTAGCCCTTCTCTGGTATCCAGATGTACCTACATTTTGGCAATGGTAATGTTGTTGGCTTCAATGTATGATCTATTGTGGTCTAGATATATCCCCAGATCATCCCCAATGCACCTAAATACATCCTCTGACCAAAATTGCAAAGGTAGACCTAGTAGTCATACCCATATAGGTCCCACCCCCAATTTTTTTTTTTAGGGTCGAAAAGTGGCGTCCATCGCTTAAGTAGTATCGAAGTCATTTCTATGTGCCAGTATTTGGACAACATCCAGTTTGCCTGGTCTAGTCTAGTGAAGATGAGGGAAAACCATCCACGCATCATAGTAAGGACAAGCGACAATTGATCCAGGATGTGGCCCCATATCTCCAAAGTCCAGCATTTTAACCTAACCGAGGAGTAGTTCCAGCCTCTGACTCGGCCGACTATCACTGTGCTTTCAGTGTCCGTAGCCTGTGCCATACTTATGCCCTCTCCAAAAACAAGTAGTCACCCACGTTCCCGCACCTTAGTGAATTTGGATTTTTTCCCGCCCATCCTCTATGGGTGATATTCTGTGTTATGTTCAGGCGTCTTTGGTTTATTATCATCGGAATTTGAGACTATGGTTTCCTCTTGTGCTGGTATTTTTTGTGATATACCTTCGATGCATCTAGATGTGCGAATCGGGTGCTATGGGCGAGAGACCCGTGAGTCGGCCCCTAGGATGTCCGGTATGTTGAGACCTAGATTTTCTATGCCAAATGTGGCTGCTTCATAACCAAGTAAACCCCTTGTTGCCACAGATGTCTCTCTAGGACCATATGTATGTTGCACCTGCTGTTCATATTCCCAATACTGGAGCTCGGAAGGAGACGATATTTTTAGTATCGGTTGTGGTTGTTCATCCTGTAAGTTGTATAGGAACTTCAAATTCGCTGCAGGGGTTAGTTGAATAAACCCTATGTTGTTGAGGGTGGCCACTTCATCCTCCATCTCAGATATAAATTCCTTGACCTGGATGTCCGGTACATGGGGGTTCTCCGGTGTTTTCCTGGCTAGATGCTGAGGTGGATCAACTGTCCAAATTTGTGTTGTATCCATCGAGTCTGATGAGTAGTCAACCATCTCTTCCTCCATACAAATGATGTTTTACGGTTATTGATATTCTGATGAACTGTGCACTGGTAAGTTTTGTCTGCTTCCGATAATACCCTGACCTCGTGAATATTCTAAGCAATCCTCTAGCCGGTTTGTTTCCCTTCCACAGCTTGTTGTCTAGCCTCACCCGCACCAAGAAATGTTAACCCCATCCAATTCAAAGGTGCCCAAAAGTCATCGTTCATTGAAACTGTCTTTGTCATTTTGACAGTGAACTCATTTTGTCCCAACGTTCCACCGAGTTTCTAGGGTTTCACCATTTTCGCACTAGATCCCTCTTTTCGTATATCTATCATCATAATTATATTATTTTATTAATATAGTATATATATTAATAAAAAATTTACAAAAGCTCAAAACAAAACCCCAAAAATATGTGGCTTTTTAGTGGATTAACAAAAATGGAGGAGGTAATGTATGTGAGTTGGAGAGTATAGGGACGTCACCATGACATATGGAGGAGGAGCGAAAGTCATGAGGAGAAACTTTATAATATAAAATAATAGTCACAACATCAAATTAAATATCGGAATTCAGAAGTAAATTAATATCGGAATTTTTTATAATGCGCACTGAACCAAAACGTCGATATTCTGATATTGGGATATCAAAAGTTTTAAATTTCAGAAGTTTTATTTCAGAACTTTTAAATTTTGGAAGTTTTATGTCGAAAGGGAGGAGGTGAGGTGAAGATGCATCCACTTGGAGTGGAATTAAAAATTCTACAAAATGAATTACAACCACTTTGCAATTTTGAGATTTCGGATTTCGGATCTTGTAATTTCTTTTAAAATTGGGAATTAGAATAAATTACTGAGATCCTAAAAACGCATTTTTTAATCATTCTACAATTTTGCTGAGTGATTTTGTAGGGCCGTTAGTGAAAAATGGAAAAAATAGTGAAAATTGATTAGGAATTAATATTTACAATGAATTACTAATTTATTTACAAAAATTAAAATAATATACAATTTTGTACATTTTTTAACCCGGGTGGTAAAAATTATCAAACTTCAGATGAGCACCATTTGCAAACTGTGTAACCAAATGAGACGAAACAAGTATCGATGGAAAGCTAGCGAAAAGTCGAACTCAATGAAGCAATCAAAATAGAAATCTGACGAAAATGAAAAAAATGGAAAAGTTGTAGGACACTTAACAAAAATAAAATATTAAAAGGTGATTTAAGAAAAAATTTATGGAAAGGGTCACCATCATTTGAAGCAAATAAGTAAAAAATGAGCGATGTTGGGTTTTCCCTACAATAGGTCCACAACTATTTCCTGGTACAATAGGAAGCAAAGGTTTGTGGCACTCAGTTGAGTAGAGGCTGAATGCATGGATGCAATTCAAGAATCATATGAGGCCATATGGATGAGGAAAATATTTGTGGGTCTTTTCAGTCAAGAGATGGATCTGATAATGATATATTATGATAACCAGAGTTGCATCAATCTCTCTAAGAATCTGGTATTTCATGACATGTCCAAGCACATTGATATCTAGTATCACCATTTGTGGGACTATGTGCAGAAGAGAATTATGTTGCTACAATACATTCCAATTGAGGAGAAAGATGCTGACATTTTGACAAAGGCATTGTCAAGAGGTAAATTCGAATTCCACAAGAGCAGCATAGGGGTGTTGAAAAATCCCTTTCTTGCTAAGAGGGAGTGTTAAAAAATGTAGCAAGAAAGCCTCAATTTGACATTAGCCTTAGTCAATTTGAGTAAATCAAATTTCCACATCAGCTGGACAACTTGGAGGCAGTGTTACACAAAAATAAAGTCACCATGATTATTTGCAGTCAGTATGGGTCTATCATCACTTGTACTGTCCTCCTAAGCAAGTCTCAGACCTCGGCTCTTCAAGTCAAGCTTTGAAAATGAGAGAAAGACATTGAAAATCAACAAAGCTCTGGTTCCGCACTTTCTCTCACTGTTGCCTGCGGTCCCGCACCCCCTGTTTACAAAAACTGCGGACCTGCCCACTCTGTCCCTAAAGGAGTGGGTGCAGACCCCTGTGAAAGTCAAAAAGGCGCAAGTTTATTCTAAAAAACTCACTTTGGGTTAATTCTAGATTATTCTAGAAGGAATTTTGACGTGGATTGGTCGCTCTTAGGTGGTTCATGCATCCCAAAAGAGAAGGAGCTAATCCCTTGATGAGAGGAGCTATCCCTTTGAAGGAGGGCTTTATCCCTTTGAAGGAGGACCTAGTAACTTCCCTCCATTGCACTATAAATTAAGGCATTGGGATGGTTGCTAGGGAGATTAGAAGCTGAAGATTTTTTAGGGTAAATGCTGGTGGAATTGAGACTTCCTAGTTAAGCTTGAGAGGAGAGATCACATACCTTTTTGGCTTCATTGGGAAGAGAGTGAAACTTGTCAAAGTAGAGGAGACTTCTTGCTGGACCCTGGGAGGAGCTTGTACAGCATCAAGGCACAGGTTGTAAAGTTCTCCTTTGATTTGAATTAATACAATCAGATTCATTTTTCTCAACAAATTGTCTTATGTCATTTGTTTCATGAATTCCTTGATCATCATGTTAAGTATGCTTTATGATATTGGCTTTTCAGGTGCTATTTAATTTGTTTGCTTGTTTGTGTTTGCAGATTCGCAACGAGGGAGCTCATTTGGATCAAAGGAGCGAGGCTTCCACAAACTTGCATTGGACCTAAGGTAGGCCTAAAACACTTGTTTGCCTTTGTTTATAAATGCATATTTAGAGAAAGATAGTTTTTGATTGGCTTGCTTGTCACTAGATATCGTTAGATTCTAGGAAGGTCTATCTTGTCCGCAAGATCGACTCATTCCGTGTGACAAAATGGCGACTCCGCTGGGGACTTGATTTTTTCCTTGTTTTTACTTTGACCTGAGAAACGGTGTTTTTGTTTCTGTTTTTGGCTTGTTGTGTGTGGAATTGGGTAGATTTAGTAGATCTAGGATTATTTTTTGTTTTTCATAACTTTGGGAGAGGACCGCACCCTCGGCTTGTGACACAGTGCGGACCTATCCGCACTTTTTCTTTTAGCACAAAGCGGTACCGCACCTGTGTTAACTATGGGCCTGCGGACCCTGTCAAAATTTTGGAAAACCTAAGATTTTCTCTATTAGTCAGCTTAGTTTTTGTTTAGATGTTATTATCCCCTGCCCAGACCTGCATATAACTTGTCAGAAGCTTTTCTTAGGTTGATTCCATTGGTGTTAGGGTTTTAGGTGAAATTCCTAGAAGTTTTGGTTATTGGGTTTGATTTTCATTTTGGTCTTGTAGTAGCTCTGAGCTTAGAAGCTGTAGAAGCCTCAGATCACCTTGGTTTTTACCAGCCTTCTTATGAGTCTGACCATTTGCAAAATCTACCTTTGTTGAGGAATCCACCTTGTGTTTTCTCTTTACGAAACTTCGAAAAAGCTTGTGTTAAAAGTTTGGATTTCATTTTTAGAAAAGAAAACAAAAATTGGTTGTTTTTTGACTAATTTGTGATTCTGCATAAATTGGTCCTTAGTTTACATCTAGCTAAGTAAAACATCCTTAAAAAAGACATCTTGTAAGCTTTGACTTCAAATAGGTTTTTATAGTTTATAGATCTCAAGATTAATCATTTCCATAATTTTGAGTGTTTTATAAAAATAAAAAATCTCTTTTGGAAAAAGTTTGTTTTTGTAGTGGTTGAGTGTTTTGAAAGAAAAGGGAAATTTTTGTGAAAATAACTAGTTGTCTCATTTTGAGTGCATTGGAAAAGACAAAAAGCTCTTCTTTTGATTTGTTTGTTAAGAAAGATTTGTGTTTACAAGTATTTGCATTCTCAAACTCTTTCCTAGCTAGAAGTTCATTGAAGGGAAAAGATTGCTTAATCATCTTAAGTGCATTTTTTAGTGATTTCGAGTCGAGTCTTCATACCACGAGTTTCATCTCCGCACCTCTTGACTTAAACAAAAACCAATAAAAATAACACTTAAAGTAAAATCTATCTAGTAATATTTTTATTTCTAGGGCTCTGATACACCAATATAGCTTAGGCTAGTGTCTTGGAGTAGGGAGTAATTAACTCTCCAAGACAGTAAAACAAACAAGTAGTTGTATCTTGCGGTAGGAGAGAAATCCAACTGTTGCATTTATGCTCTGGGAAAGCTCCTCTTAAAGGAGAAGCACGATATCGTGTCCGAACCAGTGTGGGAATCAATCATTCCTCATTGGGAACGATGCCAGATATTCACGTATTAAAAACGGTAAACCTCGGATTAACCATTGTCGAGGAGCCTGGGTCACTTGTTGGTAAACCTTGGATTATTGTCAAGGAGCCTTCAAGGGGATTGAGCTTGTTACTTTGCCCTTGCGTGCGTATCGGATCGTAGACTGTTCCCCCAGGTATATTTGTTTCCGTTGGTAACCTTAGTGACCATATTCTATAGGATTCTTCCTAAGGTGACAGTAGTGGGAAGATCCCGCTGTACCTGGAGCAGACATCAGCTAGACTCACTTGGATTTTCTAGGGGGTTCTCTTCACTCGAGACGGTTTAGTGGAGAAACTTGTGCCAGTCTATTCATTAAGCAGGTTGCCAGGGTAACTGTTCCAACCGCCATTTCTGTATTGAACTCTGCGACGTTGGGCTTCATCACCAACTAGTGTTTTCAGTATGGAAAGTTACTGTTTGTGTGTGTTTGATCTCCTAGATTCTTTAGGCGTGTGATTCAAATTTGTTTGGTTCTTTAGAGGCTTTAGGTGGTTTTCATTGAGATTTTACTTTGTTTGCGTGTGAAGTAGTTAAAGTTTTTAATCGTGGCTGAATTACCGAGGAAGTCCCGTAGACTTCGGGGCCAACTTCCTGAGTTTTCACCGAGCCAGCCTGAAGGGTTAAGAGCCCTCATAACTCCTAGAGACAGTAGAGTTGGGTCACCTGAAGAAAGAGAGTCTTCTTTGGTGGTACATCCTGATTTTCAAGCTTTAGTAGCAGATTATAATCCACAATCGGTGTCTGTTTCCGAAGTTACTGGTAGCTTTTCATCTACTAGTGATATAGGTGAGGAACCTAAAATATCCAAACCTGAAAGTGAATTTGCTGCTACCCCAACATCGGGGTTTACCTCTCCAACTTCTAGTGGTCGTGGTTCACCCAGGGTAGAAAGAATAATTACCCAAAATCTTCCTTTTGGACTTATAGCTATCGAAGAACTTGCTACTCTGGAAGAAGAAGTAGGCATCCCTATTCCTGAAAATCAACCTGCTATTGAACTAAGGGAGCGTGAATCAATTTTTTATAGTCCACCTAGGAGCAGTGCTTGGTATCTTTCTTTGACTAATTTTTTGGAAAACCCAGGGTTAAGTTTTTCACCACCTCGTGTTCCTTATCACCCAACACCTAGAGGTTACTATCCTCCATTAAATATGTGAAGATAGTCGTCCATGTTTACTCAATCGCTAGAATCCTTTTTGTACGGCGGTCCTTCTGTTCCCTTTGGGTATCAGTCACTTTCTGGTACTTTTGCGGGAGCATCTCCTCAACCCATTGAACAAGTGTTATGAAACCAGCTCAAGAAAAGATAGAAAAGATAGATCAATGCCTTAGAATTCAGCCTCTTCGAGGGGGCAACCTCCTTTACATTACATAAATGAACAATTCTTGGATGATACAAATGACAAAACCTCCTTTCTATATATAGGAGTCTAAGGAGTCACAATATAATCCAGCCGACCTAACAATAATAATATAAAGCCACAAAAATAACAATAGAGGGATTCTATGGGGCACAGAAATAACAATATGGGGGTAATAGGGGCACAACAATATAAATAAGGGGTATAACTACAATAGTAATGGGGTAATCACTAGTATTATAGGGACCCAACATGCCCCTCTCCTTCAAAAAAGTGTTGTCCTCAACGCTTGAGTAGTTCTGGATACTTCTGCATAAAATTCTCATCCTCCCATGTGGAATCTTCAGCGGATAAGTTCTTCCACTTGATAAGATACTCTGAAATTGATCGATTTCGTAGCTGTCGAGTTCTTGTTTCTGTGACTGCTTCCGGTTCCAATATAATTTTTCCTTCCTCGTCAAGTTCTGGCAATATTGTTTGAACTGGGAGCTTGTCGCCTATAACCTTCTTTAAACATGAAACATGGAAAACTGGGTGCAATCGAGAAGCTGCAGGAAGCTCCAATTTGTATGCCATAGTACCAATCTTTTCCAACACCTTGTACGGACCATAATACTTTGGTGATAATTTATTATCCTTCTTAGCTTGCTTTAGGGACATTTGCTTATATGGTTGTAGCCGTAGGAATACCCAATCACCTACATCAAAACTTCTTTCACTGCGATGTTGATCTGCCTGTTGTTTCATTCTATTTTGTGCCAACACGAGGTTATCCTTTAAGAGTTGGAGGACTTGTTGTTGATGTTCGATGTGATGTTCCACTGCTTGAACCTTAGAATTTTCTCTTAAATATGATGTGATGGATGGTGGTTGATACCCATAAAGTGCCATAAATGGGGTCATTTTTGTTGCTGTATGGAAGGAAGTGTTATACCACCATTCAGCCAGAGGCAACCATTTGACCCATTGTGTCTGTTTATCAGATACAAAGCAACGAAGATATCCTTCCAAACATTTGTTTACTATCTCAGTTTGCCCATCAGATTGAGGATGATAAGATGAGCTATGAGCTAACTGAGTACCAAGACAAGAAAATAATTCTGTCCAAAAATTTCCAGTGAAAATGGGATCTCTGTCACTTACAATAATCTTTGGGTTTCCATGTAGCTTTTGAACTGTTTCCATAAATGCAGTAGAAACTGTACTGGCTTTAAATGGATGTGATAATGCACAAAAGTGTGCATACTTGGTAAGTCTGTCAACTACCACCATGATGACACTCTTTCCCTCAGACTTGGGTAAACCTGTGATAAAATCCATTGAAACCTCCTCCCAACGTTGGCTTGGAATGGATAAAGGTTGTAATAGACCCGGTGTCTTAATTGTTTCAACTTTATTTTGTTGGCAAACCAAACATTCCGCCACAAACTTTTGAATATCTGATTTAAGGCCATCCCAAAAAAATTCCTTCTTAACCCTGTGGTAAGTTTTTAAAAATCCTGAGTGCCCTCCTAAGGGAGAAGTGTGCAATTCCATAAGAATCTTTTGTTTTAGCTGGGAATTCTTACAGAGGTATAAGCGATCTTTGTACCATAACGAATCATTTTGCCAGCTAAATGTATCAGAAGTACTGGAATCTTGTTGTAGCTTTCGAATAAGTGCCCACACTTCTTCGTCATTCTTCCATTCCTCCTTTGCTTCGTTTATCCAATCTGGTTGGATAATAGAAATGGCACACAACAATGCTTCCACATCCTCATCCTTTCTTGAGAGTGCATCTGCCACCACATTTTGCTTCCCTTTTTTGTAGATGATTTCAAAGTCATAACCCAACATCTTTGTGACCCACTTTTGTTGCTCTTCAGAGGATAATCTTTGTTCTAAAAAGTATTTAAGGCTATCATGATCCGTTTTTACCTTGAAGTGTCTTCCCATTAGGTAGGGTCGCCATTTCTTAAGTGCATGGAGTATTGCCAACATTTCCTTCTCATAAATAGCTTTGCTTAAAAACTTTCCCTTGATTGGACGACTTTCAAAAGCAATGGGTCTTTCATCTTGCATTAGAACAGCACCAATTCCATTTCCTGAAGCATCACATTCCACAATAAAGGTTTTTGTGAAGTCCGGTGTAGCTAAGACCGGTGCTTGGCACATTGCCTCTTTAAGATGTTTAAAGGCCTTTGTTGCTTCCGGAGTCCATGAAAATGAATCTTTCTTCAATAATGTTGTTAGAGGTGCTGCTATTCTCCCATAATTCTTAACAAACTTGCGATAATACCCTGTCAACCCAAGAAATCCTCGCAGATGCTTTATGGATGTGGGGATTTTCCATTCCTTAATGGCTTTAATTTTGCTAGGGTCTACCTTAACTCCTTCATGAGATACAATATGACCCAAATATTCCACCTCCTGGACTCCAAAGAAACATTTGGATCTTTTTGCATATAATTGTTTCTCCTCCAATAGTTGTAGCACCTTGTCAACATGTTCAACATGATCCTTCCAAGACTTGCTGTAGATTAGTATATCATCAAAAAATACTAACACAAATTTTCTAAGGAATGGTTTGAAAATTGAATTCATCAAACCTTGAAATGTTGAAGGTGCATTGGTAAGGCCAAAAGGCATGACCAAAAATTCATAATGACCCTCATGAGTTCTAAATGCCGTTTTCGGAATGTCTTCAATCTTCATTCTGATTTGATGATATCCCGAACGAAGATCCAACTTGGTGAAGTAAATTGATCCATGCAATTCATCCAGTAATTCATCAATGACAGGAATGGGAAACTTATCTTTAATAGTGAGCTTGTTGAGCTCCCTATAATCTGGACACATGCGCCATGATCCATCCTTCTTGTGCACCAATACTACTGGAGCTGAGAAAGAACTTTGACTCGGTTGAATTATACCAGCCTCTAGCATTTCTGCAACCATACGTTCAATTTCACTTTTTTGGACATATGGATATCTGTACGGCCTGATGTTTGGAGGAACACTTCCTGGAATCAGATGAATAGCATGATCATGATCACGCATAGGTGGGAGACCTTTGGGAGTCTCAAATACCTTGGAATGATTGTCCAGGACTTTTTGGAGATCTGGAGAAATAGATGATTCCAATGTGGAAACATCTAGCGAACATAATTGTGCAATTACACCTCTTTGCTCCTTTTTTAGAAGCTTTGTCATGCCATTAGAGCTGATTATCTTTCCTGGTTTCCCTGCAATACCCCTTAATTCAACTTCCTTTCCTTCCACAGAAAATTTCATGAAAAGTTCTTGAAAATTAAAAGCTATTGTACCCAAGGATTGTAGCCATTGGACTCCTAGTACAACATCAGCACCTCCCATTGGAATGGAAAGCATTGGGCTAGTCAATACATATTCTCCCATGGATAGCTTGATATTATGGCACTTTCCAGAACAATTTATTGTTCCTCCATTTGCAATCATCACTTGACACTCTGGTGCTGGATATAGGAAGCAATTCAATTCTTTTGCTACCCTACAATGAATAAAATTGTGGGTGCTTCCTGAATCAATCAACACTATTACCTTTTTCTTCTTGATTTGTCCTTCTATCTTGATGGTTTGAGGAGTGGTAATTCCCGCCAATGCATTACAAGATATGGTCGGATTTATTTGTTCTTCATCTAGGCTTTGTTCCTGGAATATATTCTCTTCTTTTGACCTTTCTTGCTCCTTTTCTTCTTCCTCTTCACAATCTATGTAGAATAATTTCTTCTCAGCACACTTATGACCTTTTGTGTATTTGCTATCACAATTGTAACAAAGCCCTTTTGCTCTTTTTTCTTCCAATTGTTGTGGTGTCAACCTTGTAGGTTGTGGAAGACTATGGGCAACAACACTTCCGTCTTTATAGTTGTGAATGGTATGCTTCCTAGTTGCCATAATTTTGCTTTCCATTTTTCTTGCTAACCTGAATGCCTTCTCTAATGAATCAGGTTCCCAAAGGCGCACATCATGTTGGATATTATCCTTTAAAGACCCTATGAACACATCAATCCTATGCTCCTCTGGAATATCTTTTACCCTTATGTTCAATTTTTGGAACTCCTCAATGTGCTCCATTATTGAACCCTTTTGTTTGAGACTTATCAATTGGCTAAAAAAAGTGTTGCTTTTTGTATCCTCATAATGTGCTATCAATTCTTCCGTAAAAATTGCCCAAGTGATAAATTGTTTACGAGAACAAAGCCATTGATACCATACAAACTGATTTGGTTCCAAATATAAAGTTGCCATACGTACCTTTTGTGTGTTTTGCACATTATTGAGATCGAAGAATTGCTCCATCTGTAATATCCATGTGGCGGGATCCTTGCCATCAAACTTCCTCATATCGATTTTTGGAATGTGGTGATTCTTTGATCCAACATTAGCGTCTATGGAATCATGATTAACATTTCTTTTGTTCTCATCATGAGTTTCCTTTACTACCTTTTCACCATTAGTAAGTATTTCTTGTAGAAAATTAGTCAAATCTGTCTTCAAATCTGCCATGCCTGTCTTCAAATTTGTGTTCAAATCTATCTTCAAATTGTACATCTTAACTTCCATGCCATTCATCTTAGCTTCCACGCCATTTATCTTAGCATCTGTTAACTTTTGTGAGCGTGACATTTGTTGCACTTGTTCTTGTAATTTTGATATATCATGTAGCATTTCTTCCTCTTCTTCATGAGTCATGCTAGAGCTTTCAGGTTCCTTACTAGGTGTTTGCATTTTCTTTCCTCGGGCATCAGTTACCGATAATAATGCTCTACTATGCCCTTTGAATTCCTTCAAAATAAATTTTCAAATCAAGCTTAAGCAAAAATTTAAAAAAATCTACACACCTTTTTTCACTTTGTAGGAGATCGATATTGCCTCTGATGTATCTCTGTACTTTCCAGTCATCTAGTTCTGAACTTGTGACTTGTAGTAGCTCTCTGTGTCCTCTTTCCAATGCCACAAGTCTGACCCAAATTGGATTCTCCAAGGAAGAGTTATGTGAAATCTCCCACAGTGACTTGATTATAGACTAGTTCAGTAGAGCTAACTTGTACGACGTGCCGCGAGTCACTGTTTCAATCTTTGGATCTAAAAAACACCCACAAGAAACTACAGTTCGTCCTCTTTCTGTACCTTTTTATGAAATTTCAATCCGATCCTCAGAGAGAAAGTTATGACGATTTTCCCCAGGTCACCTGTTTTGAATGTAATTTAGGAGTCTGCAAAAAGACCAACTTCCTCAGATCATATATCCGAAAATATCGTGCGAAAAGCTCTAAAATTCGGCCCCAACGTTCAGCGTCAATTCTTCTCAAATGGGTTTTTTTTACGACTTCTGAAACGTCACAGAAAAAAAGTTATAGTGAAAATGCCACGATGATCTGTTTGGAGCAGCGAAACCCTAGAATTCAAAGCTCTGATACCAAATGTTATGAAACCAGCTCAAGAAAAGATAGAAAAGATAGATCAACGCCTTAGAATTAAGCCTCTTCAAGGGGGCAACCTCCTTTACATTACATAAATGAACAATTATTGGATGATACAAATGACAAAACCTCATTTCTATATATAGGAGTCTAAGGAGTCACAATATAATCCAGCCGACCTAACAATAATAATATAAAGCCACAAAAATAACAATAGAGGGATTCGATGGGGCACAGAAATAATAATATGGGGGTAATAGGGGCACAACAATATAAATAAGGGGTATAACTACAATATTAATGGGGTAATCACTAGTATTATAGGGACCCAACAACAAGGGTTATTAACTGGAAACAATGGTACTAAGCCATTGAGTGTAGAAGATATTATCATGATTTCAGGTACTATTCCTAATCCTCAACCTCAAGGTGGTCAGTTACCACCTGGGGGGCAGCCTCAAAATCCTCAATTATCCCCTAGGGGGCAACCTCAAGGTACCCAATTTGCGCCTGGGGGGCAACCTCAAGGATAGTACATACCTACGGGACAGTACGTTCCTCAAGGTCAACCCCAGACTCAATATGTACCTCAAGGTAAACCCCAGTATCAATATGTACCTCAAGGTCAACCCCAGTATCAGTACGTGCCTCAAGGGTATCAACCCCAAGGTCAGTACTTGAACCAGGGTTTCCAACCACCCTCCGGTCAATCATATGTTCAAGGAACGGGAAATGTACCTTTGAATTATCAACCCTACCCTCAACCTGGTTATGGTCCTCAATATTCTCAACTTGTTATGGGTCCATACCCCGGAATGAATTTAGTGTGGGATCCATCGCAAACTCAACAGGTCTTGCAACCGAATGTACAGTTGTCATCTCAAACTGGACAACCCTTAGTTTTTGGTTCACCCCAGCAACCTGTCCAGTCTACTATTCAAACTTCTGTACCTTCGGTAGTTTCTTAGCCTGGGCCTAGTACGCCTCGTACTCCACCTCAAACGGCTGCTGCAACTGCTACAACATCTGTTCAATCTACCCCACCTACTTCTGGAGTATCGACAGCTCCAGTTTCTACTGTTCCTGTATCTACTCCTCAGACATCTTTACCTCAGTCTAGATCCACATTTCAAACTTTGGTTCAGATGCCTGTAGGACAACCTGGTTCAAGTACGGTTGTCACAAGTCAACCACAATTTACTTATCAACCGTACTAGGGACAGTACCAATTCGGTCCTGCTGTGTAGCAGCCAGTCTATCAATATCAACCGTACCCTGGGTACACATATCAACAACCTCAACAACCCCAGTACGGTTCGGTTAATCCTGGCTTTCCGGGAGGATACAATATCCCAAATGCAATTCCTATTCCTAGTTATCCTGGATATCCTCCTCCTGGGGTTGGTCTCATGACACAGAGTTTTAGGGACCCTAATCGTCAGTTACCATTTATCGCAACTTTGGACTTGCCTGACTTGTCGCGCCTAACGAACGATCCCATTAATTATCTTCCATTTTGGCCGCCAATGCCGAATAAGTTGCCTAGTGATATTCCTAAGTTTGAAGGCAAATCAGGAGAGGACCCGTCGAACCATGTGATGACTTATCACCTCTGGTGTGCGTCTAACTCCATTTCAGATGATTCAATCTGTCTAAGGCTTTTCCAGCGCACTCTAACTGGTCTCGCGGCCAAGTGGTACATTGAGTTACCGCGAGGCACTTTTTATAACTTTAGTTAGTTAGCTACCTCGTTTTTAACTCATTTTCAGTTGCCAGTCAGATATGACAATGGCACGGAATTACTAACTTCATTAAAGCAGTCGACGTCCACTTACATTTCAGATCACATTCATGAATGGAGACGTCGACGGCGTTTAGTGGAGGTTTTTATTCCGAATCAGATCTTAGCTGAATGGTTTGTAAAATCTTTGTTGACAAAGATCACTAAGGATGTAGCTAAGGCCGGAGTCGTTAATGAGGAGCAAGTAATTTCTCAAGCACAGTACCTTGACTTGGTTTATACATAGTCAGGTACGTTACACGAGAAAATACCTGATCTTCCTAAGAAAAATCAAATCGCTGCAGCTGCTTCAGGGTCTCATGGCGCTGATGGTATGATTGGTACGGTTAACACCAAAAGTAAGAAGAAGTCTTCCAAGAATTCTTCTCCTATCATAACCTTGCCAGATTCCTTGACAGGAGATTCTTCCGCGGAGATTTCCGCCGATATTCACGTTGTAGAGTCATCTACAGCCAAATCAAAATCCGGTGGTAAGAAGAAAGGGAAGAAGAAAAATAAAACGGATAAAAATTCAAAAGAGAAACCTGAAAAAGCGGAATCCAATGATGAAAAACGCAAACCTCGTTATCCTTGTCTCATTTGTGACGAAGAGCATTTTACAAGAGACTGCCCTCATCGTGCAAAGGTTGCGAAGATTGTCAAAGGTTCCCAAACGCCTGCTGTTTTGAAGGATCCTTTTCCAAGTCAAGACAGTAAGATGATAGGTTCTTCCTCGAGTGCCAATGAAGAACCCATACTGATGATGTCCCATGTTAGGATTGCGACTCGATCGCATGATTATGGTAGTAAAAGTCCTATTGATGGTAAAGAAGCAGAATCTTCTCATTCTAACCCATCAACCTCAGCTCCCGGTTCCGATCCACTACAGATCGAGAAACCTAATCCAGACTTGGTAATCAAACCGCCCGCCAAGGGTATACTTCGAAAGTCAGCTTTCAATCCACATGCGGGAGCGGCTCAGAACTATAACATTGTTTAGGATTTAGCTGTTTCACCCTCAGCAATGTCGGCTTTGGAAGTGCTGCAATCATGTCCAGCACAGCGTAAATTACTTTTGTCAGCTATAGGAGCTGTTGACGTTCAGGACTCGAACCTAATAATTTTCGATCTAGAAAATAGTACACCGCGCTTACCTCATCAAATGGCTTTCCAAATCCCAGTGATAGTAAAAAACAAGCCTATTCATAAGACTGTAATTGATGAGGGAGCCTCAATGTGTATTATGTCGATACAGTGTTGGAGATCTCTTGGTTCTCCTTCACTAAATCAATCCCCGACAATTCTAAAGGCCTTTGATGGCCGTGGGTTTCATCCTTTTGGAATTCTACAGGATTTACCTATAGGGGTTGAAGGAAAAACTGTTAATCTAGACGTGGAGGTGGTTGATGCCCCTCTAGATTACAACCTTCTCTTGGGTCGTAGTTGGTCTTACGCTATGACAGCTGTCATTTCATCGGTCTTTCGGGTTATAAAGTTTCCTCATAATGGAAAGATCGTAACAATAGACCAGCTGGCTTACTTTTCATCTGACCCAACCTCTTCTGAAAGCATTCAGCATGTCGGTAAAACGACTATCCCGTATAAGGATATTGGAGTAGAACTAGTTAAAGATGCCGGTTTACTGGGAACTTTTCCTTTTCCTCCGATCAACGCATCGTCTTCTTTTGCAACCATTCATATGATTTCGTCAGACACGATTGTTTATGATGATCCTTGGATCGTACCTTCTAAATATGAGATAGACTCATTTGGTGATGTTATGCCTTTGAGTCCATATGAAATTGCATATGAGGCAGTGCAATCGTTTACCGACCAATCTTCAACCAAAATTGACTTAATGAATGTGTTCCGTGAGGAATCACTTTTCACATCAAGCTTGGATTCAACAACGTTTTCCGAACTTGTTCACTCTGATGAGCAAATTCGTGAAATCCTATGTGTAGATGATTTACCATGGGAAGATCTCCATCACAGATCTTCGTTCTTACCCGAGAATGATCATTTTGAAAATGATTTTTCATTAATTTTTACGACTGAATATGTAAAGGAACCTCAGAATCCAATGAAAAATCCTGATTTAGAGTTAAATTTGGGAAACATTTCTCGAACTTTTCCTATTGACATTTCGGTTAAGCCTGGAATTGTTGAAAACATTCATATAGGTGCCTCGTGTACAGAAGATGAAATTCAAATATATAAGGCCCTATTTCAAGAATTCCGTGACATGTTTGCCTGGTCCTATGAGGAAATTCCAGGAATTGACCTCACAATTGTTGTTCATGAAATCAAGACTTACCCGGATGCTAAACCCGTCCGACAATGTTTGCGTCAGATTCACCCAAGAAAAGTTGCTGCTATTAAAGCAGAAGTTGAAAAATTACTCAAAGCAGGTTTCATTTATCCGATCCCGTTAACGGATTGGGTATCGAATATTGTTTCGGTTAACAAAAAGCAAGGGACAATAAGAATATGTATCAATTATAGGGATATTAATCGAGCCTGTCCAAAGGACAATTACCCAACTCCCTATATCGATCAAATCATTGATGATTGTTCTGGCAGTGAAATATTCTCCTTCATGGATGGTTTTTCCGGATACAATCAAATCAATATTCTACCTGGCGATCAACCAAAAATGGCTTTCATTTGTCCGTGGGGGACATTTTCTTATTGCAAATTACCTTTTGGGCTCAAGAATGCCGAGGAAAATTTTCAAAGGGCCATGTCTTATGCGTTTCATGACATCAAGCACATTGTGCAACCCTATCTCGATGATTTGCCTGCTCATTCATTACATCGAGCTGATCATCTCATCCATTTACGAGCAATTTTTATGAGGTGTAGGCATTATTGGATTAGGTTGAATCCACACAAGTGTGTTTTCTGTATAGAAACGGGTCGATTGCTGGGGTTTGTTGTTTCGAAAGCCAGCATTCGCGTCGATCCCTCGAAGGTTGAAGCTATTGTCAAATTGCCTCCTCCTCCGAGTCTTCGCCAACTCCAGAGTTTGCAAGGGAAAGCAAACTTTTTACGACGATTCATTCCTAACTACACCGAGATTACAAAGGGTTTTACCCGGTTGTTGAAACAAAATACTCCATTCTATTGGGATGAGATAGCTCAGAAATATTTTGATGCACTAAAACACACGTTGACCCATGCACCGTTATTGCATCCTCCCAACTACAACCAGGACTACTTCTTGTATCTCGCCGCCTCTCATTCCACCATTGGAATGGTCTCAGTTCAGGAAGATAAATTCAGTACTGAACATGTGATATATTACCTTAGTCGAACTTTAAATCCAACTGAGCTAAAATACTCACATGTGGAGAAATTGGCATTGGTAGCTGTTCAAGCTGTCCAACGTTTTCGTCACTACATTTTACTACGTAAAACTACAGTAATTTCTTATTGCAACCCTATGATCTACATTTTGACCAAGAAATTTCTAGGGGGAAAGTACTCTAAATGGATTGTCATCCTGCAGGAGTTCGACTTGGAATTTGAAAAATCTAAGTCTAAGAAATCTTTAGTTTTTGCGGAGTTAATGTGTGACTTCCTGCGTGCTGACACGGAAACTGTGGCAGAGGAGCCCATTGCGGACGAATCCTTGTTTCTAATCAGCACTTTAGATCTATGGTATGGGGATATCATCGTTTATCTCCAGACCCAATCCTTTTGGCCAGAAATTTCAAGGTCAGAACGTCAAAAAATACGATTCCAGTCCCAACAATTCAGGATTATTGGAGATACTCTTTATCGCCGTGGGGCGGACTCTGTTTTTCGACGTTGTTTAACTCACGAGGAAGCTGAAAGGGTTCTAAATGACTGTCACTCTGGAGCGTGTGGCGGTCATATGTCTAGGTATGCCACAGCCCAAAAGATATTGCGTGCTAGCTACTTTTGTCCGTCTTTGTTTAAAGATTGTACTAACGCGGTCCGAAAATGCTACAACTGCCAAATTTTTGATCGAAAGATGCGCACTCCACCTGCTCCTCTCCACCCTATAATTTCCATTGGTCCTTTTGCCAAATGGGGTATCGATTTTATTACATGTAACCCTCACTCGGCCGGGGGCATGCGTATATCATCCTTGCGGTAGATTATTTTACCAAGTGGGCAGAGGCGATGCCTACATTTGAGGCAGATGGAAAAACAGCTACAATTTTCGTGTTCAATCATATAATTTCTAGGTTTGGTGTTCCTCAAGCGATCATCACTGATCATGGGCGTCATTTTCGAAACGTTATGATGACCGAACTTACAGGCCAGCTTAGCTTGCGTCACGATAGTTCAACTCCTTATTATCCACAAGCTAATGGTCTGGTTGAATCCATCAACAAAGTTTTAGTAATCATGATCTGACGAATCATTGGGATTCATCGATCGAATTGGCATAACATGCTATTTTCAGTGCTTTGGGCGTATCGAACCTGAGTAAAAACGTCAACAGGGTTCACTCCTTTCCAACTAGTTTATGGTCTGGAAGCTATGTTACCCATTGAATGCGAAATCCCGTCATTGCAAATGGCCATCGAGTTACTTCCAGCCACTTCCGAAGAGGAAAAACATTTGTTATACTTGGCTCAATTAGATGAGAATCGACGTGATGCTACATTGGCGATCGAAACTCACGCAAAACATATGAAAGCTCAGTATGATCGAAATGTGACCCCTCAAAATTTTTCGGAAGGAGATTTAGTCTTATTGTACGATCAAGCTAATGATAAATTAGGCGCTGGAAAATTTGTTCCTATGTGGCATGGTCCCTATGTTGTCAAGCGAAAGCTAGCAAAAGGGGCCTATGAATTGGTAGACTTTGACGGGGACTCTTTAGGTAAACCCAGAAATGGTCTTTACCTGAAGAGGTATTATGCTTAAAGAATGGGGATGGAGATTTTAGTTAGGATAGTTTTCTTTCTAGCTGGTGTGTTTTAGTTAGCTTAGAGAGTGTTTTTCGTCATTATTCCTGCTTATCTTAGTTTTACTCTTGATATTGCAGATTTCGATGCCTCTCCAAACATACATTGGTTTCGTTGATGGTGCTTGTCGTAATACACGGAACATTTCTTCCGCAGATTGGGTTATCTATTCGCTTTCTGACGAGTTGGTATCTATGCATGGGGTAAGCCTTGGTCAAACAACGAACAACATTGCCGAGTATAGTGCAGTGATTGAGTTATTATCTGAATCTATTTCATTTGGGATTCGGAGTTTGATAGTGAGGTTAGATTCTGAACTCGTTGTATTACAGCTTAATAGAGTGTATGCCATTAGAAATCCAGTTTTATTGAGATTATTTTTGAGAGTGCATCTCTTGGAACGTGAATTTGATTATATTGAATATCAGCATATTCCAAGATCTTTAAATACATTAGCAGATGCAATTGCTTCTAGAATGTTAAGTAGACATTTGCAATAATCATACATGTAAATTTAAAAGCATTCCATAACGTGATTTACAAGATAATCCGGGAATAGTGATATATGTATAGGAGTGTGTCAAAAAATACATCGTCCTCGATCATAGGTTGAAAAACACCTTATGATCGGCAAAAATGATAAGTACAAAAAGCAAAAATGTCATATGTGCCTACAATAGGCGATCATCCTATCACTGGCGATGATCTCGATAAGAAACCACTGCATGGGCCACTTTGCAAAGGAACCTCCTAAAAGGTCCTGGGACCCCAATCACATAGCGTTGAAGTCGACGAGGAATGTCATCTATGCTGGTCTCCGGAATGTCTCTTGTCAAGCGCTCTAGATGACTCTCCAACTCGGCCAAGGTCTCTGCTAATTCGTCCTATGGGACTGGCGCAGCTGCAGCTGGTTGTTTCCTCTCCTAAGGCTAGAGAGCGGCTGGTCGCTGTGGACACACATCTGCATTTGAAACTTTTGCTATCAGTTTTGGGACAAGATAAAAAAAAAAAAAAAAAAATAGGAAAATGTTGAAAATGATTTTACCTGAGTCATCCCATTGCTCTCCTGGTGGAAGAGCCATGTCTGGGTCACCACGAAAATCTACCCCAGCGTAAGGGAAGTCCTGAATAGAAAAAACCTAGTTTTCCAACCATTGGAAATACTCAGGTTTGAATCGAACAACCTCTGTCCCCTCGTCCGGATGACGGGCCATAACTGCAACCCATCGCATCAGTTTGGGCTCTCAAGGAAGCCCAACTCCAACAGTAAGGTGCTGCGGGACCAACATTGGGACCCTCTCCAGACCAAAGCTCACAACCAAAGCCCCATAACCAAAGGTCTTCAGTTGTCCGTTCTTGGCTCTGGTCAGTTGGCCTTTTACATTAGCCAACACAGCATCGCACCAGTTGAAGATGGTGCCTCGAAAGCAGTCAATTGCCATCCGCATCTGGGATCTAATGGCAATATGTAGTGCGGCACTCCTGCAAAGTCTAGTGAAAATAAACGCAATCACCATGAGTTCAGGATGGGATATGGTTTTAATGTCTATCCCTTTGTCTCTAGCCTGGCTGTTGCAAAACTCTAGCCGGAGGCTATCGACAGACTGGCCACCTGGCCTAGTCCCGAATAGAGTCAAGTCTTCACCTCTCTTAGGCAAACCAGTCAAAAAGTATATGTCTGCCGGCTCAATTTCGAGTTGGTGGCCACCAATGAAGAAGCACTGGTCCTGTATGCTCCACATGTCTACCAGCCACTGTAAGAAATCCACCTGGGCCCTCATGCTAGGTATGGCCCAGAATTTGTACAAGCCGCATGCCTTCAATGCATCGATTGAAGGTTGATGATTCAACGTGGCAAGATGCACGTCCTCATGCTCCCGTTCTCGCCAATAAAGCATGATATACACTCTACATCCAACAAAAAGGCAAATTAGAATGTAAGAAAAGAAATTGTTTGGGTAAATTTTGAGAATTTTTGGGTTAAAAACCCTTGCTGCGGGGACCACACCCTCTGTATTAGAGACAGTGCATGGGTCCGCACCTTGCCTTCATGGAAGGTGTAGACCCCTGACTTTTTCCCCATTGAGAAAAAGTCGGGGTCCGCAGGCTGCCAGTGTTATTCTTGCGGGCCCCCGCACGTGGGTTCTTAGCCTAAAAACCCTCTAAAAAATGAAATAAAACCCTAAAACAAAAATTGAAATGGTTGAAATTGAAGAGTAGGATGATGTGGATTACCTGGAGAAGATGGCGTTCGATTCCAACGGTTGGATTTTCCGCAATATTCACGGGAAGTTTCTAAATAAAAGCACTATTTTCTCACCCAAATCTCAAATGGTAAAAATGAATTGACGAAAGCCCTTTTTATAAGTTTTTTGAATAAATGAATTGCAAATTTGTTTATGTTTCACTTTAGAAAGGTAATTTTTGTAGCATTTTTATCCATTTCAAACAGGTATGAGTAATGTTTGCAATTTTTGTTCAGGATAACGGATTATTCAGGCAAAATCTATCATTTTCAACGAAAAAACATTTAGAGTCACCTTTAAGCTCTTTTCTGACTCCTAAAACATGAAAATATCGCCGAGTTTTTATTTTTAAACTCGTTAAAACGGAACTAAAAATACGGTCCACTTACAGCTCTTTTCTGACCGTAAAAACATGAAAAGATTGCCGGATTTTTGTCGTTTCAAATTTGATATTGGTTATAAAACGACGTGTCGTTGATCGCTTTTTTACCTTTTCGGATCAGGGACACTAATTACGAAAAGTACTCCTTGGTCTTAAAGATCAAGCGGTTCTCTCAAGTATTATTTTATACTTTTTCGGGCTTGGGAGACACAAATTTATGAAAAAGGTCAACCCTGGAGTCTTCTTAAGTTTTTTCAGACTCTCTAAAATTGAAAAACGCCGAGTTTCTCCTATACTGGACTCATTAAAATTTCATAGTAAAGGACCTGTTCAATTACAAACAGGAACAAACCACTCCTTCTTAGGGTTCGAATTTAAAATAAGTTGGACTCATCTGAAGGATGAGCTTATAATCAAGCAAATGTTATCCTCCTCAAGCTTGTCAAAAATAAAGAGGTACTTGCCAGAAATGTTGGGGGAAAAGAGAGAAAAATGAGCCTGTTTGTCATACTTTGTAACCACTCTTGAACACGACACTTTTATTCACCTGGGTTGGGAAATCCTTTGCCTAACAGTTGATCAAACCACATTGAAAGTCTTCAGCCGGTTTCTGGGTATTAACTTTGGGTCAATTGTCACCAAACCATCTGTTGTGTCGTTATGTGTTCAAGAGGTCACTGCCAATAAGCCATTCATCTGCAAAATATCTGTCATCCATCTTGACCATCCTTGAGTCAGTCCTTGCAACTAAATTTCTTCAATTTGATCTATGATTTCGTGTTGTGGGCTTGCCTACGACGAATCGCTTTCTATAGACTTCAGCTCATTATCTAGAAAGATGATCTAGAAATCATCGGTACCTTGGGATCTGCATGCCTCAATGGTAGGTTTCTCACCTTTGATGACAAGTTGCATCATTGACCTTCGATCAAAGGATTCTGTGACATGTTCGACATCAACACATCTATTCACATCTCATGGATTGTACTGGGTACTTTGAGAGCCATTGACATCACTGGTGGTTTCTCTCACACTTGTTAACAGTTTACATCATTGACTGGTAATCAAGTGGTTTCTACCATGTTCGACTTCAACACATTCATTCGCATGGATAGAATCGTACTGTTTCGGGAAGTAGAAATGAAGACCCTGGATCTAGTTTCCGCAATCCAGGCTATAAGGAATTTTGTATTCATTATATTGTGAACTATTCATAAACAGATGGTTGTGTCCATATTGTGTCTACAATTGTCTATACTTGTGATGTATTACAAGATCATTCCTGTATCAGAGTAGTAGTTAGTTTTCTAAGTCAGTTTTGATCTGAGTATGGGAATGCCTACCTCAGTGATGATATGATCTCATATATATATCTTGCATTGAATGTTTTTTATAGGTTCTGACCGGGCTCTCCACAAGATGATCCTCGAAATGATAAAGTACTTCACTCTTCCTAAATGATAAATGAAATCCTCATCTACTACAGACTTCGCACTTTAGGGGGTAATCTGTTACACAAAAATATCATCACCATGATTATTTGCAGTCAGTATGGGTCTATCATCACTTGTACTGTCCTCCTAAGCAAGTCTCAGACCTCAGCTCTTCAAGTCAAGCTTTGAAAATGAGAGAAAGACATTGAAAATCAACAAAGCTCTAGTTCCGCACTTTCTCTCACCGTTGCCTGTGGTCTCGCACCCCCTGTTTACAAAAACTGCAGATCTGCCTGCTCTGTCCCTAAAGGAGTGGGTGCGGACCCCTATGAAAGTCAAAAAGGCACAAGTTTATTCTAAAAAACTCACTTTGGGTTAATTCTAAATGATTCTAGAAGGAATTTTGACGTGGATTGGTCGCTCTTAGGTGGTTCATGCATCCCAAAAGAGAAGGAGCTAATCCCTTGATGAGAGGAGCTATCCCTTTGAAGGAGGGCTTTATCCCTTTGAAGGAGGACCTAGTAACTTCCCTCCATTGCACTATAAATTAAGGCATTGGGATGGTTGCTAGGGAGGTTAGAAGCTGAAGATTTTTCAGGGTAAATGCTGGTGGAATTGAGACTTCCTAGTTAAGTTTGAGAGGAGAGATCACATACCTTTTTGGCTTCATTGGGAAGAGAGTGAAACTTGTCAAAGTATAGGAGACTTCTTTCTGGACCATGGGAGGAGCTTGTATAGCATCAAGGCACAGGTTGTAAAGTTCTTCTTTGATTTGAATTAATACAATCAGATTCATTTTTCTCAACAAATTGTCTTATGTCATTTGTTTCATGAATTCCTTGATCATCATGTTAAGTATGCTTTATGATATTGGCTTTTCAGGTGCTATTTAATTTGTTTGCTTGTTTGTGTTTGCAGATTCACAATGAGGGAGCTCATTTGGATCAAAGGAGCGAGGCTTCCACAAACTTGCATTGGACCTAAGGTAGGCCTAAAACACTTGTTTGCCTTTGTTTATAAATGCATATTTAGAGAAAGATAGTTTTTGATTGGCTTGCTTGTCACTAGATATCGTTAGATTCTAGGAAGGTCTATCTTGTCCGCAAGATCGACTCATTAAGTAGTGTGACATGGCTCTTGTCACTCAGTTATCTCAGTAAATTCAAGTTAAGATCTTGGAGTTCATTTATACATGTGTTGATTACCAAATTTTAGCAATCTATCTTAGTTATTTTCAATTGTATTCAATTAATTGACCTCTAACTATTAATAGAGTCAGTTGAAGGTCAATTGTGCAGTGGGACAACAGTCTAACTCAGATATTTGTCAGTTAACTAATCATTCAACCCAAAATATCTAATGCATGCATGGAATTCGAATTGCTCAGCTAAGGTGGAGGAGTTAAGGCAAAAGTAACATGAGTTGTATACTAGTTGAGTGTACAAGTGTTGAATGAAGTCAGGAGATCAATCCTTGGGAATTGTACAAGAAAATATGAGGAAATTCCTATCTTTTAGGAGCTAATTTTCTCAGGGATTGTGCAAGGAAATAGGAGGCTAGATGAGTAGATAATTCGCTAAGTGTTGGCCAGAGTGTCTTATTAAGCATAGAGAACGGTTATTCTTTTGGAGGTTGTGCTCATAGCTAGAGCATGCAGTTGTAATAGTTTCTCTATTCAATTAATTAATGCAAAGAAGCTTGAGGGGTTTTTCCTATTTGGGTTCCCCTAGAAATAACTGTGTATTTTTTGTTTTGCTTATGGCATGCATATGCATGTTGTTCTAAATTGTGATTTACATTCTGCATATCAGTTAGAATTGTGTCTCTTGTTTTTCAGTTTGAAATCTTAAGCAGTTGCAATTTCTATCAAATTTCTACATTCATGGTCTAATGCTTCATACAAATAAAGTTGTAGAAAAAATGGAAATGTCACTCATTTGAAATTGATTTTAGGACCATTCGCACTAGAGAAAAAATTCCAAAATTGCTTATTTCAAGACCATTCACAAATTTTAACTTCCATAGGGTATATATTTGAAAACATAGATAATTAGAATCTAAAATTTTGACCAGATGTACTTAGAGATATCTCCTAGATTGTTTAAAAATTAAATGATATGAAGCTTACCAAAAAAAGTTATAGCTAAAATTCCATGATCACTCATTTGAAAATGATTTTAGGACCATTCACAAATTCTAACTTCCATATGGTATATATTTGAAAGTATATTGAACCAGAACTTGAAATTTTGACTTGATGTACTTGAAGACTATTGTCTCAAAATTTCGCAAAACAGTTCTTCTCAAAAACAATTTATAGCGAAAATTTCATGATGGCTCATTTGAAGCTGGTAAACCCTGGGTTTTTATGCTTTGATACCAAATGTTATGAACCTTGCATCTTAAATTGATAAGAAGTCAATTAATATAGTCGACTTCAAGAGTTGAATCTCTTTTTACAATAAATACAATACAAGACAAAATATAATGTTCTTAATAGTAGACCTCCTATATATATATATATATAGATGACAAAGGGTATAAATATAATGAAATGGTACAATGAAGAGCTCTGACATACATAACAATATAACAATAAAAATGTAATAATTCAATATCTAAAGCTTTGAGTTTAAGGTTAATTTTAGACTTGTGTAATGCTTAACAAATTTATTAACAAAGAAAAAAAAACCATGTAAACAGCATTTATTATTATTGATAAATAAATAAATAATGTATATGATACTTTAGACTTATATTTTGTATCGAATAAAAAAAATCATTATCATTATTGGTTTAATCATATACTATGAAATAATCATCATGCATTTTGGTTTGTAAATATTTTATTAATGATTTAGTATTTGGAATAGCTTTTACTCATTGGATTACTTCGTATCCTTTGCCACAAGTTTTTCTAAACCATGTGAACATATCCTCCATCCTACATCATTTAGTGCATACCCATAGGACCCTCTTTCGGGTTTTACCATCGAAACTTGGCGCTTCACTCATCCAGCATGTACACATCTTCTCATTTCGCTATTTTTATTTTTATTTCTTTTCGATTGATGCGTGGGTTTCTTTATGTCCAAATGCTTTTTTTTTTCAGCATGAAAAAAAGCTATATTTTTGTATTATATTCATATAGAGGAAATTTGTACAACAAAATAATTTTTGGAGACCACAAGATATAGCAGATATTTGTGGAACAAATCCAAAATCATGCGGGATGGACAAAAAAACTATATTTCTGTTCTTCTTCCGATTGATCATATGGAGTATAAAAAGATGTAGGCAAAAAAATAGGCTGTAATCGGACCCAGAAGCCAAAAATTTAAGAATATTTTTCAAAAAGGGAAAATAATTAGTGGGAACCAGATACATACCGGATTGGCAGCAATGAGGAAAGGAAGTTAAATACCTGGCATGCTAAATTTCTGAGTTTGAAAAGAATTGTTGTCCACCTTTATCTGCATCATCCAGAATTATTGTTGAGATGAAATACCCTTCTTTGATAGAGCATCTGCCCTCATGTTTTTTTACCTGTCAATGTGGGATATTGAGTAGTCCCTTCTGCAACTCCATAAAGCCTCAATCCTGTTCAACCATCTAGATAGATTGATATTTTTTATGACATGTTTTGACCGAACATGATCGATGATGACTTTTGAATCTCTATAAATTTGAAGCTTTTGTATGTATAGAAAGTCATAAAAATATAGAAGACCCACAAGAGCCATCGCCTCTACTTAATTTTTGGACCTAGCACCTCCATTCCAATATATTTCGATCTGATGTCCTACATCTAGAATAATATAAACTATGCATGCACAAGTTCTGTGTTGTGTTGCCCCATCAAAAAAGGCACACGGAATCTCCGTGGGCTCCCTTGTTAGAGTCGACCTCCCTCTTCTGTCTCGGGAATGACAAGACAATCCTAGCACGTTGTGTAAACATAGGATAGATTCAAAAACTGTAATATGAGATTCCCTTTTTGGGTTGAAAATTGACCCATTCAACCATTTCCATATGGCCCATATTGCCAATAAAGGAATGGGCCTCCACTCAATGTTCATGTCACCCCACACTCTAAAAGCCTCTGATATGGAAGAGAAGGAGATTTTGTTGAATCCAAAATGGGCTACAAGATTCTGCCAAATCATCTGAGATTGAGGACAGAGAAGAAAAATGTGTAAGTTGTTCTTTGTATTTGATCTACATAGGGGGCAAATGGCTAGCCCACTCCAATTTCTCTTTTGAAGATTTTCCCATGTGAGATTCTTGTTGTGGAAAACCAACCAAGCAAAAATTATGATCTTAAGGGGGCAACCAGATTCCCATAAGGATGTTGGAAATATGTGAATTGTTTGTTCAGATTCAAAATTAAGGAGTTGTTGATATATGTGTTTAACATAAACCGAAGAAGTGCCACCATGCCCCTTCCAAATAAGGAAATCCTCGTCCGCGGAGCGATAAATACCATGAGCCCACAAAGTAGAAGTGATAGCATTCCATTGAATTCCCAGATCTTCATTTAGGCTCAATTCAGTAGCAGATTTCCAAATTGGAATGGCACCCTCCCAATTGCGAATGGCTTTGACCCAGAAAAATATACCTCTGTTGTGCAATGCTCTAAGTAACTGTGAAGAAATAGGAATCTTCCCATCCCCACCTACAAAGGCATGCAAACCAATAATAATTTTTGTCTCAGAGTGAAATTTCCAAATCAGGTTTTGTCTGAAGAAGGGCTCTATTTTCCGGAATCCTCTCCAAATAGCAGAACCCTGAGAGGATCCAATGGAGTTCTGTCTATACCAGAAAGACATGTCTTTATTATCCATGTACTTTGATCTTATGGCCTTGCTCCATAGAGATTCCCCCATAATAGCTTTCCACATGGATTTACAAAGTAGAGCTTTTCGGAACAAATTTAAGTCCATAATGCCCCAGCCTCCCATCTGTTTAGGTCAAGCCAGCATCGTAAGTTTTGTCAAATGATATTTTTTTATCTTTATGACCTCCCCAAATGAAATTTGCAGTCATGCTATTTAGACTGTTGATAATTGATGCAGGAATATAAAAGAGATGTGCCCAATAAACCATGATTTGCACCAGCACAGCCTGGGTCAGAATTGCATGACCACCAATGGATAAACATTTGTATTCCCATGCAACGATTTTCTTATAAAAGCGATCGGGAATCCATGTCCAGACTGTAGCAGAATATCCAACAGATTTTAGATTGAAACCCAAATGTTTGAGCCCATGCCGGATAGGAATTGCTTTAATATTGAAGAGTTGTGAAATGAAAGAGATAAGGTCCCCATTGATATTCTTGACATGAAAAGACGGTTTTCCTTCATTGACACACATTTTGGTGGCATTTTGAAACTTCCCAAAGATTTCATGCAAACATATCCAAGATGCCCTGCATAATATTGCTGATAGAAGAATGTTATCGACAAATAGACTACGGGAAATGTTAATGCCCCTACTAATAGGGAGTGGTCGGCATCTATTTTGAAGAATCACCCTCTTTATATGTAGACTCAATGAGTCCATAACAAGAATGAAGAGTAGAGGAGACAAGGAACAACCTTGCCTCAATCCCCTAGCAACCTTGAAAAAAGGAGTTGGGATTCCATTTATAAGAACTGCAAAATTGACATCAACCACACAAGCCATTATCCATCTAGGGCATCTGCCATCAAGACCAATCTTAGCTAGGAGGCATTGAATAAAACCCTTGTCAACACAATCATAAGCTTTTTTAAGATCAATTTTTAATAAAGTAGCTTCTGTCTTCCTGTAGTTTGAGCTACCTTAGTTTTAGATTGTAATTTTTTTCCAGTGGATGGTTCAATATTTCTTGGCCAACCATCTACTCTTTTAAATGGTTCTAGGTAGTCTAAAGAAACACAAATCGCCATCGATTTAGCACAGCAATTGAATATATACATTATGTCGATACTATTATTTTCCACTCTCCATGATACACATTTTTTGAACTTGTAAATGTTTTTTTGGTATATGGTTTCTAGGAAGGTTTTGATCCTCGTGGGGTTAAATTTACATTTTGTGAGGGTTGGGTTGGTTCCGATCGAGACTAGTCATACTGGTAGCTTTGTCGGTCAAGATTTTTGCTTTGGGATCTTCTTTATTTAAAATCTCAATTAGAGTTCTTTGAGATCCCTTTGGTGTTTTGTGTATGGAAAATCTATGTACCATTAAGATTGAACATTGGTGATTTCTTGAAAATGTTATATTGTGCCTTCCATGTTATATTGTGTCTTCCTAACTAATTATTAAGTGGAAATTTCTATTATTTTGAATGTCTATTTTGGATTAGATTATTAAGTTTTGGTGGGGGGTTTTGAATTTTTTTATTTTGGCTATGTATATTGAAAAATGTTGTTATGTAGTTTGTATCATGCTTTATGGCAAGGATTTATCATTTCTAGAGTGTTAGAGTTTTCACTTTCAATTCAATTCGAAGCTAAATGATCAAAGTTAGTTTTAAAAATTCTTTTCATTCATTGATTATTTTTCCAATTTTAAGCTCATATTTTTCCATGTTACAGATTTTGGGGAGTTTCTCTATATACTAGGTTTTTTAAGTTTATATTCTTTATTGTGCTTTTCTAGATTGCTTCCATACATAATCCTATCTCTAATCCAAAATTCTAGAGTTCACAATCTCAATTATATTCGAAGCTAACCGATCAAATTAGTTTGGAATAATTATGTTGATCCTTTAATTTTTTCTCCCTCATTTTTAAGTTCATATTCTTTTGTATTTCAAATTTCAAATGATTTCCCTAAATAATAACGTGTTTAATTTCATATTCATCAATGTTTTAGATTTTAGACAGTTTCCTTAAATCTTCACTTGAGAATTTATGTTCTCTACCTAGAAATGCACAACATTAAGGTGATCGATTTCTAATGGTCAACTAATGCAAAGATTGTGAAGGTGAATTGGCATTTACTACACGAGTTTTTTTTTTAAGCACCTAGAAGGTTTTAGACATTCTCATTAAGTGGTGAATAAATTTAAAGAAAAAAGTGGAATGGTACTCGAAGCTTAGTCTTTTCGATTTTCTTAAAAACATTATTTGTAGAACCCTACTTTGGATATGACAAAATAAATCAAATTCATGGAAGCACAAGAAATATTGACCCACTTCATGCTATGTACAAGGTTCCCAATGGAGGCACTTTCTACAGTAGAAAATAAACAAATAGAGACACCAAATAAATGATAAATTGGGATTTTCATTAAATCAGGCTCACGTCCACACCCACACACCATCAATACATGATAGAGTCCCATTCTATAGCCATGGGAATGATAAACTTGATAAACATAACAACCTGGAAGATAAAGACTCGTATTCAACTACAACTCACTCACATTGGAAAACAACAAGTTCTAGAATATGACATCACAACTCACACAATATAGAATATTTATTTCACTATTATCTCTAACACTTTTCCTTAATAGAGAAATGAATTATTCACCACACTAAAACTTTTTGTACATAACATAAACTTATATTTTCCTAAAGGCTTAGTATTGATCTTTGTCACATTATCATTTGTATTACTATCGATTAAATCAATTTCATTTAACTGCATTTTTTTCGTACAAAATGATGTTGTGTTTCAATGTCCTTTGATCTTGCATGATAGACTGGGTTGTTCGCTAGTTTGATAGAGATTTGGTTGATGATTGTTGGTCCTTCCTGTTTCTCTCTTATGTCTTCAAGAATTCATCTTAGCCAAATTTCTTCATAGATTACACTGTGTAATGCCTTGTACTATGCTTCAATGTAAGATAAAGAAACAATTGGTTGTTTCTTGTTGCATGACATAATACCAGATTCAATACTAAATGCATAACCAAAAGTGAACTTCTTATCATTTGGATCTCCTGCCCAATCAAAATATGGATAATCTATCAACTCAACATTCCAATCGTTAGTATACTCAAGACCAAAATTTTCAGCGTCCTTCAAATGTCGAAGGACTCTCTTGGTTTCTTTCTAGTGACTTTAATGTGCCTTAGCCATGAATTGACTATGCTAAATAAATATGCAATATCTGGCATAACACATATTTCATTAAAATTGATTTTTTTTTATTACAAGGATGTGACTAGAATTGAGTATTTATGTTATTTTGAAATTCTAGATCCACTATTTATTTCCAAATTAAATGAAATTTGTGTTGCATGGTTGTAGTTAAATAATTCAGGCTTCCCACTATCTTTCTATACAATGTTTCATTCACTTCTTTTGTTTCACCATCATTATTGAGTTTAACATTATGTTCTAATGGTGCAAATACTACTTTACATCCATTCATGTTGAATCTTTTGATTTTCTCCCATGTGTATTTTCATTGTGTAACCAAGTTTTCACCATTATCTCTCCAAACATCAAGGCCTAAACATTAATGCAACTCTCCAAGATCCTTCATTTCAAATTCCTATGATAGACATATTTTGATATTTTCAATTAACCTAGTCGCACTGCATGTTATGATAAGGTCATCAACATATACAAAAGTCAAAACAATATATCCTTTTTCATCCCTCTTGATATAGATATTTGGATCTCCTTTATTTTTAGTAAAACCTTGTTGATTGAAGAATTTATCGATTTTTACATACCAAGACCTTGGTGCTCGATTAAGTCCATATGGTGCTTGATTAAGTCCATATAGTGCTTGCTTTAACCTGCAAATAATAAACTCTTGTCCCTACTTTACAAAACCTTCTTGATGAAAAGATAGACTTCTTCCATTAGTTCACCATTCATAAATGTTGACTTTACATCTAATAAATTTAGATTCCAATTATGCTTAGTTTCCAATGCATTCATCATTCTAATGGTGTTCATTTTAGCTACTGGTGCAAAAATTTCTTCATAATCTATCCCTTCTTTTTATGAGTAGCCCTTTGCAGTCTAACTTTATGCTTATCAATAATTCCATCACCATTAAATTTAGTTTTGAATAACCATTTTGAGCCTATGGAAACTTTATCCTTAGGCAATTCTATCAATTTCCATGTATCATTTTCATAATAGAATCATATTCTTCTTTCATGGCATCCATCCATTCTTTATGATCTTTTTCTTGCTCATAATTTGAAGGCTCAACTATATTCATAACTTGAGTCATTAATGCATAATATTTATACTTCATTAATGTATGAATTTTCCTTGTTGATCTTCTTAAAGGATCATTGCTTTTTGGAGTTGCTCCACTTCCTCTTGATGATCTAGTAGCTTCAATGCTACCTTTTTCTCCATCAACCTGTTCTTCTTCACCTTCTTCTACTTTTTTGTATTCAGGTAGTTTCCAGACATTGTTCTCTGCCTATTTTGAAATCTCTTCTGTACATAACATCTATGCTTTTAAAGACTTTGTGAGTCATTGGATCATACATTTTATAAGCTTTATAATCAGAACAATAACCAATAAAGATGCACTTGATTTCCTTGGCATCAAGCTTTCTCCTATCTTCTTTAGGAACATGAGAAAATGTTGTGCTTCCAAAGATTCTCAAATGACTCACTACTG
Source organism: Pinus tabuliformis (assembly GCA_031772625.1). Lineage (NCBI taxonomy): Eukaryota > Viridiplantae > Streptophyta > Pinopsida > Pinales > Pinaceae > Pinus > Pinus tabuliformis. The sequence goes on from CM062815.1 coordinate 418,803,897, forward strand.
GTTTATAGCCATGAAATGTTTCATAAGGTGTCTTGTGCTCTAGAATTTTTGTAGGACTTCTATTTTTCAAATATACAACAATGCTAATTACTTCAGCCCAAAAGCCATTAGTCAAATTTTTACCTTTTATCATGCTTCAAGCACAAACTACCAATGTTTTATTTTTCTTTTCTATTATACTATTCTATTGAAGAGAATATTGTACTACAAATTGTTCCTGAATTGCATGGTTGTTGCAATAGTTGATGAATGCCTCTGATGTGTATTCTCCCCCTTGATATGACCTGAGGATCTTGATGTATTTGCATGTTTGCTTTTCAACCATATTTTTAAATTAAAGTATTCAAAGACATCATTTTTTCTTTTGATAAAGTAGACCCATGTATATCTAGTTTTATCATCAATGAAAATAAGAAAATATGAAGCTCCACCCAATGACTTAGTTTGCATGGGACCACATATATTAGTATGAATTAACTCAAGAGTCAAAAATTTCCATCTTTCTCTTTTCTATTCTTACATGAAACTCTTCCCTATGTTGTTTTCCTAATGCACATCCTTCACATTCAACATATTCATTTTTAAAGTTTGGAAGACCTTCCACCATTCCCTTCTTTTGAAGTAACACAAGATCATTGTGATTGAGATGATCATACCTTTGATGCCATAGTTCCTCTTCTTTCATAGTTGTAGATGTCATTACTTGATGATTTTTCTTGTTAACATCAATCTTGTACAATCCTCCAACTCGTACTCCTCTTGCTATGATGTTGTAGTTATCCTGTATATCCTTTACAATACAATGTGACTTAAAGAATTCAACTTTGAGATTATGATCTGCAATGGTGGATATAGAGATTAGATTCTTCTTGATTCCAAGAACATACATCACATTTTGTATTTGTCTCACATGGCCATTTGGTAAAGTTACACATACATCACCATAACCCTTGATTTCATGAGATCCGATAAATGTGAGTACCATTATTATTTTCATGATAGGTATCAAACCATTCCTTTTTGCATGTCATATGAATTAAAGCACCAAAGTCAATAAACCATGCATTAACATCATCAATTTATGTTGATAAAGTTGCATCTATAATGAATAATTTAATATTTTTTAGATTATCACTAACTGAGGATTCTTTATCAACAAAATTTCCTAAATGTCTTCTATATTCAGAGTCATCAAATTTCTTTTTATTGCAATCTTTAGCAAAGTGTCCAAGCTTACCACGGCATAAGATCCATCCTTTCTCTTCATATAGGTACTTTTCCGTTGTTGCACTATGATGTAGTTTTGACTGTGACTTGCCTCCTTTGTTCTTATCCCATGGCTTTCCTTTGCACTCACAAAGTCTTATCCAGTGCATCGATGATACATCAGTAGTGGTGTTTTAGTAAAATTGAAAACAATTATATCATTCAAAACCACATTTTTGAAATATATTTACAGGCTACGAATCACTTGGGGAAACTTGGATACTTGTCGACTTGGTTTAGCTTGTGTTCACATCTTTCACTACAATAATTGTTACGAATTTCTTGAATAGAACTCAACAAATGAATGCTTATGTTATCATGGGAAGATGAATATACCTAGAGTTATTTGGGATGATATGTAATTATTTAAACAAAAATTTTGAACTATAAACAATTGAATGCTTAAAGTGTACACAAATTATATTTTATTTTGACTAGAAATGAAATACAAAACTTTTTTCCCCACATACACACACATATAATTATAATTATAATTTAGTGTAAATCTTATAGGTTCCACTTTTACATGAATGTTTAAAATACAAGTAAACTTTTATAAAACCATTTTTTTGAATATATAAAATACAAATATAAACTTCTATAAGATCAAAAATCCATTGTAAATCTCTATAAAATCAATCCGGGATCAATTCAATTGGTTAATCCAAAAAATGTGAAATCGTTGAAACTCAAAACAAAGACTATAGAGAGAAAAACATATCATGACCCCTTAAAGATTTACTAATAATGAATTCCTCTTAAAAACAAAACAAAACAAAAAAATAAAAACAAAAAACAACAACTCATTTTAAAACAAATTACATATATTATTCAACCCATTATAAACCTATATAGAATCATAAACCCAACCTATATAGAATCATAAACCCATTTTAAAATAAGCTAAATATATTATTTAACAAAATAAGCTTCACATCCACAACATACTTCGCGTGATTACGTTGACCTCCAAACTTGTACAAATCAATAAGCCAACCTGTAATGAAATATCCCAACTAATTAAAAAAATTTCATCAAATCCATGCAATGAACCTATAAATTATAAATTCATCCTTAATTATATAAAAGTTATCCTAAATACTTTGACGGTTATGGTCTTCATGCTGGTCAGATACTTCTATGGTTATGGTACTCCTCACGCCTTATTCCTGCCATGGCAACCTGCACATGGGAGGATAAAGTACGCCGCTTATGAAATTATGTACGTAAATTTATTTACTGTAATTTTATTATAAAAAAAAAAAAAAAAACAAACAACATGTCCCTGTAAGACAGACTTGCGGAGAACTGGACTTCGCTCAAAGTGGCATGTCTTTCAAGATAATGGTGTTGTGCACCCTTCCCCGTGAACCAGTGGGACCATAATAACTTGCTCCACAACAATTTCTTGATAATTTGTACCACAACCGTAGATAGAAAATTGAATATGATTGCATATTTTAGAAAATTGAAAATAAAGAAACAAAATTAACGGTTTGATGTGTTACATTAGCTTTTTAATTTAGGCAAGAGTATGTTTTAAAAGTGTTTTTGTTGGGTTATTTTTTTTTCTTCTTCGGACATAAGGAAACAATTTAAGACCCAGAGGTATTTAACAAGAGTGAAAGTTTGTCCCCACTAGCCGAGTCAGCGTGCATTCACTGATAACAAAAAAAAAATGACTATCCTCACCACTGAATTGACAACTGAGTTATGATAGATTCTCCCTCATATTAAAAAAAAAACAACAACAACAACAACCTTTTAACTTCATATCTATTATATTTTCAAAATATTCAAAAATATACAATCAAACATTTTCAAAATATTCAAAAACATACAATCGGCAACTTATGCTTAGATGATCAGATCAAACCCTCTTATAAAAAAATTTCACAATCTAAAATAATTAAGTCAAACCCTCTTTAAATATGAAAAGAATTGAAAAAATATTTCACAATTTGAAATAGCTAAGTCAAACCCTCTTTAAATATGAAAAAAATTGAAAAATAGAGAAAGAGGAATAAATTCCAAAAATGAAAATGTGGTAAACTTATAAATTGTCCAGTGAAACAAATTAGCAGTAAAAGACAAAGAAATATGGACAATAAATAACTAGAGTAACACTCAACTAAAACTGAACTCAACTGTAACTAACTGAACTAAACTAAACTAATTATAACAACTAACTCAACAAAATATTCCACAATCTAAAATAGTTAAATCAAGTCAAACCTTCCTTGTCACGTAGCCTTTGGCCAACAGTTTAGCCAGGCCAACTGGCTTAATTTTGAAACAACGGTTGAGTATTTGGTGAAACTTTGCAATCACTTTCCATCTAACAAGTCGATTCTGTTTTGAAAGAAACGAATCACCTTTAAAGGCTCAAATTGAACTGAACTAGCTCTTGCTGAAGCCTATTATCACCCGTGGAGCACTTAAAAAATATGTTTGTTGCAGCTAGAATCATGAACAACAAGTGTGAATTCTTGCAACTGTCATATTGTTATAAAAATGCTTGTTTCACACTCTGCGTGTTGAGTTTACGTAGCATAATTTGTTAAGTTCCCTCTCCCAACGGCCGCCGATAATCTGGAAATCAACTACAGTCATTTCCTTAAATTACGGAAACCAACTACAGTTATTTCATTCAATTACGGAAACTATCTTCAGTTAATTAATTTCTTGTTGTGAGCTCCTGGAGTGGTCCATTACTCCCTCTGCAATTCTCTACTATGATTTGTGGAACACTTGACACATAGCCAACATAAGCTTGATGGAAGCTTGGCTATAAATACTTTTGTTTGGTTCCCAAGCTCACTAACTCAATCCCCTTCAAGCTTACACCATCAAATGAGAGTGAGCAGAGCTTGGAAGTGCCACACAGTTTGAACTGTTGCGCGTTAGCCTAAGAAATTGTTTATTGTGCTCTTCGCGGCTCGTGGCTCACAGGAACGCGTGGGTAGAACTTGGATAGGGTGAAATTGCATCCATTTTCAGACCAATTTGGCCATTGGAATACCTTGATTACCAACAGACCCTTATATTGATGATCGATGGTTATATCGACGTTGAGAATACACCTTGAAGTTTCAAGATAGTCTCTGGACAGAGCTAATTCTCTAGCTTTCGCTACCTTCTTTTGAATGAAATCGTGGCTTACCGGGATGCTTGAATATATACTCTATTTACGTTGCTTTTAAGTTCGTGTTTTCTGTCATGATTGTTGAGAGCAGCCATGGCTTTGGTTGTTAAATGATTTCAAGGTAGCTTCACCGGAGGAAAGTTTGGTTTGCAACAAAAGTAGCATCAATAGACGGAGGTATGATTTATTGGGCATTCAAGTTTTCGATTCTTTTAAGTGTTTATTCTGCATTATAGAATCGTTATTATGCTTACATTGTATGATTTATTGGGCATTCAAGTTTTCGATTCTTTTAAGTGTTTATTTCACATTATAGAATCGTTATTATGCTTACATTTGGTATCAGAGCCATTTTTATCTCTGCCTTGGCGTTTATAGACATGTCTGTTTGACTAAATGTCATATTTGAGAATTTTCTGAATTAAGGCATTTATTTGGAAATATGTCTAATTTTTGCTCAATTTTTATGCTTATAATATTTATTTAGTTTAATTATATGCAATTTGGATAATTGTTGTGCAAAATTTATTAATTATGCTCGTATTTAATTTGCATGAATTGATTATTTCTGCTCTAATTAAAACATGCTAATTTGGATGAGTATACGAGACCCATCGTTGAATGTTATGCATGAATATTATAGTTTTATTTATGCAATTTATAATTATTCTCATATCAAGTTAATTTTTATGCATAAAAGAAATAATGTCTAGTGATCCATATAATTTTTAATTGATTAGAGAATAGCCACAACATCTCTAATTAAATAATATTATATATTATGATTGATTAGGATCACATAAAGAATATTTAGACATTAATTGTAATTAATTATACTAAATATAATAAATTTTATCCCATAGGAATTTTTATTATATTTATAAAATTAATTAGGATAAAATATTAAATTATTCATAACTTACCCACAGGAATTATGAATTAATAATTTTATCATCAAGTTCAAATCTAAGATGGAATTTATATCAAATTATAATCATAATATACCCTTTAGGATTATGAATTAAGTGAATAATTTGATAAATTCTATCATAAAGAATAATTGAATCTGCTTGAATTGAAAATTTAGTCCATAGACAATTTTTATGTTATTAGATTCAATTTTAAGCATGATTTACATTGGTAAAGCATGAAATTTTATTTTTAGGCCTCAAATTTAACGTAAGCATGTGATCTTTAATTTTATGCAGTTGTACAACCTGCAAATTTCTCTGAAATTCGTTGTGATATCCCTGAACTTAAGGGAGATAACTATAAGGTCTAGAAGGAGAGAGTTCTCCTTCATTTGGGGTGGATGGACATAGACTATGCTATTAGGAAAGATGAACCACCAGCACTCACTAATACCAGCACTACAACGGACATCATGCTTTATGAACGATGGGAGCGATCTAATCGCCTAAGCATGATGTTCATTAAGACTAAAATTTCAGCTGGTATTCGTGGTTCCATTGATCAACATGAAAATGTCTGAGACTTGCTGAAAGCCATTGATGATCAATTTGTCACTTCAGACAAGGCACTTGCAAGCACCCTAATCATGAAGTTCTCATCCTTAAGGCTCACCGGTGTGAAAGGTGTACACGAGCACATCATGCAAATGAGGGACACTGTGGCTTAATTGAAGAAACTCGAGGTTGAAATATCGGAGTCCTTCCTGGTGCACTACTTCCTGAACACCCTTCCGCATCAATACGGACCCTTCAAAATCTCATACAACACACATAAGGATAAATGGTCAATTAATGAACTCATAACCATGTGTGTTCAAGAGGAAGGGAGACTCGTGATGGAACCGAGAGAAAGTGCAATGTTGGCAATGCAAGGAACGGGAAAATCTCAAGCCAATAAAAAATGGAAAGGTAAAGTACCTCCCCAAGCCGATATCAAGAAGGATTCCAAGTGTTTCTTCTGTAAAAAGAAGGGACACATGAAGAAGGAATGTGCCAAATTTCAGAAATGGCTTGCGGACAAAGGTAATCCAATCTCGTTTGTTTGTTATGAATCTAATATGGTTAATGTCAATATTAACACCTGGTGGATTGATTCTGGATCAACAATTCACATTTCGAATTCCTTGCAGGGTTTGCAAAACCTAAGGAAGCCAGTGGGAAGTGAGCAAAGCATCTTATCAGGAAACAAGATGGGCTCGCATGTGGAAGCTATAGGAACATGCTATTTAACTTTAAGTAGTGGCTTTGTTTTAGAATTAGAAAAGACCTTTTATGTTCCAAGTTTTTCTAGAAACTTGATTTCAGTTTCAAGGCTTGTACCTTTTGGATATTCCTTTAACTTTTCAGAAACATCTTTCAGTTTATTTTATAAATCTGATTGTGTTGGGAATGGTATTTTGTCTAATGGTCTTTACTACATTAATTTACAAAACAATGT